>JAHDVF020000567.1:0-478192 GCA_022606425.2 Lepidostoma basale | reverse complement strand
ACGACGCAAATTTAAAATCTATTGGATTTACTTATTTGGATGATGTGGCCTCTGTCTCGCTGGCTGACATAAAGCATTACATGGATAAATTAATTGATCTAAAAAAAGAAGTTTCTCAGCAGAAAATTGATATGAAAAATTTTATATCTCGATTGGAAGCAAGCAAGTCCGGTAATTAATATTTTTAAATTTTATATGGAATCAATTGCACATGATATATTAAGATAAAATATTCAACGCTTCTTACAGAATTATTTTATTAAGGTTAAGTAAATAAGGCTAAAGTAAACATTTCTCATGTTTTTTTTAAACTAATAGTTTTACTACTATGTATTTACTTTAGACAACTAACATTTCATACAATTGTGTTGTCTTATCTCATAATGATATTAATATCTATGTCATTTGAAATTAATTTACTAAAATTTTCATTATTTTTATTAATTCTCTTGTATCTACCCATTTTTAATAAGTAATTTAATACAACAAAATCGACACCCAGTAGTGTTTAACTTATTCAATTTTAGAATTAAAGAATCCAATCTTAATAGATGGCGCTAGTGTAGATTGAACTAAAAAAAAAAGCGAAGTGTGGTCCAACATTGTGGCATATACGAGTACACATCTTCCAAAAATTTGTCAGACATGGTGGTCGTAAGAAGGGCGGAATGGGGAATGTTGTATTACATAAAGCGTGCGCTTAACCCAACCAATGACAGGTCATAAGTCCTGTAAACGCCTCGACCACCATATTCTGTTTCCAATTTGCATCTTCATCTCTATTGAGATACAATTAATCATTAAAATAAAATTATGTTATGAACCCATTCAAAAGGCGTTTGGTAACATGTCTCAAAATATATATTTCATACAAGTTTTAAATTGAATTTGGCCATTAATTAACATTGAAAAACAATTTTTCGTATTCTTAGGAAATGTTAATCATTTCCAAAAGAAGAACCTCACTAATAATTTTATTTAATAATTTACCAATTTGCTTTTTTCATCAATTCTCCGGATTACAATTGATACGGAGTGCACATCACTGATGGTTTGTTCTTACACGAATAAGCAAATCACAACATGCAAAAATCCTATCCACTAATACTGACCTAATTCATCAACATTTTTAATTTGTTTTTATTTATTTATTTAGATGAATGTACACCAGATTTCAATCAAAATAAGAGTGCAATTGAATCTTATAAAACAAACAGCAAATCTGAATGCCTGGATGGTTCGGAAACTGAGATCTTGGATAGTTTAACCAGATGGGCCACTCCTGCCAATTCCACGCTGTACCATGACAACATTGAAGACAATTCTTTCAGCCACAACACCAGTAAAATTAGTCAAAATAATACCCAGAGTAGCATAAACAAGAATATAGCAAATTCAAATTCACTCCAGAATGAAAATTCCATTCCTGATAATATTTGCCCAATATGCGGGGTGCATTTTAAACACTCTGAATTGTTTGAAGTTTTTACTAAACATGTAGTAGCTCATTTTGTTGGTGAAGATGAAGTTAATGATTCAATTGTAGACAATTATGAGGTTGTTATTAATTCAATTGGTAATAATTTTAATTAACAAATCTTTTTGTCACGCATAAATTAATAAAATTTCCAGAGTTTACAAAGAAAATAAATTCATGTATTCAAATAATTAAAAACTATACAGTAGAATGTCATTTATCTGGATGTCACCGGAATGTCAATTATACAGACAAACCGAGATGGTGAAGCGTTCTGTACCGTGACCTTTCTATCATGGTTTGAAGGGAAAGAGGAATGCAGCTCAACTCAATTGCTTTTATTAAACGAAATCTGCGATTTAGCTGCAAAAAAGACAAAATCTCTGATTATTTTTCCAGTACTGTAAAGAAATGTAAGCCTTTTTATGTACATGTACTACATGCATACTTGTTGTTGCAGTAAAATTTGTAATTTCGTAATCAATAAATGAGCCGAGGAAAAAAATAACAATTTACACCTTATTTTGCTAAAAAAATTAGCACCCATTTGATTGATGTTGTTGATTGATTCTCCAGAAAAATTGGTATCCGGAACACCTCCGGTCCCAATTAGTCCAGATAAACGATGTTCTACTGTAATTGGTATCATGTACGAGATTTAGATAAACATTAAAAAAACATTTACTATTATTCATATCTTTGGATTTACAAACTACAAAAAAAAAAATTAATGAAGACCATTCGGATAAAATAAATTGAAAAATCGGGTATTTGAAAGAAAAGTTTTAGTATTATAAAATAAGAATCAAATGTTTTCTCCGAATTGTTTCACTTCTTTAATCAACAGATTTTAATAGTTGCATGAAATATGAATACATTTTTATTTATATGAACTTATTTGATTATTTAAACTTGTTAGACATAAGATGACAAGAAGATGTTGCGAATTTTGAAATGGTCGTCCAATTTAAATACCTTGGCAGCATTATCACTAAAGCGCTTGACCCGGACATTGAAATAAAATGCAGAATTGAAGTTGCACGAGCTGCATTTAATAAAATGAGAACCTTCTTTTGCAACGATAATCTTAACTTGAAACTCAGACAAAGAATGATTAAATGTTATATATGGTCTGTTCTACTATATGGCTGGGAAACCTGGACTCTTGAAAGTGAGTGTAATGAACCGTGGATATACCGCAGAATGCTCCGTATACCGTGGACCGATACGGTCAGTAATACAGATTTACTACAGAGAGCCAGAGCCAATAGAGAGCTGTTGTCGAGTGTGAAAATGAAAAAGGTCTCATATTTGGATCATGTCCGAAGGGAAGAAAATTACCACCTCCTTCGACTGATATTAATGGGTAAAGTGGAGGGACGTCGAGGAATTGTTAGAAGGCAGCTGTCCTGGCTGCGGAACATCAAAGGGAGTGGACAGGAATTACAAGAGTTCAGAACCTGTTTCAAGTGGCACAGGACAGAGATGCCTTTGCTGCGGTGATTGCCAATGTTGGGGGGACCTGACACGGCACCGGAAGAAGAAGACATAACCTAATTAAGTGATTTTACCATTAAAAATAAGATTATTCCAATTTGTGATATAATAAATTATATTTTCATAGTTTATAAGGTTAATGTAGATATTGTTAATTTATTTTATAATCTTCCATTATTCATAATTGCAAAAGATTTATTTAAATTAGATTTTTATTTAGGTAAAATATTATATTATTCTTTATAAACAATATTATAAGAAATTTATGTATATAAAGTTCTGGTTCACCAAAATATTTGGTGGACTTAATACATTGTAATGAAATGTTCATCTTTCATTTGAAGCATTACACACCGTATCAAACCACTCAATCATGAAAAGGATTTTTTTTCAAAGTAGGTAAACACTAATAAATAGTCTTTTTGTTGACCATGAACAGTTTCCGAAAACCATTATTCCCGTTTTAACGTGGAGTAAAACATAATTAAATGTATACAAATGATTACAGTTAGCTTACAATATAGGTTGAAAAAACAAGAAAATAAAATAAAAGCCGAAATAAGAATTATTTTGGAAATTTGTTAGTGAAGTTATTGAAATGTTTTTATGGATTTATTAATTTAGTTAATAAGTTTTATTAACCTTAAAAAGTACCCATGTTCTTTTAAAAATATTTACATTAAAAAATAATAATCAACATGTCAAAAGGTAACAATATGTTACATATTTACTCAATTCTACTTGTATACTTCTCACCTCTGACTTCCAACTGAACATCCTAATACATATGGTGCTTTATATAAATGGGAATTTTGAGATTTTGATTTTCTTCTATAATAAACCTTCCTTAGTTTATTTTCTTTCTTGCCTCATAATAATGTTCATGCTGGTTAACTTACATCTTACTTGAGAATTCTTGGGAATTATCCATCCTATTTCTGAAAATGGTAAAATGTTATAGGTGAACAGAATTATTGAGAACTTATTTCATTGACTGTTTTGCATTGGCAATCAGCAATTTATTTCTTGTGTTAAATTTTTCAAATATATATGTTAATTTTAGACTTTGTTATCAGTATAATATACCCATTTAATTACTGTCCCAATTGAACGGAAAGATGTCCCAGATAACTGCAGTAAATTTCTATTGGTAACTTTGTTTGGTTTCTGTTCTCCCGCTATCCCAATAAAATAATGATCCAATTATGTGGAATCAATTGGTATATTGAAACAAAATTTTGTTAATGTAAATGTATATATACATAATGCTACTTTATTTTTATCTTGTAATTATTTTATAAATGCCTATCCAACTAATGAGGTATTATGAATTCATTCTTGCTCAATATCGGATATCTATAATTGGTCCATTGAAATACTCTGTAATCTTGCAATGTGATGTATTAACCCCCATTGTGCAACTAGCTTCATTTGGCTACATTTACAGCCCAGAGAGATAATCCCAGTTCATCGTAATATTACGTACAATTAAGAAGTAAAGAACTAAAGTAAAAAAGTTTATAATATCCATTCAAATAACAGCAGCAAATGTAGTCTGCCACTGTTTGGAACCAATTTTTTCGCTTTTTCAATGCGGCAGCACAACTTATTCCAAAAAATTCTCAGATTTCACAACATCTAAAATCACTGGCTCAAGTGTCTTGAAAAAATCCAGTATAAACTATGCTGGACGGCGGTTCACAGAATGGCTCCAGCCTATATATTTAATCCTTGTATTACTGATAGCTCTAACTTGCCGCAATCTATGCTTCTTAGCATAAGTTGAGCTAAAGCGCAGACCCCAGACAAATTTCGGAGATCAAGCTTTCACGGTCAAATATAAACAACTATTATCAGACACCATCAATCTCTGACATTGTCAAAGCATCCTTGAGGTGAGTTATTCACAAAAACGGTGCTATACAAATTAATCTAATTATTATTATTATAGAACTCCGGATGCTCCGATGCCATACTTTGTAAAATAAGAGAGCTGTTTGCATTTGTTGTTTATTAAATAAAGCAAATCTTCAGAAGCATTTTTTTGCCTCGAGTGTCATTTGATTACAATTGATAATATGATTAATCTTGCAGAGGATTATTTAATTTCATGTTGTGAAAAATTTCATTGCTTATAATCATAAAATAAAACAGGATATGCTTCTCATTAAAATAACAAGTATTTTTGCTTTTCAATACTATTATACCTGAAATTAACAATTCCACATGAAAAACTTTCCTTTAAAATGTAAAATAATTCTAAATACTTTTTTCAGAATATTTAAATAAAAATTAATATTATGTGTTTACCTAAATTTTAGTAATTTATTCATAAGAGTTTGGGGTAATCCTATATTGTAATTTTTAATAAGGTGTTGTAAAATATGTTTCATTTAGATATTATAATATAATATCTAAATATTATTAACATCCATTAATTGATTTGCCTAATATGATTTTTTATTTATTTAATGAGTGTATGTAGTGTCTTTGTTAAAAAAATATATTTTATAATAAAATAAATAAAGCATTTTTTAATTTATAATTTTATTTCTAAACACTTTAAAACTAATTTGTAAAATATTCGAAATCAAAGTCACTACAAATAAGGGTAACATTATGAACTTCAGATGCCTTTTAAAATCCATACATAATCAATATACATATTTTTAATTTTATTTGAAGTACCAATAATATAATTCCCCTACTTAATACGTTCATTATACTTATTATATTTATCCATAAAATGCTTTGATTAGGCCAATTCGGTTGGTTTCACATCGGTCGTAGTGGCAGGCTGTTGTGTTGTTCGTTGGAGTAAATTTTTACTGAACCACGGTGGACGGGGTTTGGGCATTTCAACCACTCGCTTACCTTTCCAAAATTCCTCTGGCTGAAATTTAAAACAGTCAATTAACATTTCAATTTCTTAAAAACGTTGATTGCCGAGTATGAACAAAAAAGTCCACGAAAGTCGAGTCCACGCTGCCGAGATGAAAATGTTGAGGTGGGCTGGAGGCGTCACAAGGCTGGACCACGTTAGGAACGAATACGTGAGGGGTAGCTTTAAGGTTGCCCCAATAACGGAAAAATTAAGAGAATCTCGACTCCGGTGGTACGGTCATGTGATGCGAAGAGACAGCGAGCACATTGTCCAAAAAGCCCTCAGCATTCCCACAAAACCAAGAAGAAGAGGTCGCCCAATGGCAACATGGTGGGCCAACATGGAAAAGGAGCTCCAACGCGAGAACCTGACAGTGGAAATGAGTGAAAATAGGAAAGTTTGGCGTTTTCGTACGAGGAGGGCCGACCCCAGATGATGGGAAATGGCAAAGAGAAAGAGAGTTGATTGCCGAGTATGTGCTAGGCTCGTACTACCGAAATCTCGTCAAGTGCTCAATATGAACCTTGCACTTCTTCTTCCTGGTGCTATCTTAACTCATTGTCTGTATTGACTGTTGGGGCCGGCTCTTCTCGATCTTTGGCTGTACCTAGCACAGTTCACTCTCCTCACTCAAGCCATTTCTCTGCAAGACGCTATTGTACTGAATCATCCACGTGTTCCTGGGTCTTCCTCTGGATGGTTGACGAGGTAGATTCAGACAGAGCTCTATTTACTGTGTGGTCTACACCTAGCACGTATGTGATTTTTATGAATCCTCATTGACATAATGATTTATTAGGGAAATATTTATTCTCTATCGGTTTTATTCTATATTTAAATAAGGAATTTAAGCATCTCACAAGATTACATTAAAATATTTGAAATTAATGTGTAACAATGTTTTGTTTATTTATTTTATATTTAATCATTGTAAATGTGCCACCATTTGTATTTAACCCATCAGCTTACCTGACACCTGCATCAGACGACCTTCAATACAAAGTAAGAACAAATAAAATAATTCCAGTAAGCCGATAGGTTAAAAAAAAATCTGAACTGCAAATGAAAACTACTAAGACTGAATCGAAATGCATGAAAATTACCTGATCAAGTTTTTCTCCTTCATAAAGGACCACTACTTCCTCTTCCACGGGATTCAGTTGCAATGCATTGGTTATAGCTTTCTGCATTTCTTTTGTTTCTTCGCGAACTCTTTTATAGCAATGCGCTAAAATAATTTACATATACAAATTACTGTAGAAAATAAAACTTGTGAATTTGATATGAAGAAAACAAGCAATATGTATCGCAGTGATAATGAATGGCAATCGAATATGGAGGCATATTGTTTATATTCTCAAGATATTGAACTTCACCTCAAAAGCAGAAGTAGCAATTAGAAATATTTGATATTGCGTGAGTTATGGTATTTGAAAAGGAAGAATGTATGATGGATTGTGACATAAGTGCGAACGGTGAGAAATTAGATCAAGTTACTGAATTTGTTTATGCATGAAGCATGTTTACAAGAGATGGAAGAATGGAGAAAGATATCTGAAGGGTTGGAGCTGGAAACAAAATAAATGGTGCACTCAGTCATTACCGCAAATAGAGATATATCGACTGAAGCAAAGATGGCAGTGCACAATGGAGTTCTAGTGCCGACTCTTATGTATGGAAGTGAAGCTTGGAGTTGGCAGAAGAAGGATGAAAGTGGATAAATGCTGTAGAAATGAGGTCACTAAGAAGAATGTGTGGAAAAACAATGTATGATAGAATATCTAATGATGAAGTAAGAAATGAATGTATGCCGGATGAATGCGTGATAAATAAAATTAAGAAAGGGTCACTAAGATCGTTTGGACATGGAAAGACTGGATGAGGGAAGAATGATTAAAATGATATATAGAAGTATTGTAAATGGAAAAAGAAGTCGAGGAAGGCCAAGGAAGGCATGGCATGACCAAATTAATCAATTACTGAATGGCGGCCAAGTTTGAAATAGGAACAATCGACGAGGGTACATGTAGCGATGTGTGAATGTAGAAGATGCGCGAGAGTTATGTTAGGATAGAACAATGTGGCGATCCATCCTCTGCCTATTCTTTCAGAGAAACAGTGTGATAGTTAGTTAGTTAGCATCAGAGAAAGACCCTCCAAAGAAAGATATAAAAATTATATTACATTTATGAAACAAAATTCACCACTTGACTTTCTTTATAATAAAATATTTCTTTATATAGCAATGTGAAGGGAAAAAAAACTCAACACAAAGGTTGATAAAAACAAGGTACAGTGAAACCTTTATCTATCGTTCCTTGAATAATCGTCTTCCCATATGCATCGTAATTTCTTGCAGTCCTGAATGAATTTCATACAAAATGCGTAAAAATAGATTATTATTATTATTATTATTATTTTGTTGAAAAAACTCCTTACATCATTACAGCGCAAGCCAAATCGATGTAAAGGGTGAAATAAAAGAATATCAAAGGAAATATACATAGAACCATATGAATAGGAAAAGCCAGTTATCTGCTTGCTGCCTTTATCATAAGGGCATTTACGAATTCGCCATAATTGCATCCAAAGAGGTCTATCTCTTTTGCAACCTCATTTAAGAGACGAATCGCCTTCAATACAGGAGAACTTCGAAGGGCCTCTGTGCGGCAATTTGGGGCATAAAATAATATATGCCCCCTTGCTCTGCTATAACTATGGGGAACGTACAGATTCAGCTCTCTCAGCACTCCTGGATTGAAAACACCTCCGGATAACAGTTTAAAAAAATGCTTTCCCAGAAAGATCATTCTACGAGCTTCAAGAGTGTTGAAACCCAACACTCCTGAGGGAAATAGTGAGAGGTACATAAAAGGATAACAGTTATACTCCCAATCGCAACAATCATTTCTCTATGCATAGTTTTACCGCATTAATTGTTTAAATTACACAGAAACATTCGTATATAAATCTTTTTACTTGAGCCATCTAACCATAAAAATGAACCATTCAATGTGCGTACTCTTCGAGAAAGATTAAAAATTTCGAGGAAGTGGATAAAAACCTTAAAACATTGATAATTTTGTTACGTTCGCGGACAATATCCCAGCATGTGGGATTGAAACGATAGAAAACTTGTTTGACGCAAGCTTAAAGGAGACTGAAGAAGAGGTTGATGTCTATGAAGAGGATCCGCCGCCTGTTCCTTCATTTTCGGATGCATGCATGATTTTCGAAAGATTAAAAACAATTTTTATGCACATTCGATAACTGATGCCGATAATTGTAATTTGTAACACCGAACAAATATTTATTTCTTACGGCAATAAAAAAGCAAAAAAACAAATGACGATGAAAGATTTAAAATACAGAATTTTTTTGTCTCTGTGAAGATTCCTTTTTTCATTTTGTTCCGATATTTTTATTAAAACAAATTGCTTTATACCTGATACATGTATATTTTTAGAACATGTACGAGTATGTACATTTTAAACATTTCAATAAGAATGTGTTTTATTTTCTGTATTCTTGTATTCATTGTTTTCCCGCATCCATACTTAATTTTAATAGGTCCCTTCAAAAACAACAGATAGAGGTTTCACTGCATAACCAAATTAATCAATTGCTAAAAATTTCCATGGCCTAACACATATGAGAATGTATGAATAAAGAGTCTTGAGAGATACGTCAGACATAGAAAATATTTGATAACAAGGGAGAAGACTCTAGATCAAGGTTGGCCAACCTGCGGCCCGCTGGGTGTCTACTTGTGGCCTGCGGAGCATATGCACACATTTTTTCTTTTAGTGTACAAAAACCACCAAAAGAACATTGTATCGAGCGTAGTTCGTATCATATCCCATATATGGAAGTATCTCAATACATTGATTCAACTATCGTGACAATTTCTTCGTGGTATATTCATGTTAACAATCACAACGTTTAGCTGATTTTAAAAAGCGCGCGCGATCTTGCGTGGATATTGCAAAGCATCATATGCTTTTTGCTGCATTTGCAATGATATTCTCGGTAGATGTGAATTTATTGCCAGGAATTTTACAAACTGAACATTGTGAAATGTGTTATGATGCACAGTTAAAGGAGAAATTCAATCAGGTTGGTTTGGAAGAGTTTTAAAAAACATATTTGGACAAGGAGAAATATCCTGCATTTTACAAACATGCTCTATCGATGATTTCGCTATTTGGAAACACTTACACGTGTGAACAGCTTTTTAGTCAATTGAAGCATATTAAATCTCAAATGAGAACAAAAAATCACTGATGAGCATTTGAAAAACTGTTTGCGTGTAGCAACAACATCAATTGATGTACTTAGTTCTGACAAACAAAATCAGACGTCTCACTAAAATTTATATTTTGTTTATTTTTTATTGTTATTTTTTGTATTGCCTAACTCTAATCTAATAAATACGTTTGATTCTCATTTTCTTTATATCTTCTTTAAAAACCAAAATATTTATTGTCTGCTTTGAATAATAAAAGAAATATTGTTGCTCGACCCGGTAGGAAATCTCATTTCTAAAATCTGAAAAGATTGGCCACCCATGCTCTAGATTTTGAAGAACGCTTGAAATAAATAATCTAAAATTAAAAAAATAAACATTTACCGCATAAAATTCCAACTTCATGATGATGTCCGCAGGTATTACAAACTCTTAGATTGTTTATGGGCACTAGAGGTTTCCAACAATACTCTGGTTTCCCAAATTTTCTTTGCCATCTTCTTTCTACAGTTCTGCGAGATTTTGGTACAGCAAAAAGGAAACCATCACCGATAATGTCTTCTATTGAAAATCTTTTATTTTCGTAAATTTCTATGTTGTCATGCGAAGCAGTAATAATCAGGGGTTCTACAAAAATAAATGCTTATTTCAAACAATTGTTTATATTTAATAATCTGATATACGCAATGAAAATTATAACAAATTAGAGGTTATGTCGTAGGCTTAAAAACTTAAGTAATAAAAACGAAAATAAAATATAATAATTAAAAGAAAACCTGGTGTAGGAAAATGCCGACCAAATATTGTACAAATAAATGCCTTTTCTATATTCTGAACGGCGATTGATAACCTATTAATGATGGAAGCAGCCATGTTTTTAGTTTTTAGATCTTACCATAGAAAAAATTATGAGTTTCTATTTCGAAGAAAATTTTTTCTTTCTCAGTGGACATTAATGCCAGTGTCGAGTATTTATTTAACCCATAATCGCTAGATTTCTAAAACTTTTTAACAAACACAATAATTTCAGTTATTAAAATGAAATTAATTCCAAAAAAATGATTAATAAAAAAATATTAAAATCGAAGTCGGAAAAATCGACGAGCGTGCATGTTACGATGTATGAATGTAGATGAATCTAAAAAGGTATGTCAGGATAGAGCAGTATGGCGGTCCACCCTCTCTGCCTCCTCTGGGAAGTGGCGTGATGATGAGTTAGTTAGTTAGTTACATTTTGTTTATTTATATACCTATGTCGATAAAAACGTGATTTTACTAAAAAGCCAATTTAATAATAATTCATTATATATTTTATTATTACACAATATAAATTATTTTACACCACTCACCTACCAATGTAGTTTTCAAGTATTTATTTGAAATTGATGTATTTTTAAAACTTAAAATGTATCTAATAAACTGGCAGTAATAGAAGCAAATCAACCGTCAAACAAATACCTTTTTTTGTAAACTAGCGCCACTAGTCATAGCTTGTGAACCTTAATAGATAAATGAGAATGTAGAGTTACGGTACAACAAGAATATGTACGAAAAGAAAATATTATTTACAAATATCGGTAGATTTTTTGGTTTGTACCAAATTTGCTACACCGTGTAATGAATGATAATATTATGCTGTTCAGTTGGTAATTAAAAAATGAACCCTTCATGTAATTGTTCTTTTTTATGTTCTAAAAGCACATAAGAGTAAACAATTTTGAGAAAAGTTAAGTTTTGGGTTTTAAATAAGGTCCGGATCTGTTTTTTTGTTCTATTAAACTCTAGTACGTATCATCATCATTATTTACATAAGAATAATTTAAATAATTAAAAAATAAACATTTACCAGTTACGAGCAAATAATTTATTACATATACAAATATTTCGTACATTTTTTTTGGTCATTCTGAATCTAATTGCAGAAATAAAAGAAAAACTGCAACATCTAAACGTAGCAGAAACCATTCAGGGTCATATCATGAGTATAATGAAAAAATATCGGCTTAACAATATTATTTTTCAACTCCATTTTCTATTAAATAAACATATTTTTTAGTATACACTACTGAATGCATTAATGTAAACATGAGTGTTGAAGTTGGAGCCAATGAAGAAAAAACATGACAATACTACCAAAACTTTTGGTTTGGACCTTAATATTTTTAAAACCAAAAACCATCTTAGATCTTTTTGAATTAGTCACTTTCACAACTGTCACGTATGCTTAAACATATACGTATTTTAAAAAAATCGGACAGTAATATAAATGTACGATCTTATAACATTGTAGTTTTAACAGACACACAAAACATTTTTCTCGTGTACTTAAAAGCCGAAGAATTATGGTAGTCTAAGTTTTTTTTTTAATAAAATGTTATTTAATCGATTTTTGATTGAACGCAATGCCTGCCATTTAAACAAATTCAAATCATTTGCATTTGATAATATGAACACCTAGTTTTAGGAAGTATTAAAAAAAAATCGATATTTATTTTTTACCTTGCAACATTCATTACTTAAATAAACCAACCAACACCTGTATTCTTTATAATAAATTGATTTTAGAACAAACATTTTTTATTGCTGGCAATAATATAGTGAATCTGACGTATATTACGATAATATCCATGCTCGTTGAATTGAATGGCGCTCACTGATCAGCTGTGAGTGGGGATGCGAATGTGGACTGCGCGATGATAGTTTGTGATCAGTTCATAACAGTTTTGACTATGGCGTGTTCAGCGTCTAGTAGGCTTGGTGCCCGTGTTCAAGAGAAAATTTTGTGTCAGTTTACCCAAGCAATACCGCTTAGGAGAAAAGCTGCCACACCTGTGAAAATCAAACCTCCCGGATTTCAATTGTCGAGGAGCCTCGTTCAGAGCTTTCAGGTTAGATTTTCACTTTTACATTTTCCCGGCATTTAGTGATATGAAAATATTCGATGAAGTATTTTTTAGTTTATTGGACGAATTTCATGTCTAGTTTCATTCATATTTTAGAATATCAATAGTGGTTTTCATTGCTCGGATCGAAATCATTTTGATTACATAAACGTTTTTGTAGTCTATACTTTCGTACATAATAAATATTATCATTTTGCGGATTACGTGAGTCCAATAATTTCGCCAAATTACCATAGTCAACTGATGTGCGATGTCTATTTTGGTGTCATAGAAAGTTGACCAGATCGTGTGTATCTTAAAATTATAATAATATTCGTTCATGACGTTACATCGCCTCTCTCGGACGAAAGTGAAATCTATCGAAAAAGTAATGCAATGGCTCTCTTTAATCGGACAGGCATTATAACTAGACTACCAGCGGCTAGCGAAACTTCACAATTATTATTACATTCTCAACTTTTACTCGCGCCCGTTTCACATTTCTTCGTTCCACATGCTACTGCTACTGCTGCTGTGTCAGATGGTCTGGTCATCTGGTCTGCACTTCCCCACACTTCTCCACACTTCTCCACACTTCCACACACTCGCCAGTCTTGCAACATCGTGATTCCCTTGACTATAACGATGGTGCAAGTATAAACTTCTAAATACTGTATTAATCTCCCGACATTAATTACGAAAACTACATCACCAGCGAATATTATTCATTTAATAGTTAACTGAAATTATTATTCAAACAAAATTATATATAAATTGAACAAAATAAATTGTATTATTGTTACAGTTGAATTACAAAAATTAGAACACCAGCGGATATTATAAATTTTAATAATCAACTGAAATTATTATTTAAACAAAATTATACATAAATTGAACAAGATTAAAGATCTAATGAAATAATTTATTATTTTTTATTTGAATGTATATAAATGTACCTAAAAAAACAATGTTATCAAAATATTGTTTTTCCAGATACAATAAAACTAGAAAATTATGTATAGGTTCAGTATAATACGATTATTTATGACTTTAAATTATATTAAATAAATAACACATTAAGTCGTTTATCGCAAAAAGTATATCGGATTCTATTACTGAAATACATAATAATATTTTAGGTTAATTAATAACTCGATAAAGTGTGTATGAGATAAATTTTTCGTACTTTACAATTGGACGATTAAACGTAACGTTTTTTGAACGCGTTTCTTATCTCTGAACCTTACTTGCGTTAAATAATTGTCTATCCTTGAATTACCGAAAATGTCACTCGACATTGATACCCAGTACAAATAAATATTTGTTAATCTGTTAACCTTCCCACAAGTACAAATAAGATATATTAATAGTCTTAATTCAATTGTACTTAAACACTCATCAGTTTTATAATATGGTCTTGTGTGATTACAGATTTAAATTTTGTTTCAATAATTATTATTGATTTTGTGCGTAATTTTCTTTGATTCATCACTGTAAAAATGCTCGACCTAGTTAGTGCTATGAATATCCTGTATTTCGTTATTAGTATAATATAATTATTTATCTTAAAAATAAAACTGCTTTTAATATTTTCTTTATTCAATAACAAATAAACATTTAATGTAAATTCGTCTTAATACATTTTCCACGTTAATAATAAAGATTTTTCCAATTTATGCTACTTATGTATTTATAATATTTTATTATTTATATTTGTTATGAATTAATTATTCGTAGTTTGTTACCCCATTGATTGCGTATTTTTATAATGGAATGAGAAATAGCCATTTTCGTGACACACATGATTTTCATAAAATAATACAGAATGGAGTATTTGTCCTCAATTTTCTTGTTGACATAACTACATTAGGCAAAAGAAAGGCCGTACCTCTTGGGAGGGGCGACTACGTAAGATTTTTTCTCTGATTTCTCTTCCGGTATCGATGAGCGCATATTACGCATCAGGGGATTTAAGAATTCAAATCGGTGGGTCAATAAAAATCTCAATGGTTCCCTGATTATAATAATTATCAATGATATGAACTGATGTTTTCATCGTTCGGCTGAAGCGACATTCTTGTGCACTGTCGCTCGCCCTAGAAACAAGAACATAATGCAACGATGAAAAGTAACCGCGTATTCCTAAGTTTTAAAACATTTAATAATCTGTGTCGTACAACCATTAGTAAAAAAATATGCACATAAATGCACGAATTATTACTCATTCGTTAACAAATATGCACATAAATGCACGAACTATGTGAAAAATCGCAAAACTACGTTCATAGGTGTGATCAATTTGATTTTCGACATGCCATGAAGGGGCTTATTTCAATGTCACTAATTAACCAGTTTGCCCTATTTTCAATTACATAATAAAAAATCATTACCGTCGTTAAATACAATATACAACTTTTGATTTTCAATTTGATTCTATCCTTTTTGAATCGAATACTATCTGATTATATTTAAAAGCATACCGCGACGTAAATGTATGAGTGAAGCTAGTCTTGCGCGAGACGCAGACAGATTCTCCGACCACTTTAGGTTGCCCAATGCCTAAACCCGCTTTTTGGATTTTGGATTCGTTATATCAATTTGATCGGCGGTTGCTGCGGTGTGCAATACATGTGTTTTTTTCCTCTGTGGGTAATCAGATAACGACTTTATTGATTGCCGAATACATGATTTGTATCCATAAAGTGTTACCAGCTTACTCAACATTCGACAGTCGGCAGGTCTGCGGTGTCGGGCGCTCCCGAACGCTAATCAGTCAATTCGCATGGGCGGGATTTATCGGGCGCGATTATTTATTCCTCACGTGTAAACTTTTATACTGGACCCCATCGGTCGCCACTCGACCCGATAGCCCAGTTCGCCCCTGGGCGCCTGTGGCGATACAGGTATTACATTATGGTGAATGAATTCAGTGCTTGGTCAAATCTTGACTTTTCTATTGAATCTCACATGTAAATCTGACGGTGACTGTGATAGAGTTTTATCTCTGCGCGTATTTTAGTAGGTATTAACATCTTTCTAATGTATTGGACCATTATTTTCTCATATAAATATACGCATTATCAGAGTATTACAATATATTTTCTATTATAAATGTGCCCACGATCATTTGATATTCATTCATTCACAGACTCGTTATTTTGGCAACTGTTTCGTTTTCTTACCTGCAAATGCTAGTATATTTACGGGCATGCAATAATTTATGCAACAACAACAAACCATCACGCCGTTTCTCCGAAAGGGTAGGCAGAATGAATGGACTGCTAGACTATATCCTGACACATTTCTCATGCACGTCGATTCTTCCGACTTTTAACATGGCCGACCTTTAAATTTTGATTGAATTGATCATGTCATGTTTTCCATTCATATCGTTAACGTATACTTTCTTAACCATTCTCTCTTCATCCATACATTCCGTGTGATCAAACTGACGTAGTGATCCTTTCATAATTTTGTTCATAATACATTCTTCCGTTCTACATTCCTTCCTAATACCACTATTTGAAATTCTTATACGTATCTCATCTCTACCGCATTTATTCTGCTCTCATCCTTTTTCTGCCAGTACCATGCTTCGCTTGGAACTAAAACTCCACTGTGAACGGTCATTTTTGCCGGAGTTTACGTCTTTATTTAATATCTATTTCACTTATATGATTTCATTATTTTTCATATGATCAAAGCATTTTCTCTCAACGTTCGCTATACTATTTCTTAATTGTAATATGTAAGAGTTAATTTGATGAATTTTCCCTTTAAAAATATTCTAAAAGCAACGAAATAAATGCTTCCATTAGTACGTGTCCACATTTATGAACCGTTTATAGTGAGTTGGTAACATTACTTGTAATGTGGTTTGATTAATCTATATAATTAGTATGTAATTGATTGTACGCACAACTTTGTTAATTGTATATGACTTTTCTCAGCGGTTTGATTGATTCTTATGTAGTACGCTAGATGCGAGACATGTGGCGATCGTGTTTGGAGATCTATTCTCTGTGTTTCTTCTTCTGAAATACGCTCGCTATAATGTATAACACGTTTGATTACGGAGAAGACAATGGTCGGCGGTGTTGGTCTTCTCGTGTTAGAATGTAGAGAATAGGTTTCCTGGACGTTCTCGGTAACACCGGCCCCCCGCCGCCGCTCGACTTTCTCGCACTTGTTGATATGGATTCACTGCCATCGCTTTCTTTTACTTTTGCCGTCGCACAAATAGCCATGGCATTGTCCGTGTACCTACATATTAATTAAGGTTATACATTTGTATTTTCGCTGATTGGGAAACTATTGAAAATTAGTACGCCCGATACAAGTCATACTAATCAATCGAAATAATCTGAAATTGAAAAACATTTTTTCCCCCACTTTTCACTTTAAATTTTTCTACATGTTTCGAAGGTTTTATGCCTTCATAATCGGGAGAAATTTGAACATATCGAAGATGTAGGTGTAATACCTTCGAAACACGCCGAGAAAAATAAATTCAAAGGTGTTATTGTGAAACACAGTTTTCTTCCAATTTTGAGTTTATTTTTCTCTACAAGTTTCGAAAGTTTCACACCTTCATCATCGAAAGAATTATATAATCCAGACGATGAAGGTGTAAAACCTTCGAAAAATGTACTGAAAAATAAACTCAAAAGTGAAAAAAAGTGTTTTAATAAAAAAAAATCGTTTTTATGGAATTCCACAGTTTAAGTCTATCAAAAATGAAACATTATTTTTTAAGTTATTTCTGCACTATCGTAAAACTAACGTCACGATATTCTATTTATTCTTTAGCGAAACTAACTAATTATCTAACCATCGCATCTCGCCGAAGGAGTAGGCAGAAATAATGGACCAAACTGTTATTTTGTTTCTGTTTTTTTTCATTACTGAAATTTTATATTTGATTAATTTAATCATGCTACGTTTTCCTCGGTCTTCCTCTATTTCTTGTTCCGTATGCATCGTTAACATATTTTTTTGTTTACCATTAATTCTTCATTAATTTTTCCGTGTGTCCGAACCATCTTATGGATATTATTATTACACCAATATGATAGCTATCTCCTTTACATCTATTTGGATCGCGCTGTAATGATGTCAATAGCAATTCAAGAAAATAATAATAATAATAATACATCGTGTCATGCATGGATGTCGATTTATCCGACTCCTCACGCAGCCAACATTCAATATTTATTGATCGTGCCACATTTTCCTCGTTCATTCTCTACTCTAGTTCCATTTACATTAATATTCGTCAATAATTCGTTAATATCGTAAATTTGAGGAAATCAAACGACGTCATTGAAAAATTACAAATTTTGTCTTTTTCTTTTTTATGTACTTTGTATATACAGCACTAACTTTAAAAAAGTTACATATCAGACATGTTTCGGACAACCAGTCCTTCCTCAGTGATATTATAAATATACTTATTTAAAATATTATAAAATTGTTTACAAATATGATCAGTTTTGACAGATGTTATAATATCACTGAGGAAGGGTTGGTTGTCCGAAACATGTCTGATATGTAATTTTAATTTAAAAAAAGTTAGTGTTGTATTATATATACACAGTATATAAAAAAGAAAAATACAAATAAGTATGGCGAACATAGAATACATTCCAAATTTATTCAGTTTTAAGCCTACATGTATAATACTTTTCATTTGATATGTTTTTAGTTATAATATTATTATTACCTAATATGACTTTTGACGTCACACCCTTCAAAAGTGTGATTTCCAACACTCAAATATTACACATAAAATTAAATATTATATTAATGTTTTTTTTGTTGATGTTTAAGATCATCAAATTGAGCCACCCACTCTTTTTCGTATTTGATCATGCAGATTTAAGATTTGCGTGATTTAAAAAAAATCTGACGAATCGCACCGACAAATATGTGTGCTGCAAATATATCGTAAATGTTACTGCGGCCTCTTTGCGATCGCTATTCGTAAGCTGACTAGAATTTTAATTCTCATTGCATGTTTAGAATGCAGTGAAGAGACTCTTCTTTAACTGTTTGCTTATCATTTACATGAAAATTAAGTAGATATTTCTATGTATATATCTACTTTCATTAACTAATAATCATTGAATTATTAATACGAATGAAAACGTCTGTTTTCTAGAAGTTTTATTATAATTTATGTGAATTACATGTTTCACCTGTCTTAAGCGTTATCAAATCTAATAATGCCGTATTAATACATTTGATAACTTCTAGAAAACAGACGTTTTCATTCGTATTAATGATTTAATGTGGAGTTTTACATCATCGTTCAAGAAATAATTAATAATCATTGAATTGTTAAAGCACGTTTCTTTTGTTAATATTTTTTTAAAATATCTCTTTCATATTAATTTTAATTATTACTGTTAAAATTTAAAACACTTATAATATCACAATTTATTTTCATTCACAGAGTGTCGCGACAGCTGTTTCGCCAGCCGATGTTGACATCATCAGGTGTTACAATAAACCAGTTTATTGTAACACCTGATGATGCCAACATCGGTTGGCGAAACAGCTGTCGCGACACTCTCAGTGAATAAAAAGAAATTGTGATATTATAACAGTCTTTTAAATTTTAACAGTAATAATGCTGAAATATCATAGTGTTTCGGCCAAAACAATGAACTATTTAATTAATTTTATTACTATAATTAATATACTACTACTAATACTTCTCGGTTTTACATCCCGGTGTGAGAATTAGCCTCCTCCACAACGGTCCTCCACTGACTTCTGTCTCTGGCCATCTCTCTCCATGCCCCAGCTCCTTCCATTTTCCCCCAATCTTCCACGCAATCTGCCCATCTTTTCCTCGGTCTGCCTCTTGGTCTCTTTTCGCGGAATATAATTTTTGGTGTTCTACAATTTGTCATTCTTTCTAAATGGCCAGCCCACCGTAGGCGTTGAGATTTACAGAATCTCACCATTGTTTCCTGGTAAATCAGTACTTCAAGTTCAAGATTATATTCAAGTTAATATTCACCATTTAAATGCATATAGTACCTTTATTATTTTGCGTTATAAAAAATATATAAATTTTACATTGAGTGCATCAGTTGATACATTTATATTATAGAAAGAAGAAATAACATAAAATATCCTAACCCAAGAGTAACATTTTGCAAAAAACCAACAAAATTAATTTTAAGTAGCTGTTTTCACTAAATGTTAATCGATTATTCGTTTTTTGCTTTTGCTGTTTGTGCTTAAATATTCAAAAAGCCCTTTACAAATATTTTACTAAGAGTGATTTTTTAAACTTATTTGACACATTCACAATAGTTTTCCGTGTCATACAAGTAATATATTTTTAGATAAACTTATGGCGTTAACACTGTGGAATTCCATTATGATGAATTTTTTTTATGAATTAAACACTTTTGAGTTTATTTTTCTCGACATGTTTCGAAGGGTTACACCTTCATCATCGGGAGAACGATATAAACACTATTTTATTATTATATTTTTAAAGAGTTTATATCGTTAGTATGAAGGTGTAAGCCTTCGAAACATGTCGAGAAAAATAAACTCGAAAGCGAAAAAAACAGTGTTATAATACATAAAAAAATTCATAATATGTATATTTATTGTTACATATTTCATGACCAAATTAATGAAATTTTAAAGGTTGGTCATGTCAGAAGCCGGAAGAATCGACGTGCGTGTATGACTCGCTGTATGAATGTGGAGGAATCTAGAGAGGTATGTCAGGAAAGAGTAGTGTGGCGGTCCATTCTCTCTGTCTACCCCTGCGGGGAAACGGCGTGATGGTTTTTTGTTGTTGTTGTTGGTGTTTATGTACAAACAATTAGTAAATATTAAAATAGTGTAAGGTTGATAAACAAACATAAATTATTGTTACATTTAGATTATGTACATTATGAAAAAAAAACGATAGTTAAATACGACTTTTATTAAAGAAATTTAATTGTATCTCAATAGAGACGAAGATGCAAACTGGAAACTGAATATGGTTGATCAAGGTGTTTACAGGACTTATGACCTAAATTTCATGAATTAATCACCCACCATGGGTGAAATCCAGTATTCGTATACAAGTATAAGTATACATTCACAAAAAACGACTTTTTTTATTATTATTATAATATCTTTTTGTTAACTATGTGAAATAAACGTTAAATATTAAATACGGTTCATAACAGTTTATAGAGTCTGTTTAGGTACATTATATTTTATGTTAAACTCTCTATCGGATTTGTATGCCAACTTTTACTTAATTCAATATTCATACACCAAGATTTTGTACTCGTACTTGTAATGTCAGTTCTCCGTATCTAATTAATTGTAATGTAATATGACTCTGCATTCTCTTAAATAAATATCAGATAACAAGGTTATCGATTGGCCATCAATTAGAAGAGTAAACAATCAATGTTTTTATTTTCTGTTGCCTTTATATTGCTCTCTAAACATTTTAACAAGAGCGTTTAGTTCGCGGTATTCTATAGTGATGGGCACAATTAATTTTTGCAATCGAATTATCGCACGAATTTTTAACATCCATGATCAACGGTAGTGCACAATGTTAATTTTTTAGTTTCTGCTGACAGAATAAAGTTTTATCATTCGGAATTCGTATTTTAAAAAATATTTTTTTTTTCTCGATTGTGATTTTAATTCGATTTATGTATAGTTTTCACGTTTTTAACGTTATTTTTAATTGATTTCCCTACATGACGAGCATTTAATTGAATTAGGAACACTTTTTGTGAAACTATTTGTAACTAATAGATTTCGCTTGTATCCTAACTGTATGAATGCATTATTATACTATTATTCTGGTTCTACTACCTTGACGAATCTCCAATACCAACGCCTTATTTCAATAAAAAAATGTATATTTCCGGAGAAAGCATTTTCGTATTATTACATAAAATTGAGGATTGAAAATGTATTTGTATTCAAATATATAGGTACTTATTTTTTCAAAATGGTCGTTTCAAACATAAAAAAAGCTTCCACCCAGGAATACGAGAATAAGTAGGTACGACGCCAAGGAGGCCTATTGCTCTCCAATAGCGATCATGTTCAGCAATTTAATTGTTATGCCCACCGGCATAACTAGAGGCAGGTTGGTTCTGCATTTTGGGAGATAAAACTGTGCTGTCACTTATTATACCATCGATTTGTTTATTTGCAAGACTGGTTTTGCTCGTTCCTAATTTTTGTCCTGATGAATCACGGTCGCGAGTGATAACGCTTGTTAATTTAATAAACGAATGATGGAAGCGTTATGTGTAATATTTAGTTCCATAACTAACTAATTAACCATCACGCCGTCTCCCTGAAGTGGTAGGCAGAAAGAATAAACCACCACACTGTTCTTTCCTTGCATACTTCTCTCGCATCTTCAACATTCATAGAACGTGTCATGCAGCCACTCATTTGTGATGCTCTCATTTGTATTGCGTTTATTCTACTTTCTTATTCTTCTTCTTCTTCCTCAGTCTATTCCCGTCCACTCCTGGACAAAGGCCTCCTCCATTTGCTTCCATGTCATTCTGTCCTGTGCAGACTGCATCCACGTTATTCCGACGTGTCTGTTTAGATCATCCTTCCACCGTAGTGGCGGTCGCCCTGCACTTCTCTTTGCCGTCCACGGTCTCCAAGTCAGCAGTCTTCTTGTCCACCTTTCATCTGAGCTTCTGGCTACGTGACCCGCCCATTGCCATTTTAGAGTCGCCACCCGGTGGATGATGTCAGTGACCTTTGTTTTTTCTCTCACCGTATCGTTTCTGACTCTGTCTCTTAGGCTTATTCCTAACATGGCTCTTTCCATACTGTCATCCTTATTTTACCAGTTGCAGCTTCGCTTCCATACATAAGTTTCATTGACATGTTAAATTAAAGTGGCAAAGTTTAAAAAAAATAATAATTTCGATGCATGGAACAGTTCCCATCACTAGAACAAAGTAAGTGTTTTACAATGTCGGTAAACGGCCGCGGTGTGCCGCATGCGGTGTGCGGATTGCGGCAGGCGGTGTGGCGACCGCGTTCCTCGGATAACGAGAGTCTAGCACTCGATGGACCTGCTTGTTGTACCTCAGGGGCGGCAAATATCTTGCCACTTTAACCAGAATAGCTTTCCGGATCTAACTATTGATGATATCATAGACACGATACCCAAAGAGGTTAAAATTATATAAAATATATAGTAGACCAATCACGCTAATGAGTTTTTAAAGTTTTTTTTATATTTATTTATTTAGTTATAACAACAACAACAAACCGTCACGCCGTTTCCCCCCGCAGGGGTAGACAGAGAGACTGAACCGCCACACTACTCTATCCTGATATACCTCTCTAGATTCCTCCACATTCATACAGCGAGTCATACACGCACGTCGATTCTTCCGGCTTCTAACATGACCAACCTTTAAAATTTGATTAAATTGGTCTTGCCACGTTTTCCTCGGTCTAACTCGACTCCGTACTCCATTTACATCATTAAAGTATACTTTTTTAACCATTCTTTCTTCACTCATGCGCTCCATATGTCCGAACCAACGCAGCGATCCTTTCATAATTTTGTTCATAATATCTTCTTTCGCTCTACATTTCTTTCAAATATCAGCTTTTGAGATTCTGCTGTATATCGTTCTACCACACATAGGTACGTCTTAGGGACCTCAACTCTACCGCATTTATTCTGCTCTAATCTTTCTTCTGTATTGTAGTGTATGTAGGTATCACATATTTCTTACAACTAGTATATTACAATTTTAATACACAATAGTTAAATTTATAATGAAAACAAAATTAAAATAGATTATTTATTTTTTGTTAATCGAAATAAAATCATTTATTAATTTCATTATAAATTATGTCTTTTCAAATGTGTGTTTTTATGTTTTTTCTAAATATATTTTTTAAATTTTTTTTATATTATCATCATGTGTTATTATTATTTAATATTATTTATTAGTTCTTACCGTTAAAAAATAATTGTTAGTACCTACTTATAACAAATAGCACAGGTTAATTTTTAAATTTGAATTATTGTGTCGAATTTTAAATGCGTTTTTTATTAGTCTTTCATTGTTTAGTTTTTATTATATTTTTACACCTGAAGATGGAGGTATCCTTCGAAACATGTCATGTTTTTAAATATTTTTTAAATAAATATTGGATTAGACAAAGTTTTTCAATTTCCGAAGTATATTACTATGGAATTCCAGTGTTAATGCCTTAGCGTTTAATAAGCAAATTTAGTTGCCTATTCCGTTAAAATTATATTTAAAACCGCGTTAGATTTTTACTTGGCACCCATGCAACACATTTGCGACCACTGCTCGAGTATTTACTTTCGTTCCGTTGAGCAACTTTTACTTTCGCCTCCAACATCTTCGCCGGATCCAGCCGGGCGAGCCGCGGCCAGCAAGGTGTGGAGGTGACTCGCACAGAAATGTTCACACCGGACCTGCGTTGTGAATGGGTTGAGGAATGTGTGCCTCCGCCCCCTCTATTATTTACCTATTTTCCATCCCACCTGTTTGGGTCATCGTATTTCCCTTGTTGACTCCGCGAGCGGTGATAGTGACACTGTAAAATATTGTGTTTGTATAAAGTTAATTACTTTGTATGCGCCAAGGGATACGTTTTACTTACATTGTTTTCCCTAAATATTCTTACTTCATTAGTGCTCAAATAAGGAACTCCAATAGTTATTTTTGAAAATGGAATACGTCCATTTTTTCATGTTTCAAGATTTTTAAGAATTGGCGTTGGAATGAATTTAAATATATTGGCAAGTGGTAAATAACTTGGGTGATGGTTTTACCACTTTAAATTTCCCCATGGACTTATTGCACTTTCAATAAAAATATATTGTAAGAAATAGTCTACATTTTTATACACATTTATTGATTAATTTGTAGAAGAAGTCGTGGTCCATTGAATGTATAATTATAAATATGATAAGAGGATATCAATACCATACCAAAATTATTATTAACTCATTTTTCCCAAAAGTGGACTTATCACTTTAAAAAATAACGGCTCGGATATTTAATATTTCAGAAAACTTGTTTGGAATATTTGATAATATCCTTGCAAGACAAAACATGTCAGTCCCATAAAATATAATGTGATATAACTGATATAAATTAAGATTATCGTTTTAATTCATATTAAATATTTATTATGGAGTTTTATATCATTGCTAAAGTAACAATAAATATGCACAAATACATAGTATTTAATATATTTTAGATTTTCTAAATAAATCTTTGATTTTTCTTCTCTTTCTTATTATACTGGTCGAAGGCCATAAGGGCATGTTTGTGCAGTGTTTATCGATGTGGATTCCCAGCTGTCTTTCCATCTTTTGGGGGTCTTTCAGGCATCCTTCCTCTCTCTGGTTTACTTTGTAAAGCAAGATGTGGTAGTCTTTGGGCGTCCATTCTTTCCACATGGTCTCTCCAATATCTTCTTCTTTCTTAAATGACTTTATTTTTTTTATCTTAAATACAGTCGAATTTTGATGTAGATATCCAAATTAAACAATAAAACTTAATTAAAACGTCTGTTTTAAAGATTTATTATATTTTATAGGAATGACACATTTTACTTTGCTTATGAACTACAAATATCTTCCTTATCTTTCCCATAAAATATTATAAAATTTCTAGAAAACATACGTTTTTATTTATACTAACGTAAGTTATAATAATATAATTTTTCTCTATCGGTTGTTACTCCTGAATATGCATTTTTAGAAGAGTTCTCTGTACCATAAATAAATATCATTCATATTCTATAAATAATTCGAATATTGTTCTATCATACGTAAATTTTTCTTCGATAAAATTATTTTTACGTGGGAAAATTCACGTCCTCCATTTAACCTGTTATATTTCTTGCATACGATCATCCATGCTTATCACTTGCAATGAGCACTTGTATGGGAACAAATTGATATCATATTACGTTGTCAATTATTCAATTGTAGGCGATAGTGTAATCTTAACCGATAAATGTTATCTTTTTTTACATACGAGTACGTAATACAATAATATTACAAATTTCTGTTAACTGCAGCGCTGACCGGTCTAGATGGATACTTTAAATTAATATTGAAATAAAACGATGTTTTTTAATTGTTTAATAATTCCTGTTGAGAGATATGAAAAATGCGATAACACGTCTACATAAACCCGCCGACATGGACAGGAGACAGGATGTCGGTGAGAATTTTCCAATAGACTGCTTAATTTAACGTAGTGTAAGTAAGTAACAGTGACATCAACGTATACGTAATCCTTTGATTTAGCATATTTTTACGTAAACATCTCCTTTGTTATAACCAATTCAGTTTTCACCAATGATTTTCTATGAAGTACATACCTACTACTTACACGTAAACTGGTCTTTCTATTTCAATACTAGGAGTGAACCCTGAATTAAAATAATCGAACGTGATTAAATTAACAGTCATAATATCACATTGTATTTCAAATTGGAGTTATTTGACTTAACTACTGTAATACTTTACTTAGACAGCCGTTGTCGTCAACTGCTGGACATAGGCCTCCCACATACTTCTCCACGTATCCCTGTCTTGTGCCTTTTGCATCCAATCGCCAGCAATTCTTCTAATGTCATCGGACCATCGTGTGGGGGGTCTCCCCCTGTTTCGTTTGTCTTCGCGGGGTCTCCACTCAACCACCCATCTGGTTCATCTATCGTCTACCAATCTGGCAACATGTCCCGCAAATTACCATTTAAGCTTCGCTACCCTTGCGACGACATCTTTTACTCCCGACCTTTTACGTATTTCAGTATTTCTTATCCGGTCTGAGAGTCTTACGTGTAGCATGGCTCTTTCGTGTTTCCTCTGTGCTACACGGAGTCTGCTTATGGTCGACTTGGTGAGGGTTAGCGTTACTACTGTAATATTCTCAAGTATATATTATGTACTCGTATAGAAAAAAAGGGTCATCAAGATGGTTTGGACACATGAAAAGAATGAATGAAGAAATCTTGATAAAAAATTAATTTTAAACGATGTAAACGGTACAAGAAATAGAGAAAGACCAAAGAATAAATAGCACTATAAAATAAACCGAATATTAAATGTCGGTCACGCGAGGAGTCGGAAATATCGACGTGTGTGCAGAAAAGTATTTCGGGAAAGAACAGTGTGGTAGTCCATTCTTCTGCCTACTTCTTCGGGGAGACGGCATGATTGTTAGTTAGTTTATATATTCGTATATTGTTTTCATCAAAGATTAATCGCATTTGTAATTACTCAATTTATAAATATATGTACCGTCTTATAACTTTTGCATCGTCATATTGGCATCCCTGTCTGCGTCTGATTTCACACTTGAATTATTTTGAATGATGATTGAACCAAAGTGAAAAGTTAAAAATATGTGTCTGGGTTTAACAGATAATAATTCGTTACTCTTTTCGAATTAATGCGAACTCTCTAACGTCTGAGATTTTACGTAGTCATCCCAAATCGGCAATTTATTTTGTTTCTCTTTTATTACGGGGTGGATACAGAAGTAAGTGACCACTCGTGATATTTTGATTTGCGAAATCATTTCAACAAATATAATGACTAAATAAAATAAAAATGAAGCCTTCTAGAACAAACACTTAAAGGATTTAACAAGCTCATTAAATATATTTAAAAATACGCCAAATTTACTTAGAATGTTATATATATTCAATACTTTTTAATTTGCAGATTTAATTTAGGAATTGTATAGAATGGTATAAAATGATGACCTTCGAGACAGAGCGGTTTAAAATTATGAAAGGATCGCTGCGATGGTTCGGACATATGGAGCGCATGGATGGAGAAATAATGGTTAAGAAAATGTACCTTAATGATGTTAATGGAGTCGAGGCAGACCGAGGAAAACATGGCATAACCAAATTAATCAAATTTTAAAGGTTGGTCATGTTTAAAGTCGAAAGAATCGACGTGCATGTATGACTCGCTGTATGAATGTGGAGAAATCTCGAGAGGTGTGCCAGGATAAAGTAGTGTGGCGGTCCATTCTCTCTGCATACCCCTACGGGGAAACGGCGCGATGGTTTGTTGTTGTTGTTGCATTATTTAAATGCAGTGGTTTACGCGGATTCTAATAAACATTTTGCAGTGAATTCAACAGTTTATTTCGTGAATTATTGAACCATTAAAGAAAATAATAATAATTATACCGTTTTTAAATAAAATAAATTAAACAAACATTTCTCATTTACCGCTACTTCAACTGTGTATATTTTCGGACATAAATATTTATAAATTTACCTGTTCATCTAACTGTTTATTTCAGTTATTAACAATACAAATTTAAAATGTAATTACTGGCGAGTCTAACGGAAATCCCAACAGCCATGAGATGCTTTTATTCGTTCAAGAACTGTTCGCTTACTTTCCAAAAGTAAAATTATCCAATTAGCATTAGACTAGCGCCCGTGAACGTTGTCATCCTTACACAGAATACATAATCTATTGTTCCATAACAGTGTTGCCAGCAGACATAATATATGATGAATGTGAGTGGGTAGCCATTTGACATACGTGGATATCCCCGAATGGAACAACTGCAATCGTTTTATGACTTTTGATTGTTTTGCTGGTATGTTGTTAAATAGAAAAAAAAACTTATGATCCTACTTACTTCATTATATTAAACTAAATATAAAATCATTCACCCAATGATGAAGATATATCTTTGAAACACATAAAAAATATTAAATATTATATAATTAATACGAATGGAAACGTCTGTTTTTTAGCAGTTTTATTATATTTTATGTGACAGCTGAAACATGTCATTCACACGAAATATAATAAAACTTCTAGAAAACAGACGTTTTCATTATTGATTATTTAATATGGAGTTTTACATAATTGTTCAAGAAACATTAAATGATGAAATGTGTTTGAGATGTGGTGCTACAGAAGAATTTTAGAAATTTTCTGGAAAGACCATATTACGAATGATGAGGTTAAATTGTAAATAAAACACTTGTTTTTCACCACTTGAGTTATTATATTTTACACGACTAGTTTCGGAAGCTACAGATGCTTCCATCTACAGGTTTAAATATAAACATTAAATATAAACATCGTAGATGGAAGCATCTGTAGCTTCCGAAACTAGTCGTGTAAAATATAATAACTCAAGTGGTGAAAAACAAGTGTTTTATTTACAATTTAATCATGCCACAAAGTGAGTGCCGAAACAATAAATAACATAATGATGAGGTTCTTAACTTATTAATACCATATCTGAGAGGTGAGCCCATTGGATGGATGTATGGATGGAAATGAGACATAATATACAAAAAGCATTTGGGTGACTCATTTGGACACAAAACGGTTTCACTATACAATACAATAACGATATCAAATTGTTCATAGCACATTTACATACTAAGAAATAATGTATCTCAGAAGGATCCAAAATCATTTCTGCTAGCCTCCGAGGTCTTTTTGTCCTTGATAGATATCTCTGACAGCGTCAGCACAGATTGTTTTACCTACCGGTCGGACTGCCAGAACCAATCTGCCTCTGGTGACACCGGTGGGAAAAGCAATTAGTCTGCTGAACGCGGTCTCTTCGGAGATCGACCTCTTTCATATTAGTGAAGGTACGTTCAGGGGACAAATACTCTTGACTTTAGAAATTATCTTGTCTTCCTAATGTCGAACCATCTTTAATGCGTTCCTGGTATTATGTTGTATTTTTATAATATTTTACCTGTACTCAATAGATGCCTTAAACATTTCACTGATTTGATTTGAAAATATGTCGACGTCAGTGAGGCAGTACACTTTTCAGAATTGATAATGTATTTTTATGTACACTTCACACTGACACTAAAAATGTCAATGAGGGTCTTCTGAACGACATAATAGAGGGTTTGGTTGAGGGAACAAATCATAGAGGGCGCCCTTGATGGGAATATCTGAAACAGGTGTGCGAGGACATGAACTGTTTCTCATATGTTGGGCTGAAGAAGAAGTGTAAGACCGAGCGCATTTGCGCTATGCCAGACTTTGCTGCAAAGCAATTCTTAAGATTGAAAGTGATATGCACAATGCGATGTTGTGGCCTCGGTCTGTCTATGGATTTAGATTTTGTACAAATTTATGGTAAAAAAATGCAAATAAATTGCAAATGCATTTCTTGAATTTGATTATGTAACCTATTTTGAACCAGCGACCTTCGTGTTTATGTGTTGCGTACGCACTGTTTTGATTTGCTGAACACAAATTGATCTACATTATGGTATCCAACGTTCATGGAAACTCTGGTATTTCACAGCAAACTTTGCCAATATTACATTGTGTGCCAGTGCCTAGATAATTAATCAACTTTTACGTATAATTATTTGTATTATGCGTGTCTTCCGGTGTTTCGGCAAGTGCACGTTGCGATATTCTTCATGTGTTGTGTATGTACTTACTCAATTGCACACAATTATCGTTATGCTCGCGCAACTAAGGTTAATCGAAATTAATACTTTCTTTTATAATAGAACGATTATCTAGAATAACAAATCGATGTTATTCACGTTGAAACATGAAAGGTTCAATCAATGTTCGTTGGCAAAACTATCAAATTTCCATTTACGATTAATTCCCCCGCCATTCACTTACGATTAACGTTTTGGTTGTTATACGTATTGCCAATAATTAGGCGCAATGGATAAAACCCCACAAGATCCCACAAGACTAGTCAATTTTAAAACTTATACAGAGCAATTTATATATTTGATTATACGAGTACACTAAATAGAATACACTTATTTGAAACATGGTTAATTAAAAGCACAAATACAATATTTTTAATGGTGTTTAAATATTTTGTAAAGAAATAACTAATTATTAGAATCAATTTATTTATTGTTTCTTGAACAATGATGTAAAACTCCATATTAAATTATTAATATGTATGAAAAACGATAGTTTTAAAGGAGTTTTATTATAATATTCATGTATGACATGTTTCGCCCTTCTAAGACATTTTCAAAATGTGACATTTGTGTAATGCCTTAGAAGGGCGAAACATGTCATACATAATTATCATAATAAAACTCTTTGAAAACTATCGTTTTTCAGTCATATTAATATTAGAATCAACATTTTAATACCTCGCTGATGAAGCAATTGCTTAATGTTCTTACTGTTTTATTATATATTGATTACAAATATTAAATGTCGGCCGCGTGAGGAGTCGTAAAACTCGACGTGCGTGCATGATGTATGAATGTTGAGGAAGTGAGAGAATTATGTCAGGAAAGAACAGTGTGGCGGTCCATTCTGTCTTCTTACCCCTTCGGGGAGATGGCGTGATGGTCAGTTGGCTTACATTAAAAATCTAAAATGATTTGTTTTATTTCAACCATTCATACACTATAGTGTAAACCAAACTGTAGTTAAAATATGTAACAGAAAATCTATTGCTAAAGTGTTTTTAAAGCATGGCTTTACGTAATAATATGTTACTTTTTTTCTTTCAATAGATTCTTCTTCTTTTAATAGATCTGAGAAACGGCAATCAGAAATCAGACTTTTTAAATGCTTTTTAGTATTTTTGTTTTATATTTTATTAACACATTAAAACAGGCGAATTTGATGGATGTGGACGATATGGGTCGAGTTTTAAATGAAATGTTCTCGAAGAACCAATGTAGTGTGAAACGGTGCATTATCGTAGTGAACTGTCTTCCCATAATTCTGGCCACTTTATGCGCATAACACTTAATTTTTTTGGCTATAAGTTTGTTTTAAAAATAATTTAATGATTTCGCAGTGCCCGTGATTTTTAAATGAAAAATGCCCCTTATTTTTTTTTATCACAGTAGTATATTACACATTATGGAACAGAAACGCTAACCCCTCACCAAGTCGACCATGAGGAGACTCCGTGTAGCACAGAGGAAACCCGGAAGAGCCATGCTACATGTAAGACTCTCAGACCGGATAAGAAATACTGAAATACGTAGAAGGTTGGTAGTAACAGATGTCGTCGAAAGGGTGGCTAAGCGTCATTTTAGGGACTTGTTGCCAGATTATGAGACGAAGGATTGACCAGAAAGGTGGTGGAGTGGAGACCCCGCGAAGATAAAATAAATAGTGGGAGACCCCCCACACGATGGTCCGATGACATTTGAAGAATTTCTGGCGATTGGATGCGAAAGGCACAAGACAGGAATACGTGCAGAAGCATGGGGGAGGCCTATGTCCAGCAGTGGACGACAACAACGACAATAAATAATATTTTCAAAATATTCGTACACTTTATTCCTGAGTAGACTGTTGAGATATTTACAGTGGTTAGTTAAATTAAATTAAGTTAACAATGGTATTTGATCTGTTCAACTCGGTGCTATTTAACGACGTCAAAATCTGTCAATTTAATGTCTTGTTTCTGTGTGGACTTGAATGACGCCTTTTCTCGCCGGTGACACTGAATTACTTACTGTGGAGCGTTTGATGCATGAAAGAATTTGAAATTCAATGCCCGCTTCGATTTCAACATCGCATGTATCCGCAATAAGACTAGTAGTCGATTGCTAACCTTTTAGTACTGTTTTTTTTCGTTACTAAGTAACGCGAATGAAGTGGATTACTGTGTAATAGTCCTATATGTATTTTTTTGTCATTAAGTCTTATTTCTTAAGGATGAAAGTAAAATAAATGCAGTAGAAATAAGATCTCTTAGACGAAATGTGTATGATAGAGTGTCGAAAGATAATATAAGAAGTGAATGCGGTGCGGATGAAAGTGTTATGAACAAAATAATGAAAGGATCATTAAGATGATTTGGACACATGGAAAGAATGAATGAAGGAAGAATTGTAAAAAAGTATATGTTAACAATGTTAATGAAACTGGAAAGGGCAAGCCCGATAAAAACCTGGCACGATCAAATAAAACAAATACTTGAATGTCCGCCCCTGTGAGGAGTCGGAGAAATCTACGTGCTTGCATGACATAATGTATGAATGTGGAGGAAGTGAGAGAAGTATATCTGGAAAGAATAGTGTGGCAGTCCATTCTTTTTGCCTACACCTTTGGTGAGACGGCGTTATTTAGTTAGTTGAATCTTCTTTTTCTTCTGGTTTCTTTACGACTGTGTCCCGTAATTTTTCGGAACCTGTACCTGGGATGTATGGTAGATGTCCAGCTGTCACGCCATCTTTTAGGCGGCCTTCCTGGAGGTCGGCTACTTCATTTTCCGGTTTGCGTATCAATCTTTCAAAACACGCTCTCTCTATATGATCTCTCCAGCAACGTCTTCTGATTCTTAAACATCACACATCTTCGATATCGCAGATCTTCCTTATTTCGGAATTTCTAACTCTGTCTTGGAGTGTCGTTCGATGGATGAGTCTTCATTTATGTCGTTTTTAGGAGAATTTTTTTACTAGTGGTGTCTGCCAAAATGTTTCATTTTTGATTCTCATTTTACTCTCCTTCAGCAAATGTTAATTTGCAATTACGTGCACTGTTTAAATGTACGATTCATCGGTATATTATGTTCAAAAAAAGTCTTAATGTCCTATTACTGATATATCTCGTTTTAATCACCAATTACACGTATCTATAATATAACCGATTTCAATCCGGCCCTTATCTTGATTCGGATGATAACTGAATCGTTGTATTTTCTGTTCGACTTAAAAATATTTACTTTTAGTATCGATAGTGCGAAGACAAACTCTTCAATTAAAATTATTTTCAGATTCCAAATTTGCCTAATTATTAATATTTTCATGAAATTTTAACGTTTCTCTAAATCTAGTGTATGTTTAACCTTTTTGTGGTAATAACATTAATCAAACTTTGTTGTTAATATGTGATTGCAAATCTCAAAAGAAATAATAAGAATAAACTAAACGTAATAACCAAGTAAATTTACTTTCTTCTATGTTCTCCATACTTTGTGTTGTAGATGTTTTATTTGTCTTTTTCTTTTTTGAATACTTTGTATATACAACACTAACTATACAAAATTTTTAATTACATAGCATACATGTTTCGACATTTAAGTCCAATCTTTGATTTATTTCCTTTGTTGTAAGTAATTACCTGAACCCCAATAAGAACTATAAATTGTTATTTTAAATTGATTCATAATATTTGTTATAACAAAAGCATTAACGTTCCAAAATAAACCTTTATGACATATGTCAAAACTGATAATATTTGTAAACAATTTAATAATATTTTAAATATGTATCTTTATGATATGTATCACTGAAGAAACACTCGTTGTCTGAAACATGTCTGATATGTAATTTTAATAGTGTTGTACATACAGAGTATTTAAAAAAGGAAAAAAATAAGTAAATTTCTATTATATTAAACCCAATTTTCCACGTGTTTATATTTTTCTAACAATTATTGTTCCTACCAATATTTGACTTTAGAATATTAGCAAAACGACACAGTCTAGTCTATTCAACAAAAGATGTCTAAATAAACATTTCTTTCACAAATTAGTGTCTATGTCTGAGTTATGTTCTCAGATCCTATTCGAGATGTTTTACCTCCATTATCTTTGTCTTTCTCACGCTCATTTTCATTGAAGATGTTGCTACTAACCTGATATGGAAGTGTTATGCAATAACTATAATACATGCATCAATTGTGATTTGTTACAAAACTTCATATGCTCACAAAATATTTGATAAAATCTATCGATGACATTTCGAGGTGTATGAACAGTGAGTTTTGTGCAATGGATTCATCGAATGGCATTGGAATAATTTTCTTTTATATATGTATTGACATTTTCGCAATGGAAAGAGATTTCACATGTTATCTGCTTTAATGATATTTTATAAATTTGAATGTTTTTTTAATTCGAATAAGGATAATTAAAAACTTTTGCAATCAGTAATAGAATTAGAATTTATAAAATATTATGTTATTTATATATTATACAATAAACTTTACTAATCACCTAGCCATTTTAACATCGCCATGCTATGGGAATGGTGAATAGAGAATAAGGAATGCCACACTCTTCTAAACTAACTAACTAACTAACCATCACACCGTCTCCCCGAAGGAGTAAGCAGAAAGAATGGACTGCCACACTTTTCTTTCCCGACATATTTCTCTTGATTCCTCAACATTCATAAATCGTTTCATGCACGCGCGTCGATTTCGATGACTCTTCACGTGGCCGACATTTAATATTTGATTCATTTGATCGTGCCACGTTTTCCTCGGTCTTCCTCTATTTCTAGTTTCTTTCTCATTTACATTAACATATACTTTTTTTACCTTTCTTTCTTCATTAATTATTTCCATATGTCCAAACCATCTTAATGATCCTTTCATTATTTTGTTCATAACACCATCATTCGCACCGCATTCACTTCTTATATTTTTATTCGACACTATCATACACAGAGTATTCACACATTCGTCTAAGAGATTTCATTTCTACCGCATTTATTCTACTTTCATCCTTCTTTTGCCAGTTACATGCTTCGCTTCGTATTTTTTTTGTAACTTCCTAGTAACTATATACTTTAACGAAACGCCAAATAATATTTGAATACTATTTGAAAAAAATACAATGGCTTATTGATTCATTAAATATAATTATTTCACGAATTAACATGGAATTTTTGAGCAAAGAAACTTTCGCAAGTCATTTGTAAGTTTATTTGATGTGAGTATTATTTCTCCGAACAGGACACTAATTTGCATGTAACCTGATGTGATGTCAATCTACACACAGTCATCAAACACACGTATCGGTTTCAGCTACGATGTCCGAAAAAGTAATAATAAATAGGTAATAACGAGTCGTAATACTAACAACAAAATCAATGTGTAAACTTTGAAATTAAATAATAACAGAGACGAAAGATACACAGTTAAATGAATATAATGAAAATGCTTTGAAGGTTACGTTAGCTTTGTGTACAGAAATAAAAAAAATTGAGGAAAATTGACTTTTTAGAGGCGTTACATACGTGCTTTGTCTTTTAATATAGAATATAACGAGCTGAGTAAATATTATGTTACATTCGATGATCATACAGATAATAATAGAAATTTGCATAATAATTACAGTCTAACAAAATTCATTTACAATCCATTTTCATCTCAAATTTCGCATAAGTATGTGACATTACGACGTCACGGAAGTGGGGTGGGTAAATATAAAGAGCATTAAACATTCTCATCTCTAACAAACTAACTAACTAACCATCACGCCATCTCCCCGAAGGGGTAGGCAGAAAGAATGGACTGCCACACTTTTCTTTCCTGACATATTTCTCTCGCTTCCTTAACATTTATACATCGTGTCATGCACGCGCGTCGATTTCTCTGACTCCTCACATGGCCGACATTCAATATTTGATTTATTTGATCGTGCCACGTTTTCCTCGGTCTTCCTCTATTTTTGGTTCCATTTACATCATTAACACATATTTTTTTACCATTCTTTCTTCATTCATTCTTTCAATATGTCCAAACTATCTTAATGATCCTTTCATTATTTTGTTCATGACACCATCATTCGCACCGCATTCACTTCTTATATTTTCATTCGGCACTCTATCATACACAGAGTATCCACACATTATTCTAAGAGATCTCATTTCAACTGCATTTATTCTACTTTCATCCTTCTTTTGCCAGTTCCATGCTTCGCTTCCATACATAAGGATCGGTAGAAGAACACCATTGTGCACTGCCATTCTAGCTTTTTTTGATAGATTTTTGAGGCCATTCTCATCTCAAGAGTCATAAATCTTCTATCGAGTACATTAACCTTTCATACGCTATGTATACGAGTATATCATTTTATGTGTCCAAACCATCTTAACGCTCCTTTAATTATTTTGTTCATAACACCATCATCTTCTATCATGATATAAATATCTTTGTTTACCAATGGTAAAAAATACTAGATTTTAAGTAAACTGGAAAAACGTAGCACGATCAAATAAATCAAATATTTAATATCGGCCACCTGAGATGTCGGAGAAATCAATGTGCATGCATGACACGATGTATGGATGTTCACGATGTATGAAGTATTTCAGAAAAAAAATGTGACAGTCCATTCTTTCTGCCTACCCATTCGGGAGACGACGTGTAAGGGTTAGTTAGTTAGTTAAGTATTTAATATTGATGAAATCGTCCGCCTTCTGGAAATTGTAACATATGTTTTTTTGAAATTACATGTCGGTTTGCTATTAAACATTCTTCTATATTCAAACAGCACATTATAACTTTAGAAAACTGATATTAAACATTCTTCTATATTCAAACAGCACATTTTGCACGCACTCCGTGCCATTTTTGAAGGTAAGGTGATAATTTAATATGTATACGAGATATGGCAGTGGTTTGATGAATATGACATGGCTACATTTTCGTAAGAGGGCAAATTTCAAGGGCAAAAGTGATGTCATATAACAGGATGTAAGCTTTTGGAGTGTAAAAGTTCCTGCAGTTAAATAGATTTTATGTGCATACCGCATAGCAAAATAATCGTTCTGTCACGGCTTTTTTTTTTTTGATCATTTACCAAGTACATGGTTTTATTACCCCCCAACTGGGGTAACCCGTTCTAGGCAGCTAGATATGATTATTGAAAGGGCGTTTCAAAATATATTATTACTTAATAAAATTGATCATAATATGCACTCTTTTCAAAAATAAATCGATTTCAATCTTAATTATGTTTTTTCTTGTTTATTTAATTTTTAACAAAAACGGTATTTAAAAAAAAAATTTAAAATATATTATATTATACATTTTGTCATTGGGAGTATGCATTAATTCGTGTGTTTTTTTTCGAAAATTAAGGCTTTATTGTGAAAAAATGGTTATACTCGTACATTTAATGTTCAAAGTATTGTACATGGAAAGCTACGACATTTGTTCATCTTTCTGGCAGTTTGTAGATTCTATCCCAAAAGAACTTCTCCGGCTTGGCGGCCAAGAACGAATCGAGCCAATTTTTATGTATATCGATAAAAATGCGTTTAATCCAAATTTACTAGAAAGCTAAATTTTATAATATTTCATAGTACTCGTATATTTTATTGTTACGCACAATTAATGATTGACTGTAATATTAAAACTCGCCTCGCAATTTTATTTTATTTTATTCAATTAATAAGATTTTCTTTTTTCAAACTTAAAAAGTGTCTAATAAAACTGGCAGCAATTGAAGCATGTCAACCATCAACCAAATGTCAAAGTAATTTTGTTTTTTGTTGTTGTAAACTATCGCCACTAGCGATGGGAATGTAGAATGTAGCGTACAACAAGAAAAAAACTAACTAGCCAACCATCACGCCGTCTCCCCGAAGGGGTAGGCAGAAAGAATGGACTGCCACACTTTTCTTTCCTGACATATTTCTCTCGCTTCCTCAACATTCATACATCGTGTCATGCACGCGCGTCGATTTCTCTGACTCCTCGCATGGCCGACATTCAAACGTGCGACGTTTTCCTCGGTCTTCCTCTATTTCTGGTTCCATTTACATCATTAACATATAATTTTTTTACCGTTCTTTCTTCATTCATTTTTTCCATTTGTCCAAACCATCTTAATGATCCTTTCATTATTTTGTTCACGACACCATCATTCGCACCGTATTCAGTTCTAATATTTTCATTCGACACTCTATCATACACAGAGTATCCACACATTCATCTAAGAGATCTCAAGAAAATGTATAAAATTCAAATATTAGAAGTTTTTTCGGTTTATAACAAATTTGGTACACAATGAAATGAATGGTTAACAAAATGTAATAAGACTGTAGTTTTATAGTATTATACAATAAAGTAATACCTTTTTTAAAAACGAGACTTCATCAGAAGGGTTTTCATTTGTGGAATCGATCCCGGGATCTTTAAAGTTATATATGGTACTGTTATCTCAGGAACAATCGCGGTCGACATGTCTCATATTGCACCATAAGATGGCCATGAGTATCACAGTCCATCTTACCTGTTTCAGGAATGTGGATGTAAATTCAAATAGCTGAAAAATATCCCTTCGATAGCATGCAACATCAATGTCATGATTCGTTCTACTTTTAAATATTTTCTTTTTTTAAATCTGTTCTTAATCGTTCGATGTAAATGCAGAAGTCGGATTTGCATTATTCATAGGGTGTCCACTGTTCGATCCTTTATCGGGAAATGACATCAAGGATTCTGACCGGCATACAAAACATTCCATGTCCTGGTGTCCGCTATAGTCCACATTACGGTCACCAGTTCTGAGGAGCTGTGCGGCAAACATCCGTCTTATTACCTTGAACATTTTGAAGCAACATCTTTGTTTAAGTATTTGTACGTTTGTCAAATATGTACCCGTTCAAAGTTTTACCAACAAATGCAAACATGTATTCTAGCTACAAAAAATATATAATAGCATCAAATAAGTACATACGCATAAGTTCTTTAATGTTTAGAACTAAATTTAAATATTACGTTAAAAATATATAATATAATTTATGAAAAACTGGAACTGGCAAAACAAGGATGAAAATAAAATAACTGCAGTAGAAATGAGATCTCTTAGATGAATGCGTGAAATCTGTGTCAAATGAAATGCAGTGTGAATGAAAGTGTTACGAACAAAATAATGAAAAGGTCATTAAGATGGTTTGGTTACATAGAGATTAAAAAGAGAATAAAATAGTTGTAAATAAAAGATTTTATTGGCATACAGGTATTGAGAAATAACACAGCAATCATTTTTTTCTTCCATATCACTTTGTGTAGGGATTCACATTCTAATAACTTTTTGTATTTTCACAAAACTTGTTTACACTTTTTTCAAACATGTTAAAATGTCTACACTGAGGAAGGGCGTCTGTGTCCCAAAATTTGTTTGTGAAAAATGGAAAAAAAAAGTGTTGTGAAAATACAGTGTTTTCAAAAAGTTATTCAAAAGTAGTTTTTTTCTTTATAACTCACTTAGAGCTCTTATTCTAAAAGGGCGTAATCGATGGTGTAATAGTTACTTATATTTTGTTTAAGAAAACAAATACTTTTTTAAGGCTTAGCACATTGAATAATAATCTTCTGGAGGCTTGAAAAAATAATCGACCTGCCATTTCTGAAAACTTGAGAAAACCTTGAGCGTATAAAATGTTAATGTACTCGATGGAAGATTTATGACCCTTGGGATGAGAATGATTAATGCTCTTTACATTTACACACCCCAATTCTAAAAAGTCAATTTTCCTCCATTTTTTTTATTTCTGTACACAAAGCTAACGTAGCCTTCAAAATATTTTCATTATATTCATTTACCTGTGTATCTGTCATTTTATTTAATTTCAAAGTTTACTTTTTGATTTTGTTGTTAGTATTACGACTCGTTATTACCTTTTTATTATTACTTTTTCGGACATCGTAGTTGAAACCGATACGTGTGTTTGATGACTGTGTGTAGATTGACATCACATCAGGTTACATGCGAATTAGTGTCCTGTTCCGAGAAATAATACTCACATCAAATAAACTCACAAATGACTTGCGAAATAAATTCCATGTTGCCTCGTAAAACTATTATATTTAATGAATCAATAAGCCATTGTTTTTTTTAAAAATAGTATTAAAATATTATTTGGCGTTTCGTTTAAGTATGAAGTTTCTAGGAAGTTAAAAAACATATTTGACAAAGTTTGGGTAATGTGTAAACTTTAGTTTTTTTCTTCTTAGTTTCAGCACTAGTTAAATAAGCATTATGTTAATACACATTTGATATATAATAATTTTCTGTTTACATTAGTGTAAACGGCGAAAATCTGCAACAAGTGGATGCATTTGTTTATTTAGGAAGTATGTTTACAAAGGATGGGAGGGTGGAGAAGGATATTGAAATATGGGTTGGGGCAGGCAACAGAGTTAATGGTGCACTTAATGTTGTCATCGCAAACAAAAGCCTATCCAAAAAAGGTAAGATGGCAGTGCATAATGATGTTCTTGTGCCGACCCTTATGTATGGAAGTGAAGCATAAAACTGGCAAAAGAAGGATGAAAGTAGAATAAATGCAGTAGAATTGAGATCTCTAAGACGAATGTGTGACAAATCTGTATATGATCGAGTGTCTTATGCAAGTATAAGAAGTGAATGTGGTGCGAATGAAAGTGTTATGAACAAAATAATGAAAGGGTCATTAAGATGGTTTGGACACATGGAAAGAATGAATGAAGAAAGAATGGTAAAAAAATTATATGTTATCGATGTAAATGGAACCAGAAACCAAGGAAAACGTGAAACGATCAAATAAATCAAATATTGAATGTCGCCCATGTGAGGAGTCGGAGAAATCGACGCGCGTGCATGACAAGATATATAAATGTTGAGGAAGCGAGAGAAATATGTCAGGATAGAAAAGTATGGCAGTCCATTCTTTCTGCCTACCCCTGACGACGTAATGGTTAGTTAGTTGGTTTTTAAAACAAATATTTGACAAAGTTTGGGTAATGTGTAAGCTTTACGTTTTGTTTTTTCTTAGTTTCAACACTAGTTAAATAAGCATTATGTCAATACACATTTGATATAATTTTCTGTTTACTTTCTTATAGTAAATAAAACGACCCAATGCTCAATATTTGTGGGGCATATGAAGAAATACATATTTTTAATCAAATTTGTTCGTTCTGCTCGAAAACTATGTAAATGATTACTTAAAAAAATCTAACCGTCGTATTGCAAAATCCTTATATTTAATTATATAACAAAATGAATGTTCATATCTTAAATATGATAATATATACAATATTTTTAATTATAATTATAATTTATTCATTAAATAAAAAATATTTTTTGAGTGTGTCATGATATGAATATTAAAATTTAATATAACAAGATATGCAAGCCAATAAATAATCCTTCTAAATCACATCTTATTTGATGTGGACATTTTTTCGAAGGTGAGGCTACCCTCAGAAAGTATCTATCTCTTATCCAATATAATGTATTATATTAAATTGGTATTTGCTTCTATTGTCTTTCTTATTGTACTAAATTGTTTCTTTTTACTTAATTATTATTATAAAAATATTTTCCTTCTAGATGACATCCGAGATTATTGTCTATTAATATAAACTAACTCACTGACTAACTAACCATCACGCCGTCTCCCCGAAGGGGTAGGCAGAAATAATGGACCGCCACACTGTTCTTTTCTGACATACGAGTAGATCTCTCGCTTTCTCTATATTGATACATAGTGTCACGGACGTCGATTTCTTAGACTTCTCACGTGACGGACATTTAATATTTGATTGATTTTATCATGCCAAATTTTCCTCAGTTTCCTCTATTTCTAGCTCCATTCACATCGTTTACATATATATACCTTCTCCACCATTCTGTCCAAACCATATGAACGACCCTTTCATTATTTTGTTCATAACACTTTCATTTGCACCGCATTCACTTATTATATTTGCATTTGACACTCAATGATATAAATATTTAACCTAAATTCGTCTTAGAGATCTCATTTCTACTGCATTTATTCTACTTTCATCCTTCTTTTGCCAGTTTCATGCACCACTTCTATACATAAGGGTCGGCACAAGAGCACCATTAATATTATGATATTTATTATACGTCAATGCGGTGCGAATGATGGTGTTATGAACAAAATAATGAAAGGATCATTAAGATGGTTTGAACAAATGGAAAGAATTAATGAATAAAGAATGGTAAAAAAATTATACGTTAACGATGTAAATGGAACCAGAAATAGAGGAAGACCGAGGAAAACATTGTTTAAACCACTTTTTTAATAAAAAAATACACGACATGTTTCAGAGGATACCTCCATCCTCAGGTGTAAAAATAGTTAGTTATTATACGTTGAAGATGAAGATCGTGTGTAATGGTAAGTATAGACAAATAAAAAATGAGATTCGCGTTAATTGGTAATTATCAATTCTCGCTTGATCGGGTTGACTGACCGCGAAAAACTGTATGATTTAGGCGCGAACGATGGCGGCATTCTCGCTTCCTCGCACGGCGCGGTGCCTGGCGGCGCGGGCTTTCCCTCGCAGCTCGCAGCCCAGCCGGCCGCTAGCGGTCAACTAGACTCGTCGATTGCGCTTTCCGGAATGCATAATGATGCATTTATACTATATCAACTTATGTGGAAAGACGTACGAAGTATTGGAAACGCGGATTTTATTGAGATAAGGTCGAGAAGATCATAAGTATACAATGTTGGAAGATATTTACGCGTTCATTTCATATATATTTTTAAAATTTTAACAAACACAATATATTTATTTCTTCTTCTTCTTCACTTTTGGCAGACTCAGGAGTCTGTTATTTCAGGTGGGTCCTCTTGAGACGCTGAACTCCAGCTTTCTCTCCACCGTTTCGGGGGTTTTCCTGGTCGGCGTTGTCCGTTTGGCGTTCCATGGAGAGCTATGTGTGGTATTCCATTTAAGCTCATCCTTTCTACGTGTTGACACTAGTATCGCCATCTTTGACGTCCCCATCTGTCCACATCTTCGACCTCGCAGATTTATTTATCTACTGCAAATAAGAATATTGGAAAAATATTATATGTTATGTAAATCTTTTGATATTTCATAATATATTTTTATTCGACGCGCGTGCATGACACGATGTATGAATGTTGAGGAATCGAGAGAAATATGTCAGGAAAGAAAATTGTGGCAGTCCATTCTCTCTCCCTACCCTTTCGGGGAGACGGCGTGAAGGTTAGTTAGTTAGTTTTTTTTTTTTTTTTAAAGTTTCATATGAAGCACTCACTTTGTGGTTAGACATTTAAATAATAGAAAATAAATAAAACTCTTGGTATTTAACCGCGGTATGGTTATTATATTATTTGATGCGAACTAGTTAAGAAGTTTAGAAGCTAGTTTAGAAGCTTGGGTCCAAGCGGAACTAGTTGGCATCAAATATAATAACCATACCGTGGTTAAATACAAAGTGTTTTATTTATATATTTTATTATTACATTAAATAAATGATTGACCATGGTATGAATACTCGTAATCATTTGGCAAAGTAGTATATTCGAAGGGAACGCTTTTTTAAAACTCAAAATGTGTCATATAAACTAACGCAATCGAAGCAGGTCTACTGTCAACCAAATGTCAAAGTTAAATAGATTTTTTAAAGCGCCACTAGCGATGTATTGTATTACCTTATAGGTAATGGGAATGTAGAGTGTAGTGTACAACAAGAATATGTATGAAATTAAAATATTAGTAGATTTTTTACACTATGAAATGAAGGGTTAAGGAGCTGATAATCATGGGCAAGACATAGGGAAGGCGGGGTGTTGGAAGAAGGCAGTTGTCCTGGCTGCGAAATATAATAGATTGGATAGAAATGAGGAGAGTTTAGAACCTGTTCTGAGTGGCGCAGGATAGAGATGTTTTCGCTGTAGTGATCTCCAACGTTAGGGCACCTGACACATCACCATAAAAATAAGAAGAAGCAATTTAATATTCTTATCTTTCCATATTATCCCAGCGAATAACTTTGCGTGATACTACTATTTTTTAAGTATTAAAATTGCAAATAAAATTATATTACCTTATTAAAACAATATACTCATACTTGGTTATGAGTTCGGTGATAGATATTTACTTTATTATTCGTGCGACATCGAAATTGTGAGTCATATCAAGGTTCTTCAAGCCTTGGGACGGTGGACAAGTTTTCTTTAATATTGTATACAAAGTTTTTTTCACCCGTTATTTTGAAACCTCTTTTATTTTTCTCTTATGTTTTCCTTAGTCGTGTTGAAGTTAACTTCCTGTTTAAATTGATGTCATGTGATAATTTCAGAAATGATCATTTAAATAATATATGGCACCAATTTATGTTTAATAAATAACAATATAAAGGCCTGTAAACGGGGGGTATACTCTGTAAATAAATAAATATCCACTGTTTAACAGGGTGTTTTTATTTCCGGATATAATTTATTAGGGTTTTCCTTTGTTGTATTGACTAGATGCTCGGCGTACTCAACTTACCATACAGATTAATTATTAACTATTTAGTTTGAAAAAGTGTTATAATATGACAATGTATTTATTTAATTTAACTAGAGTTGTCTGTTATACCTGATAATGCTTACATCGGTTGGCGAAACAGTTATAGGGAAGATTTCATAAATAATATAAATAAATTATGATATTATAAGTGTTCCAAATTAAACAGTTAACAATGTTGAAATATCATAGTGTTTCTGCCAAAAGAATGGATTATCCAAGCATATTAATTACTTTATAGTTGGAGACTGCAACGAACTATTAAACGTTAGTTAGAGAAAACGAAGAGATTGAGAATTATGAGAATATGTTTTTAATTAGAGGGATTGTGAAATAAACAGTTTTAATGCAAGAAAGTTTATTTGTAAACGTGTAATAAACCGTGCATGAAGATATTCAATCTGACGCATGCGTGGTGCCCTATTTTTCTGCATTTTAATTTTGATGCGCGTTTTAATACGATAATTGTTTTTAGAGTTGAATAGATTTAATCTCACTACGGAGTTTAGTATAAATTTACTTGCAGTAAAAAGTAAGAACATGTTTCCATTTCTGTGTACATAAATAATTAATATTAAAACGATGTAGGAACCTACTCGCAAATAGATTTTGAGGTTAATCTGAATCATCGAAATGGTTTTCCGCGTTGTAAATTAAGATAAATGCCCATTGTTATCGACGCTTGAAAGTTTTCCTGCAAATATTTAATTAATTTCAACAATTTCATACGAAATATTCAGTGTTATCTCGAGTTGACATCGAGCTTTTGTTAAAATAATTTGCAACGTTTTATTTGGGACGTCGTCAATACCGCTCACTTCACTTTATTTAAATATGTTTGTTTTTTTAATTTTAGAATGTTCGAAAATGCTTTTATTCGTTGCGAAAACTTCGCTTTAGCGTGAACGAAGCAAGGTTATTGTAGAAAACTAAAAGTGCAACGAAATTGGTCCCGCCAACAATGCTCGTATGTGTTGAATTAACTTGTCTGTTCCACTGGGTTTGTCCCATTTTGTTGCTCAAGTATTACAGCAGAATCTGTGTTGACTAAACAAAAGCCTTTGTCTTGTGCAAGTTTCAGACGTTCATATTTTTCAGGCTGTTTAAAATATGTGTTACAATCATTTGAGAAATTATTGCGAGGTTTTTGGACCAGGAATGATTTTGATCTAATTTGTAACATTTTTATAAAAACATATTTCTTATTGATTCTCACTGCAAATCTTTTTTTCCTTCTCTGTATTGCACACATGGCTTTGATGGTACTTTTTATATAACGATCAATCTGTTAATATATGGTGTTCTATGCCATGTTAAGAAAATGATTTCAAATGAACATTATTTAATTTTTGTTTTATAAACTTACTAACCAAAATGTCCTTTCAATAGGCATAAATAATGCATCGCCACAATGTCCTCAAAATTCTTACATCGTGTTATGCACGCGCTTCGATATGTACGATTTCTCACGTGGCCGACATTTAATATTTGATATATTTGGTCGTGTCACGTTTTTTTGTGTTTTAGTAATTTTTTTTAACCTTGTTATTTGTTTTGTTTATTAACTTTATTCATAGAACTCATTGTGAATTTTGTTTTCATTATTTGTTTTTCGTCTCTTATGATAAAATTATATAATGATTTTTGATAAGTTCAATAAGATGCAGTTCAATAAGTTCAATAAGATGTGCTACTTGCAGACAACGAGCATGAACTGCAAGCCCTGGTGTCTAGTATGTATGAGGTATGCAAGCGATACGATTTGATGATGAATGTGAATAAGTCTTAGGTAATGATTTTCGAAAAAGAAGGAAGCATGACAGTCTGCAACATTAGTGTAAACGGTGAAAATCTGGAACAAGTGGATGAATTTGTTTATTTAGGAAGTATGTTTACAAAGGATGGAAGGGGGGAAAAGGATATTGAAAGAAGGGTTGGGGCAGGCAACAGAATAAATGGTGCACTTAAAGTTGTCATCGCAAACAAAAGCCTATCTAAAAAAGCTAAGATGGCAGTGCACAATGGTGTACTTGTGCCGACCCTTATGTATGGAAGTGAAGCATGGAACTGGCAAAAGAAGGATGAAAGTAGAATAAATGCAGTAGAAATGAGATCTCTAAGACTAATGTGTGGCAAATCTGTATATGATAGAGTGACAAATGCAAGTATAAGAAGTGAATGTGGTGCGAATGAAAGTGTTATGAACAAAATAAGGAAAGGGTCATTAAGATGGTTTGGACACATGGAAAGAATGAGTGAAGACAGAATGGTAAAGAAGGTATATGTAAACGGCGTGAACGGAGCTAGAAATAGAGGAAGGCCGAGGAAAACGTGGCACGATCAAATCAATCAAATATTGAATGTCGGTCACGTGAGGAGTCGGAAAAATCGACGTGCGTGCATGACAAGATGTATGAATGTAGAGGAAGCGAGAGACGTATGTCAGGACAGAACAGTGTGGCGTTCCATTCTTTCTGCCTACCCCTCCGGGGAGACGGCGTGATGGTAAGTTAGTTCAATAAGATGGAAAAGTTGTTCGTGCTGGGAACAAAATATGTGATGTGCTCAAAGTCATCACTGCCAAAACAAATATACTAATTGAAGCAAATATGGCAGTACATAGTATAACATAGAACTTCTGGTGCCAAACCGTATGTATGAAAGTGAAGCTTTTAGCTTGCAAAATTATAACACATTCCGATGAGATTACTAAGAAAAATATGTACATAATAGCTAATGTATGACTTGGATATAGCTAATGTATGACAGTGAAGTTGGATGAATGATTTCTAAATAAAATTAAGAAGGGGTCATTAAGGTTGTTTGGACACGTGGGAAGAATGTATGAGGAAAGAATTATTAAATAAGTTTTATGCAAGCCGCGTGAATGGAATAAGAAGTCGTGAAAGGCCAAAGATAGCATGACATTATTAATTTATCTAAATACTAAAAGGTGTTATGTTCGAAATCGGAAAAATGACGAGCTAGCGTGTCACGATGTGTAAATATAGAAGAAGCTCGAGGGGTATGTCAGTGTGGCGGTCATGTTTTTTTGGTTGTAGTTTATAATGAATGCTTTTCAATATTTATTTACATTTAATGCCTTTTTTACCATTTTTGTTTCTTGCGTTACAGTGTTCTCTATTAGTATGAGGTCTCGTTAACAAATGAAGCATCGCACAAGAACTCCTTTTCCTCTGTTAACCGCTTCCGACTTGTTTGTTCATACGTTTTTTCTTTCGTTTCCGTGTGCCATAAATTGAGCATGTCCGATTTAGTAATAATTTATCTGTTTCCTTGTTAATCAGTATCTGAAAATGTCCATAATGGTGCCGCAATACATTGGGCAAGACCCTTTTCAAGATGGCTAAATTCGATTTCTCGTGCGTTATTTTATGAGCAGCACATAAAGTGATGTAAACCAGTTGAAAATACAACGTTAAAAAAATGTCCCATCTCCCGATGCTGTAATAACGGTAGGTACAATTAGATTGATTTTTAACTTTAATTACGCAATTTAAATACACACTTTACTGTGAAACTTTATAGAGTGGTAACTGTTAACCTTAATGTTAATGGAACGATATACGTAGACGACCTTATTAGATCTTCTGCACTTTTAATGCTTAGCCCTGAACTATTAATAATAATAAATTGTGTTATGAATTTTAGATGAATATATAGGTACCTACCCTGTTTTTTCCTCTAGTTTTTTTTCTCGGATGTTATGAAGGTTTTACACCTTAATCGTCGAAAGAATTTTATTTCGTTCTCTGTTCTAAGGAGTCTCTGCTAGTCTCAGGAGTCTCCGTTTATATCGTTCTCAAGGTTTACCTTCATAATCGAGATAAGTTTATATCGTTCTCTGTTCTAAGGAGTCTCTGCTAGTCTCAGGAGTCTCCGTTTATATCGTTCTCAAGGTTCACCTTCATAATCGAGATAAGTTTATATCGTTCTCTGTTCTAAGGAGTCTCTGCTAGTCTCAGGAGTCTCCGTTTATATCGTTCTCTGTTCTAAGGAGTCTCTGTTCTAAGGAGTCTCCGTTTATAACGTTCTCAAGGTTCACCTTCATCATCAAGAGAAGTTTATAACGTTCTTCGTTCTAAGAAGTGTCAGTCTCAGGATTCTACGTTTATATCGTTCTCCCCATGGTGAAAATGTATAACCTTCGAAACTTGTCGAGAAAAATAAACTCAAAAGTAGAAAAACAGTGTTTGAATTTTTTAAATTCGTTATTGTGGAATTCCCCAGTTTTAACGCCTTAAGTTTATCCAAAAAACTTAATAGTTTAAAAAGCGCCATTTTTAATGGATTACACATATTGTTTGCACATATATGTGAAACTTACTTACTAAATATTTTTAGTCAAAATGTTTATTTAATGTTCTATTTATAATATATTGCTAAATTACTTATTGTTTTTTCTTAGGCGCGCTGTACTAAATAATATGTGAATTGTAACTAACTAACTAACCATCATGCCGTCTCCCCGAAAGAGTAGACAGAGATTATGGATCACCACACTGTTCTTTCCTGACATACTTCTCTTACTTTCTCTACATACATTCATCATGTCATGCATGCAGGTCGATTTATCAGAAATTTTGTTTTATTGATTTGATAGTGTCACGTTTTCATTGGTCTTCCTTTATTTCTAGTTCCGTTTACGTCGTTTTTTATATTTTTATTATTCGATTTAATATGGGAGTATCGTGAGAGAACTCTCATTATTGATACCCCACTATTTATGCCATGAGTGTTTTTTTTAAACATTATTAAAGCCAGTAAATATACTTATTGTAGTTTGTGAAAAATTATACATAAAATTACTTACATATGCTTTGTTTACCATTCTCTCATCATTCGTTATGTTGATTGTATTATAGCTAAATTTTGGGCGTAAATGAATACACACTTAATCTTATGCAGTTTGTTGTTTTATTGTAACGATTATACCGAATTTATTTATCTGTGAAGCATGTTTTCAAGAGATGGCAAAATGAAAAAAAGATATCGAATGAAGGGTTGGAGCTGGAAATCAAATAAAAATTGTGCATTCAAAGTCATTACAGCAAATAGAAATATATCGACTGAAGCAAATATGGCAGTACATAGTGGAGTTATAGTGCCGACCCTTATGAATGAAAGTGAAGCTTAGAGTAAGCAGAAGAATGATAAAAGTAGGATAAATGTCATAGAAATGAGGTCACTAAGAAGAATATGCGAAAAAATAATACATGATGGAAGTCTAATGATGAAGTAAGAAAGGAATGTAAGGCGGGTGAATGCGTGATAAATAAAATTAAGATAGGGTCACTGAGATGGTTTGGGCATATGAAACGAATGGATGAGGAAAGAATGGTTAAAAATACATATATAAAAGTAGTGTAAATGGAAAAAGAAGTCTAGGAAGGCCAATGAAGACATGGCATGACCAATTTAATCAATTACTGAATAGCCATGCTAGAAGTTGAAACAATCGACTAGCGTGCATGTCACGATATGTGAATGTACAAGAGGCGCGAGAGTTATCCTCTTAGCCTGCCTCTACGGGGGAAAGGTGTGATGGTTAGTTAGTTAATTTGTAACGATTATAATCTTTTTTTTGAATGTATACAAATTCTTGTAGACAAATACTGGATTTTACCCATTGCGGGTAAATAATTTTTTTATAAGGATCAATTGTATCTCAATAGAGATGAAGATGTAAATTGTTTTCTGGGAACAGGGTATGGTGGATAATCACTACGAACTCATAACTAATGTGTATTTTTCTTCTCTTTTCAGGTAAGCTACGTTGAATTAACGTCACTCAAACATAGAATAAAGCAAAGAACTCATTCTAAGGGTAAGTATGTTCATATATTATTATTGTCATTATATTGTCATTAGTATAATTTTATTAATAAAGGCCATGCCACACTGTTTGAAACAAACTCTCCACAGGGGTGACCTTGGTGGAGAGCTGTGGAGCCCACGGTTGGTGTAGCGTCCACACACTGTTGTAAACAAGCTCTCCACACGTGGAATGCGTGTTTAAACGCGCGTCCGTCCACAAAGTTTGTTGAAGGTCAAACGAATTTTGGTTTCAAACAAGTGTCTACAAAGTTTTAAACCACCGGTGGAGACCGATGTGGAGAGCTTGCTTAAAACAGTGTGGCCCGCCTTTAAAAATGAAAACGTCTAGAAGTCTAGAAGTTTTATTATATTTTATCAAATATTTGATAATGCATTTGTTTATTTATTTGTAGTTTTAATACGTAAAAAATACCCGATTACAAATCGAATATATATTATGTATTTATTAAATGTTTTCATTTTGAAACACTGTTATTATCCGTATCTCATTTTTCGTTAATGAGATTGTCGTGACAGCTGTTTTGCTAAACTGTGTTGGCATCGTCAGATATTACAAACAACTGTTGTTGCCATCTCACGTTGGCGAAACAGCTATCGCGACAATCTCATACAAATGAATTATGATACGTATAAAAACAGTGTTTCAAAATTTAAAAATATATCGCACGCTTAATAGTAAACTGACCGATTATGGTTTAGCTCATAATTGAGTTAACATTAGACAGAGGCTTGTGTTAACGCTATCCATCGTTTCGCGATAAAATTTAGTCAAAATTTCGCCAATTGACCTCCATTACACTATATCGGTCTTTTCATTCGTACGTGTTTTTCGACTCATGTCAGATTGAGCAAAACTTGCTTTTTTGAGTTAAGCCAGTATTCTATTAAGCGTGCGATATACTCGTATACATCTTCCAAAAATTTGTCAGACGTGGTGGTCGTAGGAAGGGCGCAATGAGGAATGTTGTGAACATCGACGACCTTCGTGGCAGAGTGGTAAGAGCTCTGACTTCCATGCCGAAGGTCCTGGGTTCGATTCCCGGCGATGGCAGTGTGATTGTCACGCTGTCTTTGGTCTGGTGTAGAATTCACGTGACAATAAAATGGCGATAGATTGGCTATCTAACACATGTCACGAAAATCAATATAATAGCTAAAAAATAAAAATTGTATACAGTAATTGGGTCCAAACGACCTGTTGTGTACATAAAAATAAAACATAAAGCGATCGCTTAACCCAACCAATGACAGGTCATAAGTCCTATAAGCGCCTCGACCACCATATTCTGTTCCCAGAAAACAATTTTCATCTTCGTCTCTATTGAGATATGATTATAATCTTGCGAACGAATGAGGCCTTAGCCGATCTATAAACTTGATACGATAGACGCATATATTGCACTCGAAATGTGAATGCTTTATAATTGAATATGCCTCTCTCCCAAGTGTGTTAGTGACCTGAAATACTCAATCAGCTGGTAATACGATCGGGTGTGGTGCAAGTGGTGTTCGCTACCAGTTGCGCTTAGCGAATTATCATTTTATAATGTTTTTCAGTCACCTTTATGTTGGTCAGCCTGCTCGCTCAAACCGGTAACGGTTTTGTAACACTTCGTTTTTTGTATTTAATTTGCAGCGTATTAGTTGTGCTCTTTGTCGTGATGATGTTATATTTGACCTGTTTAATTAGTATTTTTTGAACAATGTTCTTTAACAAAAATATTCAATAAGAATGAAAACGACTGTTTTCTAGAAGTTTTATTATATTTTATGAGAACGATATGTTTCGTTCTGCTAGTAGCGAGAATAAAACGCATAGTTCTTTATAACTTATTAACCAACTAACCAACCCGCAGAAGAATAGACTGACACATTTTTCTTTCATGACATACTTCTCTCGATTCCTCAACATTCATACATCGTGTCATGCACGCACGTCGATTTCATAGATTTCTAACGTAGCCGAAATTCAATATCTGTTTTTTTTTTATCTTGCCACTTTTTCCTCCGTCTTCCACTATTTCTATTTTACATTTACATCGTTAACATATACTTTTTTTACCATTCTTTCTTCATTCATTATTTCCATGTGTCTAAACCACCTTAATGTTCCTTTTATTATTTTGTTCGTAACACATTCATTCGCACCGCATTCACGTCTTATATTTTAAATCGACACAATCATAGCTCTTTATGTATCTGAAATAATTGAAAATAATAATGTATTTCATGTATATTATAAAAACATAATGGGTACCTAAGTGAAAAGTACCCAAAATTTGAATGAGTCTACTATTAAAGTATATCATGAATTCTTATAATATGTATACATTTTTTTAATAGAGTTAAAGTATATATATTTTTTTTAACATTATAAATATTATTAGATAAATTACACCAGGAAGGTTCTTAAAGGTAGATCTAAAGTAAAGGTTTTCTTAGAAAAACATTTTTTTAAATTATTACAAAGTAAACGTAATATACTTTATGCTTTTAATTGATTGGTATATTTATGAATGTATTTTAAAATTTTCATTAAAATTCCGGCAATAGCGTACCGTACCTACTTACAAAATATTCTTGTTTTGGTTCTATTTTCAAAATGTATTGTATTATTATATATATAAAGATTTTTTCCCTTCCCTTCCACTGTAGGCATGCGCACTCTAATGAACTATGCCTTCGTATCGTATTTCTGATGTGGTGTTATTTTTTATCCATTAATCTAATTGGATTACTCTTTAAATATTTGTTGCTTATTATATTATTGCGGCTTTTAAGCCGTTTTTTAAGTAATTAAATAAAACAATTTGAAACCAATCATCACACCATTTTCCCAGATAGCGTAGACAGAAAGAATGGACCGTCACACTATTCTACTTGAATTTCTGTTACTGTTGAACCTAATTACTGTTTTTCCTCATCTTCTTTTTATAATTGTTTACAATATTATGTGTAGTTTCTTCACCTTCTAAAAAAATTGTATATAAACTAAGTCTTTTTGATGTATCTTTTAGTTGACTGTAAGACCTGACGATGTAAACATCGGTTAGCGAAACAACTGTCGCGACTAATTATATTCAATTTTGATATTCACAACAAAGTTTTCGTATTGAAACATTTATTAAGAAATATATTTTATTACTTATTGTTTCTTGAAAAGTGATGTGAAACTCCATGTTAAATAAATAATAAGAATGAAAACGTCTGTTTTCTAGAAGTTTTATTATATTTTATGGGAATGTCATATTTCGAATATTATTGACAGGTGAACCACGTTATATCCATAAAATATAATATAACTTGTAGAAAACGGAAGTTTTCATTCTTATTAATTACTTAAGATGGAAATTGACGCAGAGAGTAATAGCCAAAAGCCTAAACCATTAAGAAGAAGAATGCGATTATTTAACGTAGAAATTACGTGTAAATTATTACATTATTTCATGAAATTAAATGCTTCGCCGTATTAGGGCATTATCATATTATGGCTATGAACTTTCATAATTACTTTATAAGGCGAAACATGTCATACCCATAACATATAATAAAACTTCTAAAAAACGGACGTTATCATTCATATTAATAATATTATGTTAAAAATTCCATTGTTTTGGCGCGAAACAATATAATACTTTAACATTATTAACTGTTAAAATTTAAAACTTTGTTTTACGTTATCACAATTTTTTATTTTTCACCACAGCTGTTTCGTCTGATGTTGGCCCCTTCAGGTGTTAATAATGTTTTCGTGTTATCAAAACGAACACCTGATGATGCCAACATCAATTGGCGAAACAGCTGTCGCGAAATATAAAAGAAATGTGATGCCATAAAACAGCGTTTTAAATTTTAACAGTTAAAAATATTTTGTTTCTATATTTTAAAGCTGAATCATGTGTGAGTAGGTCCGCAATGAGGCTTTTTAATATTCAGATAGCCTGGCAATATTACCGATTGATTATGAAGTTTACTCATCGATAATATAATGCGAGATCTACATAATAATTTTTTTACTCATTGACTGCACATTCTAAGCACATTTCAACAGCGGTATGTAGTTTGGAATACGAATAATATTAAACTATTTTGAGGAGGATCAACATATCATCACGTATGGCAGAGATGAGACGGCGTATCGAAAAGGATTAACAATTAATCTTCATAGATGGCGCATTGAAACTGATATATGAATTGTGGTGTTGGATATTAACATATATACAACTTCCAAAAAATTGTCAGACATGGTGGTCATATAAATGGTGGAATGAGGAATGTTGTAATTACATAAAGCGTGCGCTTAACCCAACCAATGACAGGTCATAAGTCCTGTAAACACCTAGATCACCATATTCAGTTTCCAGTTTGCATCTTCGTCTCTATTGAGATAAAATGAATCCTTGAACAATTAATCTGTAGCCTGCGAGATATTATTCCATTACGTTATAGCGTGGAATTCTAAACCACCTACAATACTTTCGTATTACGTGTGCCGCCCATATAAAGCGGTCCGAGTTAATAGAGTCGGATATAGGTAGGTATCACCAAAGCTTTCTCCATTCGTCGAGACCCGTTTTCGAGGTGGCTTCAAAGACATGGGCAAACATTTTTTTTCTGCGGCCGTCTATGCATTCGCACTCTGCGTGGGCTTGTGGAATGCTCAGTCGGTTTAGCGTTGACATTTCCATCATCTAGCGCACGCGCCTTAGACGTATGTGTAGTAAAACGATGTACGACAGAGTTTCAATTAGGTGGAATAAAGTATAATGAACAAATTATGAAAGGATCACTGCGTTGGTTTGGCCGCATGGAACGCATGGCTGAAGAAATAATTGTTAAGAGAGTATACGTTAAAATAATAATAATAATAACTAACTAAACTAATTAACCATCACGCCGTCTCTCCGAAGGGGTAGGCAGAAAGAATGGACTGCCACACTTTTCTTTCCTGACATATTTCTCTCGCTTCCTCAACATTCATACATCGTGTCATGTACGCGCGTCGATTTCTCTGACTCCTCACATGGCCGACATTCAATATTTGATTTATTTGATCGTGCCACGTTTTCCTCTATTTCTGGTTCCATTTACATCATTAACATACTTTTTTACCATTCTTTCTTCATTCATTCTTTCCATATGTCAAAACCATCTTAATGATCCTTTCAACGGCCGACATTCAATATTTGATTTATTTGATTGTGCCACGTTTTCCTCGGTCTTCCTCTATTTCTGGTTCCATTTACATCATTAACATATAATTTTTTTACCATTCTTATTTAATTAATAAACAATAGAAATTTGAAATGTGCTTAGAATGTGCAATCAATGTTTATTAATAATAATTAAGTATTCATTTAATAATAATAATATTTAAATAAAACGATGTTTTTAAATACTTCTACTTTTGTCTTCATTTCGACAGCGATCGGTTTCACCAGGCCGCTGGCATCGACAGACTGGTCTGTTCTGGAAAATTTAATTAAATTTCTAAACAATAGACAGTAATAATAAATAGGGTTTTTTCGTTTCAATATTTTCACAATGACTACTCGTACATATAATATCTAAATAATATGAATGAAAACGTCCGTTTTCTAGAAGTTTTATTATATTTTCTAGGAATGATATGTTCGCTATGCTAAGGCATTACCAAACATGTGATAATGCCTTAGCAAGACGAAACATGTCATTCCCATGAAATATAATGAATCGTTTAGAAAATACACGTTTTCATTCGTAATAATTATTTAATATGGAGTTTTACATCATTGTTTAAGAAACAATAAATAATTCCTTCTTGAGGATGCTAGTCTTGTTGTATTTTATTTTCTGAGCAGGTCTGCAAGCATATTGTCACTATTTTATAATGGCCTAAGGCATATATTTATTTATCTAATGTTTGGAATACGTTTTTCTTTATATGTGCATTATTAAAAAATTTCATCGTGATATTTATAGAAGCATTTAGAACTTTTATTTGCGAAACTTACATGTTTCAAGGAATTCCCGTGAAATTGAATTATATGTACGAGTATGCAATGTTTACCCTCTGTGTTACGCAGACAAACTGCGTAAATAACTACTGTTTTCGCACTTAGTTATTATGTATTTAGTACCCATTATGTATTTAAACAAATCCTTGATCGAATATTTTTGTAATTTATAATATTTTTCCTTCTAAATTTTCACATATTTCTTCTGACGTATTTCCAAAAACACGTGCAACTCTGTTCGTATCCAGTTAAAAATAATTGGGCGCATTTTTAATATTACTGTTTTTAATTTATTAGTATATTTTTTGTTTATTTTCCTCAACACGCATCCAAACTATTAAATATGATGAGTAAAACATAAAAGTATGAGAATCAAATCAATTTTATTTTGTATACAAGTTTTTTGAACCCAATTATTGTATAATTTTTTTACTGTTATAATGATGTCATAGGAAGCTAATCTATCGCCATTTTATTATCACGTTAATTCTACACAAAACCATAGACAGTGTGAATATTTTTTTTGTAAATAAGTAAGGTTAATCAAACACAAAGGCTAAATATGTCTATATCAGTCAACAAAACAAAAAGTCTCACTATATCTAGGCAACCTACAAGATGTAAGCTGACTGTTGATAATATACCTGTGGAGCAAGTAATGAGTTTCAGATATTTGGGACCGAAGTACGAGAACAAGTCAGTAAAGCCTCTGCCGTGTCAGGATGTCTGAAGAATCTGGCCTGGAAGAACATGCACATGCGTATCGACAGCAATATCAGAATTTATCATACATGCGTGCGACCTATCATGACGTACGCTGTAGGGACGCGGGCCGACACAGTGCGAACCAAGGAACTACTAAGAACATCGGAGATGAGGGTCTTAAGATCAATTTCTGGAAAAACTCTCCGAGATCGTGTCCACAACGTAGACATACTTGCGAAATAGAGGATATCTTTCAGTGGAGTAGATCCAAAAGAAGATACTGGAGGGACCATGTAGCCCGAATGGATGGTGACAGACTTGCATATACAGCCGCTTATGAAATCTCCTCCGGAAACCGCCCACCTGGAAGACCGCCTAAGAGATGAAAGGACAGCTGGACCTCATCATCCGACGAGACATGATTTCTGTGTCACAGATCGTCAGATCTATTAAAAGAAGAAAAATAAGTAAATTTTTTTTTAAATGTATACGAGTACATATCTTGTATACGAATACTGGATTTCACCCATAGCGGGTTATCAATTTAAATTTAAGTAAAAAAAAAAGATGTTCTGCTTAATGCTCAATAAACATAAATCTTCATAGATGGCGTTAGTATGTAGATTATATATAGATTAATCTTTGAGATTAACATATATAATCAAAATCTTCATAGATGGCGTATTGAAACTGACATGTGAATTCAGGCGTTGGATTTTAACATATATACAACTTCCAAAAATTTGTCAGACATGGTCATAACAAAGGTGGAATGGGGAATGTTGTAATTACATAAAGTGTGCACTTAGTCCAACCAATGACAAATCATAAGTCCTGTAAACACCTTGATCAACCATATTCAGTTTCTAGTTTGCATCTTCGTCTCTATTGAGATACAATTAGACTGTATTAAAGTTGAATTAAATAATGTGTATAGAAATATTCGTGTATATGATATTCTTTGCATCCTGTTAGGAGTGTAATTGTCTTGCCGTCTACATTCTCACAGCATTTAGTATGCTAATCGGCCGGGTCCGAGATCTTCTTCGGCTTAACGACAGACTCTTGTCTTAAATCAGCATTCTGTCCACGATCGTCATGATACGAGTAGTTCACTAAACATTATCAAACACCCGCGAGATTTTATTATTATTTGATTGCCAAGGTACGCCTTCTCTTGGGAAAATATCCGGGAATTAGCAATCATTTGCTTTATTCCCCTAATGGCATAAAAAACCTGTTCGTTAAAATAAACACGTTTTTCCAATATAATGTGAATATTGGTATTAAATAAATAAAAAACTTTAATTTATTGTTTCTTGAACAATGATATAAAACTCCATATTGAATAATTGATACGAATGAAAACGTCTGTTTTCTAGAAGTTTCATTATATATTTTTGTGAATGACATGTTTCACCTTGTTAAGACATTATCATTGTTAAAAGTAAAAAAAAAGTTTAAATTGCGTAGATTTTCACGGTTGGCAGCAATAAGTTTTGGGTGATTTTGGGTAACGTGTGATTTCTCTTTCTCGACCGACGTTTTGGAGATCGTTGCATTTCCACCACCACATTACCCTGAAGATGGAGACTGCGACGATCTCCACGTCGTTCGAGAAGGATAAATCACACGTTGTTACCCAAAATCACACAAAAATGTCGTTTTAATTAATTATCATTATCATTGTTTTTTTAAAATATTTTATGTGAATGACATATTTCACCTTGTTAAGGCAAAAGCATGTCATTCCCATAGAATATAATATGTTTTCTGACAATAATTTGTAACATTATTATTAAAAGCCGTGCCACACTGTTTTAAACAAGCTCTCCACATCGGTCTCCACCGCCGGTTTAAAACTGTGTAGATAATTGTTTGAAACCAAAATTCGTTTGACCTTCAACAAACTTTGTGGACGGACGCGCATAGTATGCGTGTGGATCCACCGTTTAAACACGCATTCCACATGTGGAGAGCTTGTTTACAACAGTATGTGGACGCTACACCAATCGTGGGCTCCACTGCGCTCCACCAAGGTCACCCCTGTGGAGAGCTTGTTTCAAACAGTGTGGCACGGCCTTTATACTGAAATCGCTTGATGAAAAATCATTTTAAATAATACTTTTTAATAGAGAGCGACCTTAGAAAACACTTTTTATTATTCTTACGCATGTGTGTGTGTGTGTTTAATGATGATATGTCCTCAGAGGAAGTACAATTTTAACTCTCAGTTCATAAGTTTAATCATTTTCCTAATGATGAAGGTATAATGTCGTTGAAAAATTGACATACTGCATTAATTCATCTTAATTTAAATATGTAATATTGATGGAACGTTCGTTTTATAAAAGTTTGAAAATTGTGAGTAGTCGTTTCGATTTTCTGAGATAAATGATACAACTGTTCTGCTTTGGTTTGTTCCAAATGACCTTGTCGCCAGGGGAACTTACTCAAATCTACCAGATTGACGACCGTCTTGCAGCGCGACGAAAAGCATTTGGTTAGTCACGGGACCACAGCGTTCAAGTTCACTCTGTATTGCGGCATTGCTCCGTGGCGTGTAACCATAGTGGTGTCACTTATTGTTAGTGTCTTTCGTAGCTATTATGGTATGATACATTAAAATAAGATAATCGAATGATTCTACTGAAATCTCTTGATGGAAGTTTATTTTTAATAATAATGAAACAAAACGATGTTTTTTAAAAACCCTGGTTCAGCCTATCGATACCAGTGAACCCTGTGAAACCGATCACTGTCGAACTAAAGAGAAAAGTGGAATTAATTCTAAAAAAATGTTATTTTAACTACGAATTGTATCATAAACACTATTTAGTTATAATCATACTGCGTTGTTTGACATTTATAGTAGGATCATCAATATTTTAAACTATTTAATATTGAGGAAAACATGTATTTCAGATCATTTAATATTATTTATATTTATTTGAGTGACCTGTTTCACCTTGCTAAAGCGTTGTTAAATGTGGGAATATATGAAATATTTTGTGATAAAATATATAAATAAATAAAAAAATTATATTTTAGACAGGGTGATCTTTATATTAGGTCCTTACATATGAAATTGGCGTTTTGTATGGGAGGAACATAAAGTTGATTTTTTTTAAATATAATATATTTATTTAATCAAAGTATGTACCATTGCTATCTATGCACTTTTGCCATCTCATAGGTAGTTCATCGATCCCTTTACTAAAAAAACCATTCGGACGGGAATCAATAAAATCTTTGAAGTCAGTTTGGACTGCCCCATCGGAGTTGAATTTTTTCCCTTGCAAGAAGTTATCCAAATTTCGAAAAAAATAGTAATCTGTTGGGGCAAGGTCCGGAGAGTACGGTGGATGTCTTAGACATTCCAATTGAAGCTCTTCTAATTTGGTAGCCGTCTGTTGTGCAGTGTGTGGTCTAGCGTTATCATGAAGCAGCAGTGGCCTAGAGCGATTAACCAGCCTCGGTTGTTTAGCAGCTAGCTTTTCCATCGTGGTTTGCAGTTGCTGACAATAGACATCTGCCATAATCGTCTGGCCAGATTTAGGAAAGCTGTAGTGAACGACACCAGCACTAGTCCACCAAACGCTCACAAGTAACTTTTTTGGAGTCAATTTTCACTTGGGGCATGGTTTGGCTGGTTCGGCAGGGTTCAGTCATTGCGATAAGCGCTTCCGATCATCATACAGGATACACTTTTCATCACAGGTAATGATTCGATTCAAAATCCCTTCATTATTGTGCCGGTTGAGTAATCCAACGCAGCAGTCAACGCGTGTTTGTTGATTTGCTTCACTCAATTCGTGAGGTACCCACCTTTCAAGCTTTTTCACCTTCCCAATTTGCTTCAAGTGGATTAAAACATTTTTATCACTAACACCGCAGCCTGCAGCTAACTCGGACGTGGTTTGCGATGGATCCGCTTCCACAATAGCCTTCAATTCTTCATTATCAACTTTGGTCTCCGGCCGTCCACGGGGCTTGTTCTGCAGGTCGAAATTTCCAGAACGAAAACGTTGGAACCAAAAACGCACTGTGTTTTCTTTTGCGGCACCGTCGCCATACACATCATTAATCCTTCGAGCCGTTTCTGCAGCACTGGTGCCACGGTGGAACTCGTACTCGTAAATAACGCGATATTTCAAGTTTTCCATTTTGTAAACAGAGTAACGCAAAGAAAAAAAACAATTGAGGAAAAAACAAATTAATTATAATTTTCGAAACACAAATACTTGAGTAAATAGCTGTATAAATTTGAATTTGGAATTCCTAACCAAAGAGAAGATATTTGAGATCAAAGTTGCCAGTACGGCAAAACGCCAATTTCATATGTAAGGACCTAATATTAAACAATAAAATAAAATTGCTTTAGATATATAGTTATATACAAAGCCATAACATTGAAATGATAATAATACCATAGTTGTTTAAATTTAGAAATTAACACTACGGAATTCGATAGTTTAGATTATTTTAAGAATCTAGTGGATAAAAACATGCACCAAGTGAATATTTAGTTTCGATGAAAATATACTTTTCTAGATTTAAAAAAAAAAAGTGATCTGTCTGCATTTTAATAATTATATCGTACCTTGTTTTCTCCATATTCCTTCATGGTTGCGAGTCTTGGACTATGCGAACATTGAAGAGGTTCAAAATTGATGCTTTCGAGGAATGCTGCGTATACCCTGAACGGCTAGAATAACCAGCCAGCCGATCATTGAACAGATGGGTATCAGGAAAAGACTCTCGCGGATGTTTTCTCAGAGAGTGTTAAAGTATTTTGGCCCCATAGCCCGAGAGATCAGGACAACCTTGAAAAACTCATCAACATGGGCAAAGTGAAGGGAAAGAGACCCCATGGACGACCACCAAACCGCTGGTCCGACCAAATCAGGGCCTTGACTTGTCTCTCATTAGCTGCAGCCTGGAGACTGACGGGTAATTTGTATTTATTATAGAATGAGTGGTATTTATTATAAATTCTTAGTGTTAACTTATGATGAAACATATTGCATGACGGATCATATAAATGACATCAATGAATGTTAAAATTGTTTATTCGCGAATAAAAATCATGTTAATGTAAGAATAAGCGACCATTGTGATGTTGCTATTTGTCCATAATATACGAAAGGAGATTAACCCACAAATTGCCATGAAATCGTTGTCCTATCGCAGGTTACCCGACTCGGCCGAGCTGTACTGGAATGTTCGAAGCTTTCGCAATGCTTCATAAACTATTCTGCGATACTCAATAGCTAGGATTCTTCATCTGCCGGTTTTCTATGTTCCAACTTACGCTCTGTGCACATCTGATTTGTAATCGCACCTTAATTATTACATTCTAAATTAAACGCTATCACAACGATGACAATAGAGATGGTCATCTCTGCGCTCTTGATTGTTATATCGTTTAATTTATGATTATGCTGAAACTCCTATAAATTATCACATTGTTCTATGTTCTAATACAAAATTCTTACAAACTTATGATTGCAAAACATTGACCAATCATTACTTTTTAATATTTACCCCTTTAAATAAACATCATAGCGCTAATATATGTAAAAATGTATTCTCTCGCATAGCAGAACATCGGAATATATATTTTTATTTTATTATTTATAATTTTCTTTCTTTCTTCTTCAGCATTCTTCCCTTCACTGCTAGATAGAAGCCTCTTCAATTTTTCTATACTCATCCCTGTCTTGTCCCTTCCGCATTCAAGTCGTTTAAGCTATTTGCGCAATGTCTTCAGTCCATCTTTTAGGTGGCCTCCTGACACTTTTCTTTGTCCATAGCCTCCATAAGAGTATGTATAGGAATGTCCATCTGATACTGTCCTGTCTTGTCTGCCTTGAAATAATGTAATCTGTACCGTCTTCCCTTAAGTAAATCATGGAACGGGATGATGGATGAGAGCAGAATAAATGGGATAGATATTAATTCTTAGACGAATGTGGGATAAATATTATAACTAACTAATAAACTAACCATCACGCCGTAGGCAGAAAGAATGGACTGCCACTCTTTAACCGATGCGGCACTGCATCCTTCTCTTTTCGCCCCCGCGGGAGACACGGTGTGATGGATTGCGAACCTTATCGCCATCAATAGGCATCTCCCGCGCACATTTCGATCGTCCAACTTCCACAAAAAAATAATATGAAATAAAATAATAAAATAAAAATAATATAACACAATGTTGTTTAGACGGTGCACATATTGTCAGCTGGACGATCTGGACTTTTGTGTTTATTTAATTTATATTCCACGTATCCACCGTTCTTTTAAATAACTCTAATTAGGCATTTAAAACAATCTAACTCTTTTCAGAGTTTCAAAATGTTATAAATGTAAAGTACCAAATAATAGTTTATTTATATGATAAAGTACCAAATGCAGATATTCATGTAGGAAGTGAATGCAGTGAAAATATAACAAAAAGTACAGGTTCGTTAGTTAGTTTAGACAAATGGAAAGATTGAATGAATTTTTATGAATTAAAACACTGTTTTTTCCACTTTTGAGTTTTTTTTTCTCGACATGTTTCGAAGGCTTACACCTTCATCGTCGGTAAAACGATATAAATCACCAGTTTATATCGTTCTCCCGATGATGAAGGTGTAAGCCTTCGAAACATGCCGAGAAAAATAAACTCAAAAGTGAAAAAAACAGGATTTTAATTCATAAAAATTCGTCTTTATGGAATTCCACAGTTTTACGCCTTAAGTTTATCTAAAGATAAATAATGTATATATCATTAATGAGAATGAAGAAAAAAATAGGGGATGGTCGAGTTAAACATAGTACGATCAAATCAATCAAATTTTAAATGACGGCCACGTGACGAGTTGGATTGATCGAAGTACGTGCATGACACAAGTATATCAGAAAGGAATAGGAAATAACTTTCTGCTTACCCATTCGGAGAAACGAAGCGATGGCTTGTTAGTATTGTAAGTTAGTTAGTCGTGTGAATATTTTGAGATTGCACGGCACCTCTGGATGTCCGGATTCCGGTTAGCGATGGTTTTCTTCGTAAAGCGAAATTGATTATTGGCCTTTGACGTTTCCGAGATTCGTTATCCAGTGAAACTAATGCGAAACCGCAAGGCATGGCGGCGCTCCTCACCGCGATATCAATTAGATGCTTTGTTTCTGTTATTACCCTTGGAAATTTCTCTCTTCAAAGCGTCACCGTCATGCCGCATACTGCTGCTCCCACTCTTTTCATATCACTATTTAAACATTGGCGATATTTATTGTTTCTTGAACAACGATGAGAAATTCCATATTCAATATAAACTGTTAAATTAAAAAAAACTTTTAAACTATTAATGAATAAACTTTTTTTTTGTATCACATTTGTATTTTATTTTACGCGACAACTGTATTACCCATTAGTATATAGTACATTAAAAACTTTTCCCCTGTACAATCTTGCTAAAAAATAATAATACTACCTTCGACTTTTGTCACCCTATTAATGTAATCTATGTACTTCCTGTTATTGTTTATCGATTTAATTTATTATGTTCCATCGTTTTTGACTCTTTACTATGTGTAATTGTTCCTTCTAATTACTGTTTTATTATTATTATTATTTTATTTTCCACCTTAAATATTTTCTCTTATAAATAGTAATTAACCGTTCTTTTAATTAAAATATTTAGGTACCTTACTCAATTTCAGCAAGAACTTCAAAATTATATCAAAGAAATTATTCAAATTGACATAGGAACAAATACACATAAAGATTAAAAAAAATACGAAAATTTGATATATTATATTATTGTAATACCTGATGATGTCAACATTGGTTGATGAAACAGCTGTTGCGTAAAATAAAATACAATTATGATAAAAAAAAAACAAAGTTTATTCATTAACAGTTTAAAAAGTGGATAAACAATGGATACCAAAAGTTTTCATTTATATTAATTATTTAATATGGAATTTTACATCATTGTTCTAGATTCAATAAATTAGTTATTTTTGACATTGATCAATGATCAAACGCGTAACCCGTATTGGGTTCATGTTATATGATTATAATATCTATATTTATAAAGTTTTAATACTGAACTATAATTGATAAATGTGAATTGCGTAATTATATTGCACAACGAATGATAGAAACACATTTTCTTAGGGATAACTATGTTTTGTGAAATGTTTACAAAATTTGTCAGGACGTAGGAATTTCTCGGTTATAAGATTATTTGCTTTTATAAAATAGCTTTAATGTTATTTCAATACGAGGTGAGCAGTTCATAGTCTTTTGTTTGATGTCATGATTTTTTAAAAAACCATTGCGTTAATGTATTTTTTAAACCGTAATACTATTTTCCCTCCAAACGACCAATCACGGCACTGGCCGTTGATACACTTAATAAACGATGCAGAATGATAACACAGCTTCCAGCAGTCGAGTCAGAATTTAATCTTATCTTATTCATAATATTTATCTGTCCGGTTGTGAGTTTTTTTTATTAATAGGAGTTTTATTATATTTTAGATGGTATGGCATGTTTCGCTCTTCTATGGCCTTATCAAATGATTATAGATTTAAAAATAAAAATTTCTACACTGTTTCCCGAAAAATGTTTGTGAAAAGTGCAAAATTTTTTTTTTTTTGAATCGCTCTTTACATCATTACAGCGGGAGTCATATTGATATAAATAGTATAGCTATTATAATCTCTAATGCTGATATAAGAGAGGAATGTAGAGCGGAAGAAGGTATTATGAACAAAATTATGAAAGGATCGCTGCGTTGTTTTGGACATGTGTAGGGCTTGGATTGAGAATGTATACGTTAATGATGTAAATGGAGTATGGAATCGAGGGAGACCGAGGAAAACATGGCATGACCAAATCAATCAAATTTTAAAGGTTGGTCATGTTAGAAGTCGGAAGAATCGACGTGCGTGTATGACTCGTATGAATGTGGAGGAAGCTAAAAAGGTGTGCCGGGATAGAGTAGTGTGGCGGTCCATTCTCCCTGTCTACCCCTGCGGGGAAATGGCGTAATAGTTTGATTGTTTCATGACATGTGGTAGGTAGCTAATTTATCGCCATTTTATTGTCACGTGATTTCTTCACTAGACCAAAGACAGCGTGACAATAACACTGCCATCGCCGGGAATCGAACCCGGGACCTTCGGTGTGGATGTCATAGCACTTACAACTCAAGCACGATAATAATATTGTGATTTTGATGTTTTGATACTGATTTGATTGCTGGAGCCTACTGTAGTCCAGCGCCCGCGACGCCCGCGGCACGTACACAGTAAAACACAACTACACCCAAATAACCTTATAGAATAGCATTATTTCATGTGTGTAGGTACGTAGGTACTTTCACCGAATGTCTATGAGGCCCGGCCCCACGTGGCCGACGGTGTCTCACGGAACCGGCCAGTCGCAGGTGGCTTTTGTCTTTAATGCGTGCATTGCGCAACTCGACGCTGCAGGCCATCATCTCTTTGGATAAAAAACTTATACATATTTATAAGGAGATCTGAGCAATGTGAAATTGGGACAGTCATAGGGTGTGTGATTTTCATATACTCGTATGTTTTGTAATTATTAAAATATATCCTGTTTATTTCATTTAATTTCTTTCCTGATTATTTAAACATATCAAAAGCATCACATAATTACATTCCAATACACCAATAATACATTTCACTTAACACAGACATGTTTCGGTTAAAATTAACCTTTATCTATGTACACAAGTTTAACCAATTTTCCCACAATTTTAAAATTGTGTACATTGGATAAAGGTTACTTGTAACCGAAACGTGCCTGTGTTAAGTGAAATATAGTATTTTAATACAAAGTGATATTAATTTATTCGAAATAATAATGAAATAAAATGATGTATTTTAACTACTTTCACTTTTGTCTTTATTTCGACAGCGACCGGTTTCGCCAGGCTCGCTGGCTTTGGCGAAACCGGTCGCTGTCGAAATAAAGACAAAAGTGGAAATAGTTAAAAATAAATCGTTTTATTGAATTCCATTAAAAGATTTAAGTAAAATCATTAAATTTATTCTAATACGAATCCACAATACAAAGTGAAGGCGAATATAGAAGACATATTATTAATAAAAAGTTTAAGACACAATAGTAAACAATACATAATGAAATACTATGATGAACTCACGCGCCTTCATTAGGTATACTAGGTAACTACACTACCACAAAATACGTCGACCACCGAAGTGACACGATTTAGCAAAGATATTGCTCTACCTACCGGTGTAAACATTAAGATTCGTGTTTACTATCCCCATAATGTCAGTTTTTTTAACAAACATGGCGAACATACAGCAAAGTACGAATTTATGAGATCTGTGTGATCTGTCTTCTGCGAAGAACAGATTATTTGGACAAACGAAACTCTGTCCTTGCACAAATTTAGGTGACCGGGTCTTCGCGGTAGCCGGTCGTTCAACCTGGAACAATCTTTCCGAAGACCTAAACTGCATTGAATGTCAGTAGCCGATGTAGCGTGCAAGATAACTTAATTTTAGAGGAATTGGCCCGGCCACAAAGACAACACATAGACACATGGACAACGGATGATCGGTGGACCAGAAGTAGTCTGGAGTGGCGACCGAGAACCGGACACAGAAATTCGGGGAAACCACAAGTTAGATGAGGTCAATGGCACAGAGTGGCGAGGGAAAGAGAGTTGTGGAAGTCGGGAAGGGGGTACGACACTTGACGACTATTGGCTGATGATGATGAGACGTGAAACATTTTCTAGTGTGGAATCTGCGAACAACGCTTATAAGATATTGTAAACAATTTTATAAACGTTGAGTTCTAAAAATCTATTTTAAAAATATCTATTACCGAGCCGCTAGACTGACTTACTAAAAGTTCTATTTTTAAATATAGTTTATTTTACAACTAAAACTCAAGGATTATTTATCCAGGGATCAATCTACAACAGGGTTTCTCAAACTTTTTCTGCAATGGAACACATCGCAAACCCGGAAATTTTAACAGAACCGTTGGATAATTCCTACTTTTAAAACATAAAAAAAAATCTTATTGATTTGTCAGCCGTTTTTTTCCACTGAAATTATGGTCAGACCATAGACTGAGAGATGCGGCGAAATTGTTACGAGTGTCAAGTTGGAGGTTCAAAGCAGAGGATACGAGGAGTTGGAGGCAAGGAATAATGGAGACTAAGGCTTGTTAAGGGCTTTAGGGCCATCTAAGTAGAAAGCAAGAATAGGCCATAGTTTGCGAAACGCTGATCTACACGAATACGTAAATATATCTGAAATCATTGCCGTATTCCTACATCTCTCGACTGTATTATTCCGATTTATTCCACGTGAATTGAGAAGAGCATTTGAAAAAATGACTCATGTGAATGTTAATGCCGGATTCGGGTTTTGAACGTAAAAAAATGAACATGTCAAATCTTACAAAATCATTGTCGTGATAACTTCGCTGTTCGAACAATTTGAATTTAAATTTGAAAATCATAACGCTGGAATTGATTAAGCTTGTTTGAATGCAAATCAACTTGATTCTAAGTAGGTAATTATATATTTTTTACTCGATGTGTCACTTGTGATGTTTTCTTCTGAGATTCGTGTCTCTTTCGATATTGTACCATTGTGAGACAATAAAATGAAATCTGTGCTAGTTTTATGTATGGTGTTCTTGTATCGACCCTTATGTATGAAACTGAAACATAGAACTGGCAAAATACGAATGAAAGTAAAATTAATGCGGTGGAAATGAGATCTCTTAAACCCTAGGTTCTCAGAGTGGGCGATAACGCCCCCTTGTGGGAGTTTGAGACTTTCAGGGGGGCAGTAGAAGACACAGAAAAAATAAAGAGCGTGGGCAGATAAACAAATATAGTGAAAAAATACAAAAAAAAACACGCTAATCACGTAGGTACTAATAAAGCAAATTAAACTTAAATATTGGTTTATTTTGTTATTGTATGTATTGTAATCATTTCCCCTTTTTTGGAATAACTTTTAAGGGAGGGGGCGTCTAACGTTTATTTTTCTTGCAAAGGGGGCGGTGGCCCAGAAAAGATTGGAAAACTATGCTTAAACTAATGTGTGTAAAAACATTTATACAATATGAAGTAAATGCCAAGTGCTGAATATGAAGCAAATGCCAAATGCTGAATATGAAGCAAATGCCATGTGCTGAATATGAAGCAAATGCAGTCCAAATGATAACGTTTTGAACAATATATTGAACTGTTCATTAACTCTTTGTGTGCCATCGAAATATTACAACCCACGAGCAATTCAAAAAAACATTAATATTTCGAATAATACTGAAATAAATCGATGTTTTTTTATTATATAGGTACTTCGACTTGTTGTATTTATTTCGACAGCGACCGGTTTCGCCAGGCTTCTTGTTTACTACCCCTAATCTGTATGTATTGAATATGATCTGATGATAAGTGTTAATAAGTCCAAGGTAATGATTTTTGAAAAGGAAGAAACCATGACAGTCTGCAACATTAGCGTAAATGGTGAAAATTTGGAGCAAGTAGTTGAGTTTGTGTATTTAGGTAGTATGTTTACTAGAGATGGGAGAGTGGAGAGGGATATTGAAAGAAGGGTTGGGGCAGGCAACAAAGTGAATGGTGCACTTAAAGTTGTCATCGCAAACAAAAACCTATCCAAAAAAGCTAGAATGGCAGTGCACAATGGTGTTCTTCTACCGACCCATATGTATGGAAGCGAAGCATGGAACTGGCAAAAGAAGGATGAAAGTAGAATAAATGCAGTAGAAATGAGATCTCTTAGAAGAATGTGTGGATACTCTGTGTATGATAGAGTGTCGAATGAAAATATAAGAAGTGAATGCGGTGCGAATGATGGTGTCATGAACAAAATAATGAAAGGATCATTAAGATGGTTTGGACATATGGAAAGAATGAATGAAGAAAGAATGGTAAAAAAATTATATGTTATTGATGTAAATGGTACCAGAAATAGAGGAAGACCGAGGAAAACGTGGCACGATCAAATAAATCAAATATTGAATGTCGGCCATGTGAGTCAGAGAAATCGACGCGCGTGCATGACACGATGTATGAATGTTGAGGAAGCGAGAGAAATATGTCAGGAAAGAAAGGTGTGGCAGTCCATTCTTTCTGCCTACCCCTTCGGGGAGACGGCGTGATGGTTAGTTAGTTAGTTTTTGTATATAAAGTAGTAAGTTTAAACAGTGTCACCAGTCTGTCGATGCCAGGTAGCCTGGCGAAACCGGTCGCTGTTGGAATAAAGACAGCAAATGGAAATAGAGAATAAAAAACATCGTTTTATTTAATTATTTAAAATGAACTTCCATCAAGAGATTTCTGTGAAATCATTAGAATATCAGAAATATTTCATATTTGCTTGACAGTCCTTGATATACATTTCTATTGGTCACTTTTATTTATTCCCCCACTCTAGCGCCGTTAGGGTTTTTTCCTTCGAATTTTTTTTGTCTTTTTTCTTTCTTTATCTTGTTTGGGACTTGATTGGTTTTGACGGTTTGAACACATGGAAAGAATTAATGATTCACTTTCAGATTAATGGAGTCAAAGAAATGACCATGTGTGCTCAGGCCACGTGTCAGCACGGTGTATGAATGCGGAGGAAGGAGAAATGCCACGAAAGTTAATTGGTCGCTTCATGTATAATATTTAATTAAACCTTTCGATATAAACGATTCTAGTTTGTCTTTTTGATGTCGGCCCGGCTAGTATTCTGAATAATTTATCGTTTTGATAAGTGGCAGACCATATCGCCGGTACTTCGGTTTAGGTCCAACACTAAAAACCAGGTGTTCGCGCGGCATTCGACATACGCGTGTGAAGTCTTCTTGATTTATTGGCAGTGCTTTGTTAAGTGTCTTCGGAATGATTCCCATTCTAAGTAAATTCAAACACGATCTAAGAACTGTCTTCCGCAATTTTGAATAATAAATCTACGTGTCAATGTAAAATAAGTTATGCCAAATGTTTTGTAATTAAGTCACGCCCAGTTCCGACACCGAAGAAGTGCGTGTGGAGGAAGGATATTTAGAGAGAGATCACTTTTAGACGACTATTTCTGTATGGTTATTTTCTTTTTTGTCATCGAATATACTTACGGTTTCATTAAGTCTCAAATGCGGAGGTGCTAAGGAGATCTAACATGGACACATCACTCACACTCTCTTGCGTTGGTTAGGTCACGTGCTCCGCATTATCCCGGAGTTACGTCTATTGTATCACGGGGTTAGCGTAAGTGCGTGCAGAGGAAGGACATTCAGATAGAGCACTTTTAGATGACTACGTCTGTATGGTTATTTTTTGATCGTCATTGAAAATTCTTACGGTTTTATCAAGTCTCCAATGTAGACGCGCTAAGGAGATCCAACATGGCGACACTTCATTTACGCTCTCTTACATTGGTCAGGTCACGGAGTTACACCAATTGTTTCACGGGTTTAACTCATGTCACGAAGTTACATTTTAAATAGTTTTTTTTATTGGAAGAAAATCTTGCAAAAGCGTTTATATTTTTTATTATTTTTTTATTATGGTTGGTTTAGATATTATTACTTCTTGCCAATAATACAACAATGTACATATTTGAAATATGAATTAAATTTTAGATTTTAATTTATAATAGTAAACACGATTCTTTAGTGGTTTTACTTGGATTTAATTTATATAAATTATATAAATAGTGACAAATTTGTCACTATTTATATAATTCATATAAATTTTAATCAAAGTAAAACCACTAAACAATCGTGTTTACTATTATAAATAAATAGTGGAGTTTAACAAAACTAATACCTCAACCATCAAACAATAAATTTTAGATTATTATCACGAAGTTAGTTCAGTTTGCCCTATGACGCTTCAAATCAATGTATTTTTGTATTGTATTATATTACATGATTCTTATCAACAAATCATATTTCTAATATCTTATATACGAGTATAATATATATTTTAGCTTGTTTTTAACTCGCCACACGAGTAACAAGTGTCATTTTTCAGATATTTTTATGCTTTAAAATGCATTTTTAATCATAAATTAGTGAATTATTAGCATAACCGGTTTGTTTGACACTGGCATCATGTGACTACTTATTTTTTTACGTTTGAATTAATTAATTAAATTTAATATTACACAAATTATATTACATATTCACAGTTTTTGAATAAACGTTTGCTCCACATATTAAATAGGCATGTAAATATAAATTTACGTTTACAACGAAATAAGAATTAGAAGATTTCGCATATTTATTATATTAACATCAGATTTTAGATATTATTAATTGGCACTCATGTAATGAACGACTATAATAAGATTATAATTGATTATTATTAGTGTTTTTAAAAGTATATATTAACGATGTAAATGGAATATGATATAGAGGAAGACCGAACAAAACTGGCACGATCAAATAAATGAAAAATGAATTTCGTTCACGTGAGATGGAGAAATCGACGTGCGTGCATGACACGATGTATGAATGTTGAGGAATCGAGAGAAGTATTTCAGGAAAGAAAAATGTGTCAGTCAATTCTTTCTGTCTACCCATTCGGGGAGACGGTGTGATGGTAAGTTAATATTTATAAAACATTTTTTTTAACTGTAGAAAAAATAAACCTGTCTTAAAACTGTTAATGAATAAACTTTGATTTTTGTATCACAATTGTATTTTACGCGACAGCTGTTTTATCAACCAATGTTGACATCATCAGGTGTTTCGTCAAAAACAATGGACTTACCTGTCTTGTATTTTGGTGCTTTTAATAATAATCTGATGGACGAATTTCGTGGCAGAGTGGTAAGAGCTCTGACTTCCATACCGAAGGTCTCGGGTTCGATTCCCGGCGATAGCAGTGTAATTGTCACACTGTCTTTGGTCTGGTGTATAATTCACGTGATTAAAATGTCGATAGATTGGCTTCCTATCACATGTCATGTGAATCATCAATATAATAGCTAAAAAATAATGTGTATACTGTAATTAGGTTCAAGTAACCTGTTGTATACAAGAAAAAAAGAAGAAAAAAAAACTGGATTGCAGGAAAATACCCACTTGTAAAGTGTAATTGTTTAGAGTAAAAATTGTTTGTTTTTTTTCATTTACAAGTTTATATTCAACTCGTCACGTTTCGAATGTGATATGCCTGCATTTTCATAATTTAAATTGAATTAACTTCTTGATCATTTGCAGCCCTGTTGGGCTTCTAATTTTCACGCCACTGCTACCTCTGGTAATATTCATCTTTTTGTGACTATTTTTTATCGCTATTTCGATTCATGAAATGGAAGGTGAATCTGAAGAGATGGAAGATTATATTCAAATTAGTGGAAACTTGTTTAATCATATAATTAAATAATGCCGTGAACGGCTGCCCGTTGAGCCACATTACCCATTTCACGAATATTTCTATAATTTACTTTCGTATGAAGCACTTAATTTGTGGTGTGGCGTTTTTAAATATAATATAAATACGCTTTTAATTTGTTTTTACACCACTTCATTTTTTGACAACCTTAACGGTCGCAGCTAGAAATAGAGGAAGGCCGAAGAAAACTTGGCACGATCTAAGAAATCGACGTGGGTGCATGACAACAACAACAACAAAACAACAAACCATCACGCCGTTTCCCCGCAGGGGTAGGCAGAGCGAATGGACCGCCACACTACTCTATCCTGACATACCTCTCAAGCTTCCTCCACATTCATACAGCGAGTCATACACGCACGTCGATTCTTCCGGCTTCTGACATGACCAACCTTTAAAATTTGATTAATTTGGTCATGCCATGTTTTCCTCGGTCTATCTCGACTCCGTACTCCATTTACATCGTTAACGTATACGTATACTTTTTTAACAATTTTTTTAAAACCTTTTTTATGAATGTAGAGGATTCGAGAGATATATGTCAGAACAAAATAGTGTGGCGGTCTATTCTTTCTGCCTACCCCTTCAGGGAGAGCAAAGTTTTTTGTTTCATATGACACTTAAATTGTTGTTTGGCGGTTTATTTTGTTATTTGAAAGTTTATATAAAAAGGAACAATGTATTATAATTCCATTTAATTATTTAAAAAAAAACTTCTTTAAAAATTGCATTCACATAATATACTTCTATTTTTCTTTAAAAGCTTTTATAAATATGTTATATTTAATTTCTAACAAGTTGTACGTTGTAGTATGATTATTAGCATGAAAATTTGTTTAAATGTCTTGATTGGAAAACATTCACATCATGTTTAATGCATACATATAAGTTTATAATTATATTCAAGGATCTTAGTAAAATTATATTTTATGTATAAAAATTGTGCTATTTTGGTTTTTACTTAATATTCAATGGGATTGGTTACAAGTTTAAATTATTTATGGGTAACGACGTAATCTTGTAAGTCCGCATCCCAAGAGCAGGCATACGACGTCTGCTGTCAGGGGTGATCGTTAAATTACCAGTTTGTGAATGAAAGAAATAATTTTATGTAATACATAATCATCGTTTCATTATCTTAATGCCTTCGGAATACTAATTTCTTACTAGGCCGACATAGAATGTGAATTAAAAAATTTAAATTTAATATAAGTATCAAAATGTCATATTATCGGAGAAATAGACGTGCGTGCATGATACGATGTATAAATGTTAAGGAAGGGATGGAATTAAATCGGGAAAAATGAATTTGGTGGTCCATTATTTCTGGCTAACTCCCGAAATTTAAATATTATCGGAGAAATAGACGTGCGTGCATGTCACGATGTGAATATTGAGAAAGCAAGAGAATTATGTCAGGAAAAATGAATGTGGTAGTCCATTTTTTTGAGGAAGCGAGAGAATGATGTCGGGAAAAAATATGGCGGTCCATTCTTTTGAGGAAGCGAGAGAATTATGTCAGGAAAAATGAATATGGCGGTCCATTCTTTTGAGGAAGCGAGAGAATTATGTCAGGAAAAATGAATATGGCGGTCCATTCTTTTGAGGAAGCGAGAGAATTATGTCAGGAAAAATGAATATGGCGGTCCATTCTTTTGAGGAAGCGAGAGAATTATGTCAGGAAAAATGAATATGGCGGTCCATTCTTTTGAGGAAGCGAGAGAATTATGTCAGGAAAAATGAATATGGCGGTCCATTCTTTTGAGGAAGCGAGAGAATTATGTCAGGAAAAATGAACATGGCGGTCCATACTTTGTTGCTATCCCTTCGGAGAGACGTCGTGATGGTTCGTTAGTAAGTTTATGCATTTAATTTAAATTTAATTTAATAGAAATTATAAATCCTTGGATATATTGAACACTTTAAGCCGTTTTAAGATCTCTTAAGGATTTTTTTAATGTATCAGTAAAGTTAATTCCAAATATTTTTCCAGATATTATGCTCTTTGCTTTATGTATCATAAAATCATAATGTGTATATAATACATAAAAATATTGATTTCTAATCCTTTGACAAAGCTATCATATAACGTTACTCTTTAATTATATCATATAAATACACGTTTTTATTCGAAATAATTTACAAATATATTGTTGATCTTAATCTTACTTATTATATTTCATTTTATCACAGGTCATTTTTAATTGAAGACTGGTTAATACAGAGATGCCAATTGGTTAGAACATACGAGTAAAACAAAGTTAAATAGAAAAAAAAAGTTTTTTGTTCCATATGTCATGTATCACAGGTGGCATCTTTAGGGTGACGTTTGAACTACACTTTATTACAAAATCACTTTGTACCTTTGCACAGTTATTGGCCTTTTTGATTAACACCACGAAATTAAAACACCAATTGGGATCAAAAACTCATTTTGACTTTTTTGATATTTTGCACCTTTGTTCAATTGTTGCTGTATTCACGTGACATAGTTGTGTTGTGTCCATTCAATAACCAAATAAAAAGATTTTATATTTTGTCGTTGAAATAAAAAAAAATTGTTCGCCAGTCCACTCCTGGATGGATTGCCTCCTTATTAACATATTCTCGTCCACCTGTTGCTATATCAATTTTCAGCCAACTTTTCCATTTCCAATAATTATTCCACTCGTCTCCAATTGTTGACCCGTTAAGGCGGCCGTATATGGGGGAATCTCGAATATTATAAATTATTCAATCATAACCAAAACTAACATGAATGGAAGAAGGCGGTCGCGTAGACCTTGAATTTAATTGTGTATTGTAAATACATAAATTGTGTAATGTAAATACAGCGATTAAATAACGACTCGAAAAAGGTAAAGTTTATACAATTAGTTTCTCGCCATTTTCTCATATAACAATCTCGTTTTAATATATTTATTATTATTATTATTATTAATTTTTTTGTATCCAAAGGGTTGTTTGAACCCATTAACTGTATACAATTTGTTTTTAGCTCTTATTGATTCTCGTGGCATGTGATAGGTAGCTAATATATCGCTTATTTATTGTTTCTTGAACAATGATGTAAAACTTTAGTAATAAATATGAATGAAAACGTCAGTTTTCTAGAAGTTTTATTATATTTTATGGGTATGACATGTTTCGCCTTTCTAAGGCATTATCAAATGTGTTAGGCATTATCAAACTTTTAATAATGCTTTAGAAGGGCGAAACATGTCATTATCATAAAATATAACAAGACTTCTTGAAAACGTACGTTTTCATTCGTATTAATTATCGCTTTTTTTTTGTCACGTGAATTCAACACCAGACCGTTCTACACGAAGACAGTGTGACAATCACACTGTCGTCGCCGGCAATCGAACCCTGGACCTTCGGTATGGCAGTCCGAGCTCTTACCACTCTGCCACGAAGGACAACTTAAATATGTATATTTTTATTATGGCAAACACTACTTTTGCATCTGGATATGTTTCGAATATTCTATACTATAATTTGCATTTCGAGAACGATATAAACAATGGTAAATAAAAATAATAAATAATTTCTTTGTAGTTTATATTTAGTTTATTTCCACTTAGGTTTATGGCTTCGATTGGTTTCAGCAGCTCGCTGCCATCTTCTGGTGCTCATAGACCAGAAGATGTCAGTGAGCTGCCGAAACCGACCGAAGTTACAAATCAAATGGAATTTTAACTATATACGTATTATTATGGATTTTTATTACTATTGCTTTTATTTTAATTATTTACAATGAACTTCTAGCGAGCAATTTCAATTAACGACGTTGCTCTCGAAACCTGTCGAAGTTAAAAATCAAGTGGAATTAAATAAAGGAATTTATTATTATTATTAACAATGAACTTCTACCAAGAAAAATCAATTAGCAAAATTAAAATGTACTTAAATATATTTATTGTCCAGGTGTTAATTTGCAATGTTACAGGATTTATAAATTAAGTATTAAAATACACTAAAAACTTTTGTTTAACAGCGTTGTTTGTCGACGAAAGGGCGTAATATGTTTGATATTCCATTACAAGAGAAGAGTTCCATGTGTTAATTTGTATTTCTAAGAGTTTTAACTCATTATTTACATAAATAACTCTTTTTCATTTGTGTTCTTGGCATCACCAACTAAATTGTTACGGTCACTCAATATAGTCACGTATTTTTGCCGATATTTGTTTTAGAAGTTATTTTTCCTTAAACCTTTCATTGGATGACACATTCTGACGTGAATCATGTTTTTTTTACTACAATAAACTGTGTTTTCCTACTTTTCACACTTAAAAAATGTGTATCCACATAAAAGGAATGAATACATTTTTGTACATGTGAAAAATACAACCGTTTTGTACGCTAATGAATATCATATTAATTGTTGATATTTAGTACCTATGTATTTTTATTATATTTTATGGGAATAACATGTTTCGCCCTTCTAAGGCATTATCAAATTAGCCTCTGATAATGTTTTAGAACGGCGAAATATGTCATTCCCATAAAATATAATAAAACTTCTAGAAAACTGACGTTTTCATTTGTAGTAATGAACAAACATTTAATGATGTCTTAGACAGGCGAAGCATTTAATTCACATGAAATATAATAAAATTTCTATAAAATAGACGTTTTCAATCGTATTAATTAAAATTGTTACACATTTTTTTTACTTGATTTCTAAATCCATTTTTTTATTTTTTTCTTACTTTTAACGTACTAATAAACATCTCTTCATTCTCTTCGTCACGGTTCTCATAATTAATTCTTCTTCTTCTCGGCGCTACATCCCGGTGTGGGATTTGGCCTCCTCCATAACATTCCTATTGTGGCTCCTGTCCCTGGCCATCCCTCTTTATTCTCCAGGTCTTTCTAGTTTCTCCTAGTCTTCTACACTCTTCGCCCATTCTTTTTTCTTGATCTCTTCGCGGCACCCATCTGGACATAATCTTCGGTGTTCTGGCCACCCCACCGTCAGCGTTGAGATTTACATAATCTAATCAATGTTTCATGGTTTACACAAAGTATTAGTTATAAGAAATGAACCAATTAATAACCATCAGAAAGGATAGACTGTCACTTTTTTCTATGACATATTTTTCTCGCCAACTTCTCATTCATTTATACATTATCTCATGCATATACGTCGATTTTTTCGATTTAAAAATTGATCGATTTGTCCGTGCTACGTTTTCTTAGATTTACATCTTTTTCATGCTCTATTCACTCGTTAACGTATACATTTTTCACCATTATTTCTTCACTATTCATTATTCATTCATTCTTTCGATAAGTCCAAACAATCATAATTAACATTTTTATTCTATTCATAGCGCTTTCGTTGGCTCCTCGTTTACTTATTATGTTTTCATTCCCCCTATTATTCAAAGATTTATCACACATTCGTCTAAGACATCTTATTTTTTACTGTCGAAATAAGTACTTGTACATCAAATCTAGAAATATATATTTACGTTCTTCTTCCTTGTTGTAGACCTATGTAGTATGTTCTCCGAAGTGTTGCTCCTTCTGTGAGGTAGACTCCCAGCTGTCCTTCCATCTTTTAGGAGGTCTTCCACGAGGACGAGTCCCATGAGGCTGATTATGTAGTGCAATATAGGGGAGTCTGGTGGTGTCCATTCTTTGAACATGATCATACTAGTCCCTTTTTCGCTGTCTGCTCCAATTTATAGTATCCTCAACCTCACATATCTCTCTTATTCTGGTGTTCCTCACGCGATGTCTCAGTGTCTTGCCTGCTATCGTCCTCAGTGTCTTCATCTCGGAAGTCCTCAAAACTTGTTTGGTCCTTACGCCCTATCCCTTGCGCCGAAACACATTGTACGTTTTCGATGAAATTTAATTTTGTGGATTGGCCATTTTTTTGTATGATTTATTTTTATTTATAAATCTACAATTTAATGATAGTTTTATCATCCGGGTGGTCTCTTTCAATATGAACCTTTTTGTTCTCTTAAAACCTGCTTTAAATAGCACTTTCAAAAGATATTCACATGGATGTATAATACTTAAATTAGTTAAGCCTTCTCAATGGAACATTATCCGTGTTTGCTAATTTGAATTGTTCATTCGTTCCTGGAAATCGTATTCCTTTGAACTCTTCTTAGGCTTTCAAATTTAATTGGCAGTAAAATTCTGAATGAGTTCGTATCGCGTGCTTTTTGTGAACTATTTTTGTCAATAGCCCGTTTTTTTTTAAATTTTAAACCCATGACGTTGATTTTTTTACGATTCATTTAGGATATGTTCAAATTAATTTAAATAATATTTTCCTTATGAATTTCCCCCGTTTGTATTATAAAAGATTTATTTAATATTTTGTTACAATATGCAGAATATTTTCCTCAATCATCAAATTTTAATATTATTTTTTCTGTTTTATGCTTTAATTTTTTGTAATCTTATTTTATGAAACTACTCTTTATCTTATTCTGTCAATATGCATATTGCTAACACGCTCCGAGTAAGGTATTTACATGTTTCTCGGAACTCATCCTTATTATAAGTTTATATCATTCTTCCAATGATGAAGGTATAAAACCTTGGAAACATGTAAATAAACTCCAAAATGACTAAAAGAACAACAAAGAATCTGATTGAATAATAGGATATTGAGAATGATCCTGGGACCCAGACCCGGTGTTGCAGCGGAAACTTGGAGGCATAGAGCCAACCAAGAGATTCGTACGATAACCCAGCCGCCCCTTATAACGAGCACCGTGAGAGCCGGTCACCTAGCATGAATCGGGCACGTATGCCGAGCCGAAGAGACCAGAGCAATCAAGACCCTGTACGCGTCTAGACCGACTGGATTGAGACCTCTAGGAAGGCCTAGACAGCGTCTAATGGACAATGTTCTGGCTGATCTGGCAAGATTGCGCGAATCGGACTGGTGGGAGCAAAAGGCGCAGGATCAAGGAACTTGGCGAAAAATCATCAAGGAGGCTAAAACTCTTCAAGAGTTGTATGGCCATAGGAAGTAAGTAAGTTAGTGTAAAATGTGTTACTTACAATACTTCTAGCTACCTTTCAATATTTCAATACTTATTAGCTACAGCTGCACAAGTACGATTATAATTCGATTAACAATTTCCCAACGTTTTTCCTGATCTGCATAAATTATTAGAATACAATGATGCGATATTACGTTTCGTAGCACGGTGATTTTAGATAACAGCGCATGTAACAATCATTTTCAGTACTTGCCTAACAGTGCTCACCGTAATAAGCTTCTGTTCGATGCACTGTCAATTCAAATATACAAACTGCCATGACCCGAGCGCCAATTATGCACTTAGAATATTATTATTCAGTGTTGTAATTGTTATTTTTAATAAATTATTTTTAATTTCTTCTATGTTCACCATAGATGTATAATAGATGTTTTTGTTTTTTTCTTTTTTATATACTTTGTAAATACAACACTTACTTTAAAAAAAATTAAATGAAATATCAGACATGTTTCGGACAACCCGGTCCTTCCTCAGTGATATTATAAAGATATTTAAAATATTGTAAAATCGTTTACAAATATGATCAGTTTTGACAGATTTTATAAAGGTTTTATAGGTTTTACATCTGTTTAGTATTGTTTTAACATCATCTGTCGTATCATTTAACTGATCATATTTTTAAACAATTTTATCATAGAATTTTTTTTTGTATACAAATACTTGTAGACAAATACTGGATTTTTACCCATTGCGGGTTAATCCTTAAATTTTTTCAATATTTTAAATATCTTTATAATATCACTGTTTGGACATCTATGAAATAATTAATACGAATTAAAACGTCTGTTTTCTAAAAGTTTATTATATTTCATGTGAATGACTTGTTTTACCCTTGCACACATTATCAAACGCGTACTCGTATATACCAGAATTAATGGAGCAGAATATGGCTGAAGGGATAGGCAGAATGAATGGACTGCCATACTTTAACCGATGCGGCACTCCGTCCTTCTCTATTCGCCCCCGCCCGCGGGAGATCGGGTGTTATGAGTTGCGGATCTCATCGCCACCAATAGGCAAGTCAAAATAAATCTAAAATATAATATAATGATATAAAATACAATTACAAAATAAAAATAACAACACATAGTTATTTTCGATGGCGCACGTGTTGTCAGCTGGACGATCCTTTAGTACTTTAAAAACTTATAAAATAGTATAAGTCATGAAAAATATAGTAATACCGATTTTGAAAGACATTTTTTAATTTGCTAAGTAGATCGTGTCCACTTATTTATAATTGGTTACATATTTATCCTACATATTTAAGTATGTGTTACTTAAACGAATTAAATTCGAGCATTGCCGCACTGTTAGTGGGTTAATGCGGCTGGAAGGTGAATTATTAATACGAGTTGGTAAGTGCGCGCTTTTTATTACATTATCATTTCGCGGGAACTTTATAGTTGCATAGCACAATATGATAACAAATATGCAACATCCGAGAGAACGAAAATAAATGTGATATTTAAGCTTTTTATTTATTTATTAACACTTTTTTTTCACTAATAAATTTATTGGAGCAAAATCTGAAAAAAAAACGGTGCTATAATTCATATTTTTTTTTATGTGGAACACTATTAGCTGATACAAAAAAAAACTTATAATTCAAGTACAATATATTTTAACTTAACTTAAAAATACAATAAAAATACCAAACCATCACAATTATTTATCTAATATGAAACAAGACACAATATTTTTTTCTCCAGGCGTTATCTAGCAATACGATAATGACGGTAGCCTTTCACATTGCGTTAAAAAGATCTTCTGCTTAATGCTTAAACTCGAATCTTCATAGATGGCGCTAGTGTGTAGATTAATACTACCATGTAAAGGGTGGTGTTACAGATTAAGATATATACAACTTCCAAAAATTTGGCAGACATGGTGGTCATAAGAAAAGTGGAATGGGGAATGTCGTATTACATAAAGCGTGCGTTTAACCCAACCAATGACAGGTCATAAGTCCTGTAAACACCTCGATCACCATATTCTGTTTCCATTTTGCATCTTCGTCTCTATTGAGATACAATTAATTCTTGAAGAAACAATCTGTTCAATTAAAAAACTTTGTTTTATGTATCACAATTAATAATTATATTAAAGAAATTATTCAAATTGCCATAGGAACAAATACACATAAAGGTTCGAAAAATCATGAAAATTTGACATTTGATATATCATGATTAATGCCAACATAAGTTGACGAAACAGCTGTCGCGTAAAATTAAAATACAATTGTGATACAAAAACAAAGTTTTTTAACTTCAGTTTATAATGTTTCAATCATAGTGTTTCGGCCAAAACAATGGACTATAATTGTAACTTGTTGGAAGACAATGCATTGAGGAAATTTAAATTTGGAAGTTAATCGAAAATGAAAACACCGTGCGATATGTTCGCCGCCATTTTGAGGTCAAGTTTTTCACGATTTAATTTTCTCCCAAACGTTTGGTATGCCGGCGCAAGTGTAACTCCCATCCAGCACAGTTTTCTCCGGCGAAGAATGTCTATCCGAATCGGCATTGCTGAGCGGCGGCGTGTGCGGCCACGCTTCGAATGCTATCACGACTGTTTGGTGCAAGTTGTTATGTAAACGGCGCCGTTCGCACGACACTCTCGCTGGCTTTAGATCTCTTTCGTGTCGCTGACATTGAATATCAGACTGTAAGCGCGTAATAGTAAACTAAATATCCCTTGTGTCTATTTACTTCATGTGTTTGTCAATGGCGTTACATGTATACCACAGGCTCCCAAACTTATTAAGCATCCAGCCCCCTTCAAAAAATCCCCCTTAATATTAAAAAAAGCTATTTTTAATTACTGCTCATAGCATATGAAGAAAAGTAGTTCCAGTGGCGGTACTGCCATAGAAGCCCAGAAGCCCGGCTTGCGTAAGAAATTTTTAATCAAAATCTCTTCTGGCTTACAGAGGTTCATGTCTTGTGGCTATTCCTATGACAGAAGGTGATTTGGTGAGTTGTTGGTTTATGCGGGGGCATGATTACTTAGATTTGGGGGTTTTGATTCAAAATTTCTTACGCAAGCCGGGCTTTTGGGTTTCTATGGGAGTACCGCCACTGGTTCCAGTGCCTACCTGGGGACGCCACCGAATGAATTTCGGTATTATTTAAATTTTTATTGATTTGATTTCTTAATTTATGCATATAATGCAATAATTTATTCTTCTTTAATTTTAACAACCAATTAAGTATCTGCATTTATCTTCTTTACCCATTTGATGACAAAATCACTCCCGTCGTGATTTGACCTCTGAAATCCTAGGTTCTCAAAGTGGGCGGTAACGCCCCCTTGTGGGCGTTTGAGACTTTCAGGGGGGCAGTAAAAGACCCAGAAAAATAGAGAGCGTGGCAGATAGAAAAATATAGTCTAAAAAGACAACAAAAAATACACGCTAATATTTCTTCCTTTTCTTCGTTCAGTATTCTACCATATGTCGTTTTCAGATATTTAAAAGATTTAATAATATTTTAAAATTCAACTATGTGTTTCTAAATATTTGGAATAACTTTTATGCGAGGGGGGCGTTGAACGTTTATTTTTTTTTTGTAAAGGGGGCGGTGGCCCAGAAAAGATTGGAAACCTATGTCTTAAATGATCTTCACCTTCCATTCACATTCGAAACAGATTCACTTCACCCATTCGTGTTTATTTTTTACCGTAATTTAGTGACTCTTTTAGATTCTTTTTCGTGCTTATTTATAAAGCACATGCTTTGTTACTCAATTTATCTATTTTGATTTAAAAAGGTTTACGATAAATGTAACCAATTACATTGTAGCATAGATTTAATGTGGCACTACTAGTCTTGTACGCCGTACAAGTAGGTACTGAATGTTGCGCCACCAACATTAGGCATTAGTGCGCGCTGGCCACTGGGTGCGCGCGCTGGGCACGGACCCCTGCCTTGCAATTATCCGCAATCATTCTGTGCTAATTCCTCGGACCTTCCCATTTGCCTACCCAGGCGCATGCGCAGTCCAAACCGCACTCTTTCCACTCGCGCCGTAGCCCATGCCTGTCCCACACATTCGCGCGAATGCACATGTTGGAAGGATGGTTCTTAATTACCCTTCGTCAACACTCAATCAAAAGTATTCGTTACCCGCAAATATTTACACGAAAGGTCGTGCAAATATGTGGGACAGGCATTACGATTTATTCTCGCAAATCGCCGTTTTATGGTATCGACTCGACGACAGTCTCACTTATATTGAGTAAAACAGTAATCTGTTTATAACTAGTTTTATATTTATACTGTAATATTAGTGTTTATCTATTTTGAATTTATCGTTTGACCAGAGGCGTTTTGTCTTTTATTTTTGCTAACCAGCTAGCCAAGTGATAATGCGTTTGAATCTATAGGAGACACATATAGATTCAGAGAATCCGATAAGATTGAAAGAGGTAGACGACATTTAAATTATTTGAAAAAAAAATATCATGACAGCTGTTGTTTCGTCAACCCCTCTTGGCAACAATAGGTGTTATAATCAATTCTTCTTCTTTCGGTGCCGTGTCAGGTCCCCCCGACGTTGGCGATCACTACAGCAAAGGCATCTCTATCCTGCGCCATTTGGAACAGGTTCTGAACTCTTGTTATTCCTGTCCACTCTTTGATGTTCTGCAGCCAGGACAGCTGCCTTCTACCAACTTCCCGGCGTCCCTCCACTTTACCCATTTAAATAAGTCAAAGGAGGTGGTATTTTTCTCCCCTTAGCACATGACCCAAATATGAGACCTTTTTAATTTTCACACTTGACAACAGCTTTCTATTGGCTGTAGCTCTCTGCAGTACGTCTGCATTACTGACCCTATCGGTCCACGGAGCATTCTGCGGTATATCCACATCTCAAACGCTTCCAACTGGTTCATTACATTCACTTTCAGAGTCCATTTTTTATAGTTTAAGGCATCTATTGAGAACAGGTAAAACATAATAAATATATAATACTAGGAACGCATGAGAGATTGTTCGACATTAGGAATACAAGATACTCTCCAAAGTCAAGAGTATTTGTCTTCTGAATGTACTTTCACGAATACGAAAGACATCGATTTCCGAAGCGATCATGGTCAGCAGTTTGATTGCTCTCCCCACCGGCATCACCAGAGGCAGGTTGGTTCTGCATGTTGGGAGATAAAACAGTCTGTGCTGACGCTGTCGAAGATAACCATCCGGAACATAAAGATGGATAGCCTCCAAGATGACGGAATTCTCAAAGTAGTAGAACAGACCATATATAAGATTTAATCATTCTTTGTCGGAGTTTTAAGTTAAGATTATCGTTGCAAAATAATAGAATCAATAATAGATATTATTGCATAACAATACAGGGGTTAATTAACATACAAAGATTTAAAAAATATATATTATATATTTTTATTTAACATATAGGTATCCACTTTTACTATTTTCAACCGGTTAGTTTATTGTCTAGCTGTTGGAATATTAAAGTGATTATTATTATAAGCCGTTCTCAATCCGAAATATCTCCACTTGTGGAGTCCTTTGTTGCGTAACCGAAAAATTATTGTATATGTAAATCACATAGATTTTTACATTTTGCATAATTTTGTATTGTATTATATATCGAGTGTGCTATAAATAAAACACGTACCAGTTCGCAGTATTATTGTAGTCATTTATTATTTTTAAATGTTAATTCTTTCTCCTGTTGTGAAGTTTAAGTTATAGTAATTCATTAAAATTTTGGGGATCATAAATATAGATAAAATAATGCCAGTATTGATTTTATTTTGCATAAAAAAAATGTTGACATTTTTAAAGATAATCAAATGATTTTCTGAAACGTCTCGATGGAAGTTCATTTTAATTATGTCTGATGATATAACACTAAATGTTCTGTTTAAATGAACTCCGCGTGAAAATCTACCAAGTGGCTGATCAAGAAATCAATAATATATTATACTTAGAAAATTGAAAAAAACTTTGTTTATTTTCCACAAAATATAAAAAAAACCACCGCTATTTCGGAGGATACCTCCATCTTTAACTGTAAATATATAATCAAAACTAAACAATGAAAGACTAATATAAAAATCACATTTAAAATTCGATACAAAAATTTCAATTTAACAATTAACCTAGGTTAATTTAAAATTTAAATTTTGTATTGAATTTAAAATGCGTTTTTTACATTAGTCGTTCTTTGTTTAGTTTTTAAAATATATTTACACCTGAATATGCAGGTATCCTCCGAAACATGTCGTGTTTTTTAATATTTTTTTATATTTTGTGGAAAATAAACAAAGTTTTTCGATTTCCTGTAAGTATTTTATTATGGAATTCCACAGTGTTAATGCCTTAGCTTTCAATAATAAAACAATAGTCTGAGGAAACTGAGATAACATTTAGAATGGAGAGGGGTGGTTAGGGACAGGAGTCAATGTAGGACTCTTTTAGAGTAGACCAAATCCCACACTGGGATTTTGCGCCGAGATGATAAATGAACATCTTAAATCTTAAATTTTAAATCATACATACTCTCTTATACCGTTTTTGGATTAAAAGAGTGCTCTCACATAGCGAGAACAATATTTCGTTTATTAAGAATTGTTCTTCTTCTTTGGCATATTTTCTTACAAATACCTCCTCCATTCGATACCATGCCACTCTGTCTTGAACAGATGGCATCCAGGTTAAGCCGACGAATTGGTTCATGTCACCCTTCCACCTGCACTTATCTTTTGTCTTCTTGTAGTCCGAATTTCTGGCTACGTGACTTGCCCATTTCCATTTTAGAGTCGTTACACGGTGGATGATGTCAGTGACCTTTGTTTTTCCTCTCATCGTAATGTTTTTGACTCTGTCTCTAATGCTTATTCCTAATACGACTTTCCATGGCTTTTTGTAGTCTTATTCTTCTTCTTATTCTTAGTGTAGGCCTAGTGGCCTGTTTCTTAAGAGCAATTGGCCTCCTGCGGAGTCGATTCCCAGCTGTCGATCCATCTTTGGTGGTCTGCCCGGGGGTCGTCTACCATGGGGCTGGCCGTGTAACACAATGAAAGGGAGTCTGGATGGATACATTCTCCTCAGGTGTGCATACCAGTATATTATCCTTAGCCTTCCCCACCTAACGACATCCTCGACCTCGCATATCTCCCTTATCCGTGTATTCCTTATCTTCTCTTGCAGTGTCTTGCCAGATATATTTCTGAGCGTCTTCATTTCTGGCACTTTGAGCGCGTTTTTTGTGATTGTGCTTTTTGTAGTGATGTAATTAATTGATTACATTATAATTTGAAAAAAAAAACGAGTTTTTATGTGGTCTCAGCTTCATTTGCCTGCATCTTCTCTAACTAGGTTGCATGCATTCTGTATTGTTATGGAATCGAACGAAGTAAACCGTGAGCCAAAGAGACTAGAGTGCAGCTAGTGCTCGTGAGTGGTGACATTAACACATTTATTACCCAATGTTTAGAATGTTACGAGAAGAGTGCGAACAATTTACGACTAATCCAAGCTCGCTCAACTTTAACCCTTTCGAGTCGACTCGTTTTTTGTAGCGTTTTCGAAATTCTGGACCTCGGCATTTTATGAATTGGAAGTGTACAAAATATTTTGTCTGTTGCATGCGTTTTCACGTGTTATTAATTTATGAGAAAAACCACTTTTGTTTCAAGCTTATCTACACGTTTTATGTATTTATTCATGGAGTTTTTGCTATAAAAGTTTTGAATTATAATTAAATAAAACGATGTTTTTTTTAACTACTTTCACTTTTGTCATTATTTCGGCAGCGACCGGTTTCGCCAGGCTCGCTGGTATCGACGGACCGATCGCTGTCGAAATTAAGACAAATGTGGAAGTAGTTAAAAAAACATAATTTAAAAAAAAAATATTATTTAAAATGAACTTCCATCAAGAAATTTCAGTAAAATCATTTGATTATCATAAAAGTTTTTGAGTTAGGAACTAGAGGAAGAACATCCCTCTATATTTATTGTGATTTTAATGTTTGTCTGTCTATTGTATCTATTGTAGAAAAATATCTATCTATTGTCTAAAAATGTCTATCTATTGTAGAAAAATCCACTTATTTATTTGTTGAATTTATTTTATTTTGACAACTTTAAAACTTTTTTTTCTCTCATACAATCTATGAATTCATTTCATTATGATTTAAATATTATATTTTATAAGTTTCATTTTATTTTTATGAGATTAAAGAGAAGGTACAGCATATTTTGATACTGAGCACCGTTCTAAAGTCGTAATGATTTTATTGCCGTGTCACAAAAGTCATAATTAACGATACATTACAAACATACATTGGGTCGCATTAGGTTTTTACTAGTTCGAGTGCAGAGTGCAAGTTAATGTCGTAATAGTATGTAATGTAACTACATACGAAGCAGGCCACTAACCTCCGGAGGTTTTGTTCGAATTTTCATAACACTTATTTATTTTATAGCAGCGAAGCACCGCAAAATTTTGTACACAAGTGTAGACCAGTGGCGCCATTTTGTCTAGGGTAGTATGCCAATGTATCTAATTTTTACTTCTTCATTCGCATCCTTACTCAATTACAAATATAATTTTTTTTAAATATCCTCGCTTTCACTTTGTGCTGTAAGTTTCTATTTAGATAATTATAAAATTTGCTTACTACCTTAAAAAATTAAATTTTACCTATCCAAAAAAGCTAGAATGGCAGTGCACAATGGTGTTCTTCTACCGACCCTTATGTATGGAAGCGAAGCATGGAACTGGCAAAAGAAGGATGAAAGTAGAATAAATGCAGTAGAAATGAGATCTCTTAGACGAATTTGTGGATACTCCGTGTATAATAGAGTGTCGAATGAAAATATAAGAAGTGAATGCGGTGCGAATGATGGTGTCATGAACAAAATAATGAAAGGATCATTAAGATGGTTTGGACATATGGAAAGAATGAATGAAGAAAGAATGGTAAACAATTTATATATCAACGATGTAAATGGAACCAGAAATAGAGGAAGACCGAGTAAAACGTGGCATGATCAAATAAATCAAATATTGAATGTCGGCCATGTGAGGAGTCAGAGAAATCGACGCGCGTGCATGACACGATGTATGAATGTTGAGGAAACGATAGAAATATGTCAGGAAAGAAAGGTGTGGCAGTCCATTCTTTTTGCTTACCACTTCGGGGAGACGGCGTGATCGTTAGTTAGTTAGTTAGTTAAAATTTGCTTTGTTATATAATCTACTAGCTGACCCGGCAACGCTTCGCTATTGCTATATTAGAGTATATAAATACTCGTACACCCAATAAATATTAAAGAAATACAATGAAAGTTCAATATCAATTATTTTATTGGATAAAATGACATGTGTATAGGTGCAAGAATGTGTGTATCCCTAATTCAGTTCATATCTTTAAAACATTTGTTTAATCCAAGCAAACTTGCTGTGAACTTGAATAATACTAATGTGAATTGAACAATTGAAGGCTGGGCATTACCAAGGTGGCAAGTTTGCAAAAAGTCTGAAATGAGTTTTTGATGCCAATTGGTCTTAAACATAGTTGTGCAAAAGCGCGTTATGATTTAATAATATAGTGTAGTTCAAACGTTACCCTAAAGATGCCACCCAAAAAAAAGTTTATATATATCTTTTTCAGCTTTATGTTTAAACCATTAAACGTCCAGTCTTAATTTTTTTCCTCAATATTTTAAGTGAAATTAAAAAACAAATAAATATACTATATCACATTTGCATAAAACATTCATACATATACAATTCATATCCGTTCACTCCTGGGCGTAGGCCTCCTCCATCTGCTTCAATGTCTGTCGATCCTGGGCAACACGCATCCAATGTCGTCCCTCCATCGAAGTTGAGGACGTCCTGGGTTTCGGGTTGCACTTCATCTACGCATATATCGAGGTGTGGGATCCATCCTCTGCACACGCGCATTCCATTATCTTCTGGGTTGTCTGCCTCATCTCATGACATCCTTCAGCTTGCAGATTTCACCGTTTCATGTTACCTAGAAATAAAAGGAAAAATATTAAATTAATATAGTGTAGTTCAAATGTTACCCTAAAGATGCCACCCAAAAAAAAGTTAATATATATCTTTTTCAGCTTAATGTTTAAACCATTAAACGTCCAGTCTTAATTTTTTTCCTTAATATTTTAAGTGAAATTAAAAAAACAAATAAATATACTATATCACATTTGCATGAAACATTCATACATATACCATTCAAGGTCATAATAATGCTCTTAGAAATACAATGTTTAGAGAAACAAAACCCTTGATTTTGATGTCCATTAGATGAAGCTAATAATGCACATTCACTTAACCAATGACGAAATTTGTAAATTTGTGTGATGTCTGGAAATATACATTGAATCAATTCTCCTTTGGAGTGTGATTCTACAGAAATCAGTTGATAATTTAAAGCATTCATTCCATACAATGAACTTTCATTGTTGCAGAATTTTACCCATTCCAGAAATATTTAAAATGTTGCATGTAGGTGTTTCAATGTTTTGTATCATCATCATCATGAGCCTATATCCGTTCACTCCTGGGCGTAGGCCTCCTCCATCTGATTCAATGTCTGTCGATCCTGGGCAAAACGCATCCAATGTCGTCCCTCCATCGAAGTTGAGGACGTCCTGGGTTTCGGGTTGCAGTTCATCTATCATCAGGGCTGCGAGCGGCATGCCATTTTAGCGCTGCCACTCTTCCGATGATGTCCGACACTCCTGTTCTGCCTCTAATAGTGGAATTAAACCAATTAATCCAACCTGTACATACCATTTCAAAATTAGTTCATAAATATAACAATCTTCCTGGGCGTAGGCCTCCTCCATCTGATTCAATGTCTGTCGATCCTGGGCAAAACGCATCCAATGTCGTCCCTCCATCGAAGTTGAGGACGTCCTGGGTTTCGGGTTGCAGTTCATCTATCATCAGGGCTGCGAGCGGCATGCCATTTTAGCGCTGCCACTCTTCCGATGATGTCCGACACTCCTGTTCTGCCTCTAATAGTGGAATTAAACCAATTAATCCAACCTGTACATACCATTTCAAAATTAGTTCATAAATATAACAATCGGGTGTGGGATCCATACATGCCAGTATCTTGCGTTGCGTGCCCCATCTCACGACATCTTCCACCTTGGAGATATCGTGGATAGCCGTGTTCCTCACCCTATCTCAAAGAGTCTTTCCTGGTATCATCCTTAGCGTCGGCATCTCTGCAAAAATCAAATAATTATATTAAAATGAGCAGTATATTTAAAAAAAAAACACTCGATCATTGTAAGATTGGCGTGGGAACATCAGACCATTTGGAAATGTTATATTAGTGGATTTTTCCAACTGAGGCAGCTAATGCTGTATGTAAGGATATGTTTACCTATCACAGCATAACAGAGAAAAACTAAAACAGCTGAAGTAAATCGTCTAATCCAAAAGATATTATAGGTTATCGCCCTGCCAGAACAATTTTACATTAAAATAACTAACTAACTAACTAACCATCACGCCGTTTCCCCGAAAGGGTAGACAGAAAGAATGGACTGCAACATTTTAATCGATGCTGCACTCCATTCTTCTCTTTTCGCCAACGCGAGAGACGCGGTGTGATGGGTTGCGAACCTCATCGCCACCAATAGGCATCTCCCGCGCACACTTCAATCATTCAACGTCTACATAATAAATCTAAAACAAATTATACAAAATACAATGATATAAAATTAAATAACACATAAAAATAATTTAACACGTAATGTTCTTTTAGATGGTGCACTTGTCGTCAGCTGGACGATCCGGACATTTGTGTTTATTTAATTTTTTATTCCACTGTTTTAATTTTAATTAGGCACTTAAAACAATCCAACACCAGCAAAAACTTGAAAATTTGATTGAAGAATTTATTCAAATTGTCATTGGAACAAATGAAAAATTTATTTTTACACCTGTCAAAATTCTTTTTATAAACGAAAAAACTTGTATTATTTTAACATCAGAAGAGTGAAAACGTATTTCGTGTCACAAATAACTATCACAAAGTGCGGCAACAATCAAATTGACCAAAACAATTCACTTATACAGGAAATATCTCCAAATTGACAGGAGCACCACATGAATCAAATATTTTTTTTTAAATCAGAACCAGAACCAGATTCCTTGCAGGATTTGCGAATTTATTCGTTGGGTATCCTATCTCTAACGGTTCTCCCCACAATAAAATAACATTATTAAAATAGATTATACCAATTCATAGAATTGTTACTTAGAATTTAACGTTTTTCCATGTATTCATAACATAACCTAAAATAATACGTAAGTAAAACGATAGGTATGTAATTTCATTTCTATCTATATAAATTCGATATAATTTAGAACTAAAACTTTGAAATATGTAATGCGGAAATATAATCTGTATTCATTTCAACGGCAAAATAGAATAAACTGAAGATATATATGAATTAGAAATATAAATATTTTACTTACGAAACTAACACGCAATTCAAACTTGACATTTCAGAGATAGGGATGGGCAATCCGCTCACGAGTCGACTCAAAGATTCGAATCTTTTTGGTGAGCGGGTGAGCGATGATCCATAAAAAAAAGAGCGGCAGCTCAATGATCCGCTAGGTCAGGGGGGTCGGCAAAATTATTAGCCAAAGAGCCAAATGCGTACTTTACAACGATTTAAAAAAAAATTGAGAGCCAAATATGTTTATTGATTTAGATAACCTTTATTATAATTTTTGCACTTCATTCAATTACGGGTACACTGAATAAAACATTATTTCATACTTCTTCCTGTGATGAAGGCGACCAGCCTTCTCTCCATCTCTTTGGTGGTCATCCTGGTGGTCGACGGCCCTCTGGAGTCTCTTGCATCACGATATTAGGAATTCTTGCTGGATCCATTCTCTCGATGTCTCTGCCTACTCCATCTCACTATGTCTTCAATGTTGCAGGATTTGCGAATTTATTCGTTGGGTATCCTATCTCTAACGGTTCTCCCCACAATAGGTCGCAGTCTGGTTCTGACAGTGTCTGTTCTTGCTTTGATTCCGTATGTTATTATGGACCTGATGCATGTTTGTTTGTTGTTATTCTTAATTTTAGGCACAATTCCATGTTCTCATCAATAAGACGACTTCGTAGTCACCAATTCCATAACTTTACAAATTTCTTCTGGAAATGTCTGCGGACAGAGCGTTCTTGATGAATGATGCGATGGTAAGCAAGTATCTCGCGATTATTTTTTCTTTCAACAAACCCCTTCGGCTCCGGAGCCGCATTTTGCCGACCTCTGCGCTTTCCGCTCAGTAAAGTGAGCCGATTCTTCTTGATAATTATCGAGCGGCTCCGGAGCCGCATTTTGCCGACCTCTGCGCTCGGTGAATCGTATATTATTGCAAAAGAGTCGACTATTTTTAGTGATCTCTTTAAAGGATCTGAGCTGAATGGTTCCGCTCAGTAAAGTGAGCCGATTCTTCTTGATAATTATCGAGTCGTTTGTCAAAAAAGTTGTTTGTCGTTGTGAATTATTTTTTTAGCTCATCGACAAAAAATTTATCCTGGTGAATTTTTTTTTTTTACCGGAATCAACTTTTTTGGTCGAGGAGCAAAAAAAAAGGTCACTAAAATAATTTCAAACTTTGAACGACTCAAAATGGTGAACCGTGGATCGTTAAAAAGAGTCGGCTCACTTTGCTGAGCGGAACCGTTCAGATCAGATCCCTGAGATGAGTCGTTTTGCCCATCCCTATACGTGCGTATATTTTTCAGTTCAAAGGAGCGACTAATTTCATATCTGAGCACGCAAAGAGTCAAAAAAGCCACTAATTTGCATCTTATCACGCCAAGCGAATATAGACTCTAAAGATCGATACTCAGGTGATACGAACATGAAGGTCTATACTCGCTCGCACTACGAAAATTTATAAATTTACAAAGTTAATTAGAGCTCGATTAATAACAAAAATATGCCTATGCCCACCTATGTCTATCTATTAAGGAAGTGTATAACTTGGAAAATGATCAGCTCAGGAATAACCTCAGAAATAGTCCACACACACCCGGAAGATCGCCTTTTATTTATATAGATTGTTTTGGAGGAAATACTTTTATACGAGTACTTCAGTATTATTAACTGTTTAATCTAAAAGACTGTTATAATATCACATATTTATAATGAAATTTTCGCCAGAGCTGTTCTTTTTTCATTGTATACAATAGGTTATTAGAACCCAATAAAACAGTATACTGCTTATTATTTTAGCTATCATATTGATTCTCATGACATGTGATAGGTAGCCAATCTATCGCCATTTTATTGTCACGTGAATTCTACACCATACCAAAGACAGTGTGACAATCACACTGCCATCGCATGGGAATCGAACCCGGGACCTTAGGTATGGAAGTCAAAGCTCTTAACACTTTGCCACAAAGGCCGACTTTTACCAGCGATGTTGGCATCGTTAGGTGTTACAATATATTCTGATATTATAAAATTGTTTCAAATTAAACAGTAGATTATTTCTTTAGCGTTTTAACGATAATCAAATGATTTTACTGAAGTCTTTTGATGTATGTTCATTTTAAATAATAATGAAATAAAACGATGTTTTTAAATAGTTCCATTTTTGTCTTTATTTCGACAGCGACCGGTTTCACCAGGCTCGCTGTCGAAATAAAGACAAAAGTGAAAGTAGTTAAAAACATCGTTTTATTTCATATTAGTTTATTATTTTATTTGCGTGTGCGCAAATTCGAAGTGTGCGCGGGAGATATTAGTGGCCTATTGGTGGCGATGAGGTTCGCAATCCACCATACCTTGTCTCCCACGGAGGCGAAAAGAGAAGGATGGAGTGCCGCATCGGTTAAAGTGAGGCAGTCCATTCTTACTGCCTAACCCTTCGGGGAGACGGCGTGATGGTTAGTTAGTTCGAAATTATTTTGTACCTTCGAAGAAGGATGAATAGCACGTGAAACGTGCTTGTTTAATAATAAACAAATGATTTGAATTTTAATATTATTAAAATATTCTCAATATCTGTCTTGCTTATATTATAATTTGATATTGACGGTATCAGTAGTATCTTTGTACTTAACTTATCAGTTTTTGTGTATTAATTAGAACAATATGTAAGAATGCACATATTTATTTTTTATTTTTTTTAAAAGTATAATACCAAGGATTTAAATCAATGATATTAGAATTTATTTTACAATCTTCAATGTGAGCAGAAAATAGCTCATTATTATGAAGAAGGAATCTGGTCGTGTCCAGGATTGAACCCATGTCCCCTGGATCAGGAGCCAAGCGTTCTATCCCCTAGACCACCACCCGAACTTATTATAATTTTGTTAATATAACGTTCATTTAAAGATTTGTATTTCCGTTATATTAATTTTGTTATAATTCTGTCATAAAAATGTATATAATGCAATTGTTAAATTAAATATACCTGTAAAAGCGCATTTCTGGGTATAAAATTAATAAGTTTGTTTACAGAGCTTTATATTGGCCGTGAATTTTTAAAAACCTTCTTAATAGTAAGTCGATAAGTGTCGAGTTTAAGGAAAATTGTATGTGCACAAAAAATATTTCGATGAATGGATAAGAACGAAACCCGCGGTAGTAAATAAATTTTTTACCATGAAGTAAGTTCTTATTTTGGATTGTATTTCTTATTTAAATAATGATATTCATTCATCGTTGGTATATTGTTTTACCCGCTTCACTGTCAAGGTGCATGTAATTTTTAATCGCCGCTGGCTTTTACATTAAATCATAACATTTGTTTAATCTGGCATCAAACTGATGCTTGGTCGGAAGTTAATCTGTCGGTCAACTGGTTTACATAAATCTTCCAACAAGACAGGATTTACATTCACATGGAACCTTCAGGGGTAGCTAACCTTTTCGGCCTTTTTTCGCTTTAAAACGCATTCTTTTTATTTTGTCTCAATGTACACATTTTTTTTCCCTCTTAGACGTTAGTTTTCGATACCAGTTTCAGCTTATTGTTTCCTGGTACACTTTATTATTAAACATATAATCATTATTTAATTGATTGGGAAGAAATTCATATTTGATCTTTTTTAAATATCATTTTACTGTTTTATTCTACGATAGTTCTAATTTTTATCGCCTGGTCTTGATGAATTTATATTAAAAGAAATATGCTTATGATCACAAAAAAAGTTTTTTGATTGTTTAGCTGTATATTTTATTTTTACGGCCTATCAATCATATTATTTTTTGAATAATGTTATTTATTTCAATTTTTATTATTTTTTTTCGACTACGATTTTCACTTATTTATGGTGTTACCTTATGTTGTATACCTGCTATTGTTACCCAACATTCAAACGTTGAGTTTCCTATGGTTTTTTGTACAAATTTCCAAGATTAGAAATTTGTTTTATTCTTCACACAATATAATAATAAATAAAAATTATATTTATTCTCATTTTTGTAATGTTACCAGTAGTTTGTACGATGATAGCGTTTTTTAGTTAGTTTTTAAATCTTTTTTATTTATTTCCAATTGTTTTTATTTTATATTTGGTTCACCCTCCTCATTCGCATACATATTTTTATATAACATACGATGATCTTCGTGGCCGATTGGTAAGTGCATTGACTGCCACTCTGAGGGTTCCGGGTTCGTTTCCCTGCGATGGCAGTGTGATTGTCACACTGTCTTTGGTCCGGTGTAAAATTCACGTGACAATAACAGCGATAGATTAGCAACCTATCACATGTTACGAGAATCACTATGATATCTATAATATCCTTTACATCGATTAGGCTCATGCTGTCATGATGTAAAGAGCGATTCAACAATAAAAAAATATATATAAATTAAGTTTATGAACAGTCAATGTTCGCAAGCTTATTTTTATTAATAAAAATATCAATAACGAACTTTAATTATATTATAAATTTAAATATCCAACACATACGTAAATAAGACACTCCATAATGATCAGACGCACTCGTATAGAAGCTGGTTTGAGCATTTAATTAACCAAAACATCAGGAGAAACCACGGGTCACATGAATATAAATTTAACATAAAAAGACTATCAGAATGAATACAACACTGCAATTGGTTAAAGTAACTCGTCGAACGAGGGAGATGGCGCGTAAACCAAGTCGGCACTCGGTAATTTAATATGATTTATGTGGTTATTGCGCGAAAATGGAGAAAATGTCCGTTCTTACGTGTCAATATTTTAACCCATCGCTGTGTGAATTTCGCAAATTTCGCAACAAGTCCGGCGCGGGAGGCAGCCGCCGCCGGGCCGGTGGCGCAAGCGACGCCCTGGGCGCACCACGCAGGCCGTGACGTCACGCGCGCAGGTCGCTCCACGGAAAAGTCCAAGGGAATGTGGGTCACTCCGACTGCGCTGGCGGCGGGGGAAATAATTGATCTTGAAATTGTTACTTCACGTTGTCCGGCCGCTCGGAGCATTCATCTGCTGTTATAGGTGACCGTTTTGACGCACCCACTTTTGGCTAATGCGTGCTGTAACTACTACCATATGTTCCGTGTTACGCATTTACAACTTCCCATTGGAACACAACGACTTTATTCAGTAATCCTTCATTTACGATGTTCCTTATTTAAATATGCTGTCTTACCTACTTACATATACCGCCGATGCCGTCCACTGCTTAATATAGGCCTCCCCCATACTTCTCCACACACATAATCTTGCGCATTCTCCATCCAGTCACCAGCATTTTTTATACGGGTTTCCGTCTCCTTCTTCCACACTCACGAAGTCTCCATTATACCCTTGTTTAGGATTTTGTTAAACTCTGACAACAATGGATTTTTATTGAATTTGATAATTGTGTATATTTTTCTATTTTAATTTTTACAAGAGCTGCGTTTATCACGTCGGTTGGTGTTTTAGAGTAAATTTAGCGACGTACGTTTCGCAATTAATATGAATGAAAACGTTCGTCTTCTAGGAATTTGATTATCTAAAATATAACAAAACTACTAGAAGACGAATGTTTAAATTTAATATGGAGTTATTTCATTGTTCAAGAAACAATAAATAAGACGTTTCACTTAACTTTTATAAAAAAAAAACACCATACTAAAAATTTGATATGTAGTTTTTGATAGTAAAGCATTTAAGTATTGTATATGATTATTTATTTCTAGTGTTGATATTACATTTTACAATTAGGTCATCAAAAACTACGTGTTATTAACTTTTTTAATAATGCGCATGATAAGTAACAAGTAACAAAATTATAATGTATCCTTTGTTTAAGAATATAAGTTTTTACTCTTTTCTATGATAAAAATATAAACAGCTGTCGTGACAAACTCTTATAAATAAACCGTAATACTTTATAACAGTGTTTTTAATTTAAACATTTTATTTTTAAATTAAATGTATGTTGCTTAATTTCAATGTCTACGACATCATCATCTTTCAAGTGTTTATTGATTGATCACTTTTGTATTGTTACATAAACAAAATTGTCATCCTTAGACACAAAATGGTATGTACAAATAATGGACAGTTCCACACAGCCTTATCGAATCTTCGAATTACTGTTTACACGTTTGAAACGGTCAAGGTATTCTTTTGTATCGTTATATTTGGGATCACCGTGTTTAATGTAAGTTTATCTTCTGATCTCTTGCCTCATAATCAAACCGCTCGACCATCAAGAGCATCCGAACGTTTTCACCAATAATAAGATGTAAGCTCTCTCACGACATGAAATAATATATATTTAATGTGGGTTCGTAGTATAAGGTAACGGGAAACCACTCCAGTAACGCATCCCAGGAAATCATTGTGGTGAGAAAGCATTTGTCACAGTAATCGCAAAAGACAGAGAGTCCTGAAATGGCACTATAAGAAGAATATTATTTCCTATTACTTATTTTATGTTATTTGGCTTAAAAACAATTATTTTTAATAATAACTTGAACCATTATTACGAATCAAAACATCTGTTTTCTAGAAGTTTCATTATATTTTATGTGAATGACATGTTTCGTTTGTCTAAGGCATAATCAAATGATACTTTTAGATGTATTAGAATAAAACATTTGATAATGCCTTAGAAGGGCAAAACATGTCGTTCACATAAAATGTAATAAAACTTCTAGAAAACAGACGTTTTTATTCGTATTAAATAACATGGAATTTTACATTATTGTTCAAGAAACAATATATAACTTCAACCTGTATTATCTGAAAACTATTACACTCACACTCACTACGGTTTTATTTTATGTGATCGTGGTGTGTGTAGAAGTTCAAGCAATTTGTGCTTTATTTACGTGTTTCGTAAGAGCGATAATTCACAGAATATTGAGTACTTCTCGTACTACTTGACCCAAGGAAATGATGTCTCACCTCACCTTGCGATTTAAACATATTTTACTTTTCCTTTTATAATATTAAAAGTGAAGGCCTTCTTGGGCTATAATTTTCTGTTCGCTGGAAAGCTTCCAAGAAGTGTGTTTGAGAAACCGAGATGCATCGCATTATTCAATGTCGATTTTCCCTTTTTAAGTTACCATTTTAATGACTTGCCGGCGATAAACACGCAGTATCTTCTTCTCTATGCACGCATTACTCCGGCCTTCGTGACGCTTTGTCAATGTTTAGACATGTAATAGTGCTTTATTGTTTTTTTTGTAGCGCTGTGTATCGGGAGGTATGTTACGGTTATCATGTTTTCTTTTTAGTAAATTGAAATCACACCAATATCACTTTAAAACGCAAATTGCAAAGTGTTTATAATAAAAATTAATGCATGTTTTGTGAAGTAACTCTAATTTAACATTTAGGTTTCCCTGACGTTGACTTTTAACTAATAGATTTTTTGTATATTCTACCCATTGAATTGATTCTCGGGACTAGGGGTCGTGGCATTCCAGTTAGTTCCGAATTTCCCATTTATTCCTCTCATAATATACTCAGTGGGTTTTCTCTGTAGAGGTCGCCTTCTTTTAGTAGGGTGTATACGATTTTCTTACGTCGGATATTCGCCGTTCGTGATTTCATTATTCGCTATAACACAATTAATAATATCTGTGGACGTATTGTCGGGGGCTCACGAGGCCTATAGACCACTTGTGAAGGTTAGAGAAAAGACAAAAGACATGGAAAACTCGTGTTTTCTCGAAGTTTTATTATATTTTATGGGAATAACATGCTTTGCCTTGCTATAGCATTATCAAATATGGAATTTGATAACGCTTTAGCTAAGTGACACGTGTCTCTCCCGTATAATATAATAAAAATTCTAGAAAACAGACGTTTTCATTCGTATAAATTGTGTAATACGGTGTTTTATACAAATATATTTATAATATACTCGTATTATTTAATTCTTCATATAAAGCACTCACTTTGTGGTTAGACATTTTAAATAATTATATAAATAAAACAACTTTGTATTTTACCACGGTAGGGTTATTATATTGATGCCAACTAGTTTCGGTTGGACCCAAGCTTCATCAGGCCAGTATAACAACTTGTTATACTGGCCTGATGAAGCTTGGTTCCAAGCGAAACTAGTTGGCATCAATATAATAACCCTACCGTGGTTAAATACAAAGTTGTTTTATTTATATAATTATTTAATATATTATTTGTTCAAGAAAAAATAAATAAGGATTTGTTGGGACTGCTGCTGATATTACGCAGTTCGGTTTTTGTGATATATTATTGAAGTATACCTCCCATCAAGACATACTCAATCACGCCTTTTTAACCATTAGCACTCCTGTTAACTAATACATTCTTCAAAGAGTGTATAAAACGTTCGTGCAAATGCTTTCAGTTTTATATCTATCCACTGCAGAATGACCTTAGATAATATCATCCATCGTAAATCATCCTTATATTGGATTATCGTTCATCCATTCTCGATTCGTATTTAGCAACGCGGCCGCGCCATATTCCGTCGTAGTTAAACTTTATGAGTATACGATTATTCGAGACGCGCACACGTTGAAAATGATATTTATCGTTTAGGCTTGTGTTCCTACACGTGCTAGCGCTTAATTCCAGTCAACCTAAAGATCACCGCTAGTTCATCGAACTCTTCGCGGCTATTTTTATTAAATAAATATATTTATGCCAGTTCAATCTTTAAAAATTGGTTACATCATTTAGCGGGAATTTATAAATAGACCACACCGCATCGATAGCTGCGACTCGATGATCATATTATATAATATATGATAATATAATATTAGTCCAAGTCCATAACCGGGCTGATTACTAATTCCGATCTATGTAAAATAATGTTTAATAGAAATATGTAGATGCCGCGATTGTCACCTGTCATACATATTAAAATTTCCCGATTCTTCAGCCCGAGTTTATCTGCAAACCAAGGTTTGAGTCAAACAATTCCATACTATTGACTGGCGATTAGAGATCAACGTTTCATATATGATATTAACACATAGTTTATTCCGTTGACATTCTAAATTATCTAGCATTTTGGACGGATACGAAATTTTAACGATCGCTTCACAATCGTCAAAATTACATATTCTAATAAGCTTTATGACTTATTTATTGTTTCTTGAACAATGATGTAAAGCTCTTGATTAAATAATTAATTCGAATGAAAACGTTTGTTGTTAGAAGTTTTATTATAGTTTATGGGAATGACATGCTTCGCCTTTCTAAGGCATTATCAAATGTCATTTGATACACATTCAATGTCACATTTGACAATGGCTTAGAATAGCGAAATATGTCATTCCTATGAACTATAATAAAACTTCTATAAAACAGACGTTTTCATTTGTGACGTTAATTTAAGCGTGACAAATCTACGTATATTTAAATCTACGTATATTTATACTATAAAATAATTACCACTTTGTTTGGTCAACCTTTATTTTACCACTATATTTGGTAAAACCAACCGGTTTCGCTTCCGGAGCGAAACCGGTTGGTGTTATCAAATAAAGTGGTATAAATACAAATTACTAAAATTGTATTATTATTTAATTTAATAATGTCACATCACAAGTTAAGTACTTCATACGAAAGTTTATATTTATACTGTTAAAACATAAAACGCTGTTTATGGAATCCCAATTTTTATTTATTTATTGTTTTCGCGACAGCCATTTCGTCAACCTATGTTGACATCATCAGGTGTTACAATTAATTTTCGTGATTAAAGTTCGAAAATTAATTTAATTATATTTATTAATTAGGTTCACGAAACAGCTGTCGCGAAAATTTAAAATTAAATGTAATAACGTAAACAGCGTTTTATATTTCAACAGCTAATAATATGGAAGTATCATAGTGTTTCGACCAAAACAATAGTCTACATATATTTTATGAATTTTCGCGATCATGTACGTAAAAACGTAACGTGTTCTTCTGCGGGCGGTTCTATTGTGAACTTGCCTTTATGGTTGCGTTGACCTTTCTTCCAAATGGAACTAGGTACAGTCAAGTGGGCATGTTATATCATATTCAAATTGGTCGAAAATGAGATTTTACATCTTGTATAAGTTGACCGGTTCGGGTATGGATCAAGGATAATCACCTAATTTATAAACGGTACACTCGATCACTGCTGTGATTGAACACCTGGTCAGGTTTCTTGCTTAAATTCTTTTAGAAGAATCGGCGTGTTGGCAGAATTACGTCATTCGGCTGTGGGAGGGAACCTCACCCTTTGCAATCGGTGCTACAGGTGGTGATTTTAATCATAAGCACGTGTGTTTTAACACGTAACAGCGATAATGAAGCTGTTACCGTGTATTAATGTTGTTATTTACTTTTTTTTGGTAGAAGTTCCTTCTTCTTCTTCTACACTTTTGATAGACTCAGGAGTCTGTTCTTTCAGGCGGGTCCTCTTGAGATCGTTTCGGGGGTCTTCCTGGTCGGAGTTGTCCGTTTGGCGTTCCATGGAGAGATATGTATGGTATCCTATTTGAGCTCGTATCGCCGTCTTTGTCGTCCCCATCTGACCACATCTTCGACCTTGCAGATTTCTCGGATTGCTGTATTCCTTACTCGATCACGTAGGGTTTTGCCAGCTATAGCGCGGAGTGTTTTCATCTCGGTTGTCCTGAGCATGCTCTTTGTCTTGACAGTGTCTGCCCTCGATTCAATGCCATATGTGAGGATTGGTCGCGCACAGGTCTTATAACTGCGTACTTTGCTGTCAGTCCTCATGTACATCTTTCAGGCAGCCTGCAACCGTTGCAGCCTTATCTACCTGTGATATTACTTCTCTGGGGAGGTCATTAGAGCTGGTTACTTCGCTTCCGAGATATCTGAATTGGTCTACCTGTTTAATTTTTTCTTGTGTACCGAGATTTCGCATCTTAGTTGGTTTCTAGAGAATGTCATACACTTCGTTTTTGAGATGGATATGATCATGTTGTATTTAGAAATGTTCATTGTAAATAATGAAAATTTTTTTTTTTTAATAAAATTTTCTTTATAGTACATTTTTAGCTTAATTGTACGTAGGTTTACGGCTTCAACCAGCTTCGGCAGCCCGCAACATCTTTTAACATCTTGTTTGTTTCTTTCTTTCGCTGTACATCCCTTCCTAATATCAGCATTTAAAATGTCATTTTACCACACTCACGTCTAAGGGATTTCTACCCTACCGCATTTATTTTACTCTGATCCTTCTTCTGCCGGTTTCATGCTTCGCTTCTATACGTAAGCGTGAAACCATAACACCATTATTAATGCCCTTTACAAAGCCTGACTTTGGTTTATATCTGTAGAAATAAAAATTAAGAAAACTGCCATATGCGAATGGATATGGACCCTATACACATGAAGGAAATGGCAGTTCGTATAGTCTAAAAACACCGGCAGTCTGCAGATAGGATAAGAAAGCGATGCAAGAAGTCATATAGAACAAAATCCGATAGAATATATTAATTACGGGCGGACACATGGAGTGACGCACCACAAAGGCATTACAAGATGACAACAAGTATGGAAATTACACATTTTTCTTTCGCAATAAGGAACAATCTTTGTTGATAGGTCATTTAGCATGATTAACAGTTTACTTTCTGTTAGTTTGGCCTATTTCTGAGGACATTTTTGCAACATATGACTAAAACATGAATCCTTGTAAACTTTCTCTACCACTGTTCGTTTTCTATTATTGTGTTAATTAATACATTTAATAAAAGTCCCATATTGCGTCTGGCTCTGAACCCACACCCCAGTAGTTTAGCATTATTATTTGTTGGTGTTTATTATGTATTTTAATAGAGAAGGAGCATCGACTCCTACCGCTTAATCGAAGCTGTTATAGGACGCAGCGGGGCCCTTTCGTCAGATTTACTTGTGCAATCTCTAGGTCTTTCCCTTTCCCCCAACGGAACTCACGTTAAATGGTTGTTTGAGCATTAAATATGTAATGTCGTAAATATTAGTTTTATAAAATGCGTTAATAATTTTTAAACAAAATAGAAAATAGGGTCACAAAAGTATTGTTAGAATTTGCTTACAGGCACTTTACAGCGGGTAATCAAAGGAGGGACAGAGGCAAATACAGGATGGGGAGAGTGGAGAGTGTGATCGGTTTAAGGGAGCAAAAATGATCCCTGAAATAATTATAAATGTGGCCGCGAGGAAGAAGGACGAAGCGCGGGTCTGCGGACAACCCCCACCCCCAGCGAGGCAATTAGCACCCCCCAGGGTGGTTAGTGACGGCACATTGACAGTGGTTTTAGTTGAGTTGACATGGTATTTTGAACACAGGACATAAAGGATTTCCACCACTTACCCGAAGCTGTTATAGGCGAACAGCAAATTTCCTCTGCTTCTCTCATTCAATCCCTAGACCCGTCCCTAGTCTGTGCGGGACTTACGTTAGAAAAAATGTATGTAAGAAATCAAGAGGGACCAGGCTACATTTAATCTACTCCTATTTACCTCTATTCCTTTTTGGAAATAATTTGTCTGGTAATATTTTAAGTGTTTTTAAAGTGTATTCTGCATGTATAGTGGTATTTTGAGCAAGCAAAGTTTTATAAACGTTTTGTTTCTTTCTGTTTCCAGATTCACAGCCGGGGTCTCGCCACATGCCTGGTCCCCGCCCCCGCCGCCAGCCCCGCGAGGGGCTACGCCACCAGTGTGAGGAGCCCCCACCAGCCGGGCTCCATGCCCGAGTACGCCCCCGTGGACCTCTACAGACTTCTAGAAGACGACATCGGCACAGTCTATGACGAGATTAGAGTAGTGAGTGACACTTTATCTATTCATATCATCCCCGGTGACACAATACCACATCATACCCGATACGGTCTGTATTTTTTAATTGCATTTTAAACGGTCCCAAGCACGACTGGTGCTCATAATAAGAACTATCTTTTATTGTGAAAGGTTATGTACTCGTATTTATTGCCTAAACCTGGAAGAATCGCTTATAAAATAATATTAACGTGCAAAATATATTGAAGAGGCGCATTAGACATCAATTATTGACTGCTGACCGATTCTCCTTAATTTATTTGGGGTCAGTTGTCCTAATAAAACAGCGCCATCTCTCTCGCTCTTGAGCCATTCTGCTGACTATAGTAATAATAACCGGTAATAGTTGCAACCCGTGAAAAAGATTTTCTACCCTTTAAAAACTTGGTTCACTGTACAATCGTAATCAGTAATAAATTTTAACTTTAAATGCAAATATTGTTTTTTCACACATGTTAATATTTTTACAATTAGCAACGCCAAATTGCTCCCCTGTTGTTTGCTACACCATTTTCATACAACAATAATCAGAACAAAATTCAAAATAATCCAGAAACGTTCTCGCATATACGCATCCTGTGCATTTCGGAGAGAATCAAAGTATTCCTCTCTCCTTCTCTTGTATTCAGAATATTCTCGTACTCTTTCTTGACGACAAGCGCGTTTTTGCTTATTTATATTATGATAATAATTGGGCTAATTCGGCCGTTGTCGAGAGTAACTCCCCTGAATGACGCTGCAGCAATCTGTGTGTCGTTTTTGACGGGTTGACAGCTAAGTTTCCCATTGCCAACCTCGTCTTTTCCTTTCCGCGTCTAGTTGTAGGGTTTTTTAGACGATGTGGTCTTCGCCCTTCTACACACATGACTGTACCATCGTAGACGACCTCCTTTGCATTTCCCATCACAGAGGCCACTTTAAAATTGCCTCGAACTCACTGATTTTTTATTCTTTCGAATCTTGTCACTTCAGCAGTCTCCGTAACTGTCACTCCAGTCACTGTTCGATTGGATTCTCAAATTTCAAAATGTATTGTCTAAATAAATATTTTATTTTATAACGTATCAATTACACATCACAACTACTTATTTATTGTTTCTTGAACAATATACACTAACTTGCTGTTTATATACACTAACCTAACCTAACCTAACTATGTAATTATTGTCATAAAAATGCTTAACGAGTTCCAAGAAACACTTTCCAATATTTCTGGACCTACCCAAATAAATATTTGTTAAAAATGTATAAAGTCACATAAATTTTCGTTAATTACCGTATTCTACTCCATTTACTATAGATATAAACTGCAACATTTTATAATGCCTTAGAAGGGCGAAACATGTCATTTCCATAAAATATAATAACACTTCTAAAAACCTGACGTTTTCATTCGTATTAATTATCACAACTACTATTATAGAAATGATTCCACTCATAAATTCGAATCTTGAAGAACAATTATGTTCATTCTAAGTGTTGTGTCGTCTTTAACTTCTCCTTATTATCGTGTACAGACGGTGCAACCACGAATTGCATGCGATTAAAAACGGAATTAAACATTCAATTAAAGCGTACAGCATGAACGTTCAATGCTAATTTGACTTATCGTATTTTTATTTTATATTACCATTATGCTTGCTTTTACTACAATACTAGCGCCCTCACCACACGCAATTGCATCGCAAGTTAGCAGCTTAATGATTGTTTATCTAATATGAAGAGCAACTAAAATGGTTTCAATTTAAAATCTATGTAATTTTATCAAACAGGAGTTTTTAGATAAATTATGAAGATGTTTTTAGAATAGTATGTTATTATTATTTTGTTGAAAAGCTCTTTAAATTATTACAGCGCGAGCCAAATCGACGTACAGGGTGAAAAAAAAGAATATTAAAGTAAATATACAATAGAGCTTCTACATCCAGAGATCTCGGTGTTCTGTTTGATGCTCAATTATCGTTCAATCTTCACATAGTTGCTCTATGTAATAGTTCCCTTAAAATGCTTGGATTTGTTTTTAGGAATGCCAAGATATTTTCGAACACACAGGTACTTGTATAATTCCCTGGTAAGAAGTCGGCTGGAATATATTGTAGTTCCGTTATTTGGTCACCGCCTGGGATCCGATATTCTCTGATAGTGGAGCGAGTGCAGAAAAAAAATTCTGCGCTTTCTTTACCTCAGGGAGCGCGGTTATTACCCGTGGCTCTTTCCGACTGAATTTTTGCTAGGTATGCTAAGCTACCAATCTAGGAGTTTACTTCTTTCAGCTGATTGGCGGCCGTATACAAAACTCGGATGTCCTGATTGATGTAGGTCTATTTGTCCCTGAACCTTCGTTCAAGACAGCACATATTGTTTTACTGCAGAACCAACCTGCCAATGGTTATACCTGTGGGTAGGGCAATCTTATTGCTTAATCGGGTCGCTTTGGAGGTCGACATATTTCGTGATAGTGTGAGTTGCCTCAGGGATGCCAATATCAATGTAATGATTCTTTCTAATTCTTAAGCTTAATATTTTATATATATACAATTTTAATGATATATATAAATATTTTATATATATTCAAAGATGGCAGTACACAATGGAGTTCTAGTGCCAGCCCTCATGTATGGAAGTGAAGCTTGGAGCTGGCAAAAGAAGGATGAAAGCAGGATAAACGCCGTAGAAATGAGATCACTAAGAAGAATGTGCGGGAAAACGTTGTATGATAGAATACCGAACGATGAAATAAGAAAGAAATGTAATGACAGATGACTGCATCATGAATAAAATTAAAAAAGGATCCCTGAGATGGTTCGGACATATGGAACGAATGGATGAGAGTAGAATGGTTAAAAAGTTGTACACAAGCAGCGTGAGTGGGAAAAGAAGCTGAGGACGACCGAGGAAAACATGGCATGACCAAATTAACCAATTACTAAAAGGCGGCCACATTCGAAGTCGGAATAATCGACGTGCGTGCATGGTGCGATGTATGAATGTGGAGGAAGCCCGAGAGGTGTGCCAGGACAGGCCAGTGTGGCGATCCATCTTCTCTGCCTACCCCTCCGGGGAAATGGCGTGATGGTTAGTTAGTTAGTTAGTTTTACATTTTTTATGCTTCTCTTATAAATTCTTATAATGTAATTGCAAACGATCTGGAATTATGTGAAAATTAAATGAAATACATTTAACCATGTGAATAGAAATATGACAGTTATCTCTTTGTTGCTCTTATCGTTAAAACAATAAATATTTTATTATAATTAATTTTACTACAGAAATTAATGGCGCCGAAAACGAGACATTGGGTAATCTATCCACATAGTTAAACACGTCAAAATATTTTATAACTCAGTTACTTTCACAGTGAACTTTATACGTTTTCTAATATTTATTCATTTATTGTGTTTTATTAAAATTATTCTAATGGTATTATTTCATCGTATACGCAACATGATATCCGTTATTTGAAAATTCGGTAATATATGCGCATGATACAATATTTTTATAATTAATTGTATAACACGTTATTGTTCTGACACTTTCATTTTCGCTTCCTACAGTTTTATTACGAAATTTTTTGGATGTACTGATTTTTTTCATCAATATTATTAATATTTTTCATCAATATATTTATATCACATTTCACGCAACGTGTTTAACATACGTTAAAATCTGCACTCATATAAGTTAACGACCGTACAGAAATATTAATACATTATATTGATTATTCTATTTTAATTTTATTATATATTTATATTATTGATTTACATAACGTTTACGTTTTTATTCGTGCATTATAAATTTTTATTATCATGTTTCGATAATGGATCTTAAAACATTAATTTAGCATACAGCGTCTTGTATAATTAGCACATTCCATAAAAATATTTTTTTAATATCTAGTTGACAACTGACTCACCTCATGATGCCAACGTTTGTTGGCGAAACAGCTGTCGTGACAATTTCATAAAAATTGAATTATTTCGTTGTGATATTATAACAATATTCCAAATTAAAAAGTCAATAATTTTGAAGTAACATAGCGTTTCCTTAAAAAAAAATATTTATGTTAATTATCTATGGTATGTAAAGTAATCATATTTTGAATTCCTTTGTATTATATATTTGAGTACAGCAACAAGATGGTATTGTTTTTAGTAAACTTAGGAATAAGTTTTTGGTCTTGATAACAACCCCTGACAATTTTTGCCTTCCATCGAATGGTACTCAATTTGTGTAACTACAATAGGAGTCAGGTCTAGTTTTTAAAAAGTTTAGTTTTTAAAAAGTAAATAAAAAATCTTTTATCTCGTGGTGCATAAACAACAAATATATATATAAACAGATCTTTACTATGTTTTATAAATTGTTTTATATCTCAAAGTCATCGCTGCAAATAGAAATATATCCACTAAAGCAAAGATGACAGCGTATAATGGAATTCTAGTGCCAACCCTTGTATTTGGAAGTGAAGCTTAGAGCTGGCAAAAGAAGGATTATTGCCGTAGGAATTAGATTACTGAGAATAATGCGATATATATTTTGATAGAATACTGAAGGACGAAATAAAGAAGAAATGTAAGGAAGATGATTGCACCACAAGTAAAATTTAAAAAATGATGCATTGGATGGTTAAGACATATGGAACGAATGGACGAGAGAAGAATGGTTAAAATGTTGTATACAAGCAGTATGAGCGGTAAGAGAAGCCGTGGAAGATCAAGGAAAGCATAGCATGATCAAATTAATCAAATACTAAAAGCCGGCCACATTCGAAGTCGGAAAAATCGACGAGTGTGCATGTTAAGATGTAAGAATGTAGAGATGTATGTCAGGACATAGCATTATGGCGGTCAATCCTATCTGCCTACCCTTTCTGTAATATAGTTAGTAATAGAATAACAAAATACATCTTGTATAACACGAGAAAATAGCAATGTTTATCTTATGGGCGGAAATCCTTATATTTATAATACTACATTATTTTATGTGAAATAATCATTCGAATATTTAAATAAGAGAAAAAAACAGTGATGTTGTATTTGTGTCGTTTTGATTTTGTGCACTTCTTTTTCAAGTTAAATTGCCGCGTATCCGTTAGAGCTGAATGGTAATAAGTTTCCGATAATTCAACAGGTGTTTTACATTATTTATTTGAATACACCAGAATTAAGACTGATTAGTAGTTATGGTAATATCTCTCTGTGTAAATGTGTGGATAGATGTATTATTTCCAAACGTAAAACGTAGAAAATATATGAAATGGAAGCGCGGCAATAGGATATCAAAGCTAGTTGATTCGAGTGATAAATTTGGTAATAAATAACGAGATGATTCGGAAATTGATCCTCATTGTGCTCACGCACAGCCGGTCTCCGTGGAATTTTCATTGTTAATGAACAGCCTATTGAAGATGATCGTTTTTATTGTCTACCGAAGTGTCAGGGCGGCCTTGAATCCCGGCTCGGTGGAGTTGAATGAATTGTCACGTAATATGAATCTGTTTAATTTGCATTACATCACGATGTTTGTCTCTTGCCCAGACTTGATTTTTATTACATTTACCGAATGCATGAATCGGACCGAATGAATTTTCGCGATACAAGCTATTAGTTACCTAACTATCCGTTTCCCTGGTGGGGTAGGCGAAACTGTTTTATCTTCACACGCCTTTCGAGCTTCCTCTATATCACGCGTAGCAAGCACAAGACAATACGACAAGTCGACCTTCGTGGCAGAGTGGTAAGAGCTCTGACTTCCATACCGAAGGTTCCGGGTTCGATTCCCGGCGATGGCAGTGTGATTGTCACACTGTCTTTGGTCTGGTGTAGAATTCACGTGACAATAAAATGGCGATAGATTGGCTACCTATCACAGGTCACGAGAATCAATATAATAGCTAAAAAAAAAAAAAAAATCAATTGTATACAGTAATTGGGTTCAAACAACCTGTTGTATACTTTGGTCATTAATTTAATTTTCCAAGAAAATTAATGTTTTTTTTTCTTTCTCATAATTGTATTCAACTTGTTAATCTAATTCCGATGACTAGCTTTGACGGCTCGTTGCCATCTTCAGGCCAAACCACCAGAATATGGCGACGATTTCAATAATTCACATTAATATTTCATCATGTCATATTTTCATTGACAATTTTTTTATATATACTTTTTCATTTAATACCTTGTGCTTATTATAAGATCGTGAATTTTTTTATATTATCGTTCGATTTTAAAAATACGTTTAGTTTAAGCATACGTGATAGTTGTGAAAGTGACAAATATAATTCAAGAAGATCTAATAAATAATAGTTTTTGGTTTTATAAATACTCGTATTAAGGTCCAAACCAAAAAAAATATTTTCATGATTTTTCTTCGTTGAATCCAACTATATATAAGCATAAGGTATTAAATGTATTAAATATTTAATTTGTGTAACTTTGAGATAATTAGTCGATCTAATGAGTATTTCATCCCTTAGTTATGTCGTAAATATGCCGCTTTCTTGATTTTAATTTAAGCCATTTATATAGATTAGACATCATAAAGTTTTATATTAACAGCGTGTTACTTGTATGTTGTTCTATTTGTATAATATTTTACGGATATAAAAAGCATTAAGTAGTCAAATAGATTGCTAGTGTTTCTTTCGAGTTATTTAAATTCTAACCGTTTGTAGTGGGTAGATTTTAAACGATTTCATGCTTAGTGACATACAAACACTCTAGCGGTGCTTCCTGTCCATCTACATGATTCAAAAAATTGTTTCCGTTGTTTTTTTTTGTACATCTTCAGTCCGGAGATGCCGCACTCCAAGCGCCCGGCCTTCACTTGCCTCGAGTGTAATCAGTCTCTCGTTGGTGACCTTTCTTGCCGAATCGGCGACCTCTTCTCGCGAATTGATCAGTTTCCTTGAAAGTAGCAATGACTTTCGCATACCAAGTTGCACTGTATTTCCGCCATGTTATAAAAAACCGAATATATATTTTCTTTGTGGCCTTTGATTCGGTGCTTTTATAACACAACGATGTTTTGCGGGGGTGTAGTGTGGCCTCAATAAATTCGAATTAGCTTGCAGTTGCGAATCCGGAAGATGTGCGAATCGCGATTACCGGTTATTTTCTTGTACTCTAATCCATCTCTTAGTTGAGTAACAGCATAATGCATTTCAAAAATCACGTTAATTTAAATTTGGTTTGATTTCAACTGTTTCAACCGACCGGTAAGTATTAATTTACTATGTAATATTAATATTAGTTTAATGCAATGTTTTTATTTACTTTAAAAACCCAACACGTAGGGTAAATATACAATAATTTTATTCGGGTCACATAGTTGGTTACAAAGTGCCGAGAACTACGAGTGACCCAAAGAGCTATGGACAGAGCCATGTTAGGAATACGCCTAAGGGACAGAGTCAGAAATGATACGGTGAGAGAAAAAACAAAGGTCACTGATTTATTGTTTCTTGAACAATGATGTAAAACTCCAGATTAAATATATATACGAAAGAAAACGTCAGGTTTCTAGAGTTTTATTATATTTTATGGGGATGACACGTTTCGCCCTTCTAAGGCATTGTCAAACGTAATGCCTTAGAAGGGCGAAACATGCATTCCCATAAAATATAATAAAACTTCTAGAAAACCGACGTTTTCATTCGTATTAATTAAAGGTCACTGACATCATCCACCGGGTAGCAACTCTAAAATGCCAATGGGCAGGTCACGTAGCCAGAAGCTCTGACTTGGAGATTGTGGACGGCAGAGAGAAGTGCAGGGCGACCGGAACTATGATAGAAGGAAAATCTGAACATACGTGTCGGAATAACCTGGATGCAGTTTGCACAAGACAGAGTGACATGGAAGCGAATGGAGGAGGCCTTTGTCCAGGAGTGGACGGGAATAGGCTGAAGAAGAAGATGAAGTTGGTAATAATAAATTTACTTCTCGCGATTAGCGACGTTGTAATAAGTGTGTCCAATAGGCGGTATTGCTTACATTTTTTTTTTACAATTTTAAGGTGTTTTTTTGTACCGAGTTACGTTTTGGTTCTTAAAAACATTACTGATTTTTTTGAAAGGCAAAGAGCTCGAAAAATAATTGGATCTGCAGAAGGTTTGATTGCAATTTTGTGGTTATGATAGTATCTGCAGAAACAGCTAACAACTGACGGCTGCCAGACGATTCGATGTGTCGTTTAACATTAACAAAAAAACAAATAATATTAAACTTTGGTTTTTAAAATATGATTTGATGAATGCATATTCCTTACGAAATGATTTCAATTCCAATTACAATCAATGGACAGAAAAGTATATAAATAAATATTTGATTATTTTATAATGGTGAGTGAAATGTTTTTTTCTTATCAAAAAATAGAAAAAATGGGGTTAGCTTTGAAGTCGGACTAATACGGTATTATTTTTTAAAGAAACCTTAACCGCACAATTGAATATCTTTGAATGAAAACCTTCGATATTTGATTATTTATCGCGGAAGGAAAATTTTAATAGGTTAGTTTGCGTCAGAATTCATTGCAAAAATATCCACGTAGATGGTTAAGATTGACGTCATCCACAACATCTTCTGATCGAATTTTTCACGAATCGCATAAGTCAACTGGGCTGATAACATTCGCGCGGAGATAGCACCACGAGGAGAAATGGAAATCTAATGTAATGCATATTTTTTATCATTATGATTCATTAGTATTAATGCCGAATTTCTTCATATTCCGGATCGTATATTAACGTCATTACTATTGTTTTTATGGATTGTGTCATAGATATAGAGTTATAGAGGTTTCATATATTTGATATAATTGATTTCACTGCAATCTTATTGTCAAGTAAACCTCCATTTAAATCTAGTAAAACCAACTAACTAACTGACCATCACGCCGTTTTTGGAATGGCGAAAATAATGGACTGCCACACTTTTCTTTTCTGACATACTTCTCTCGATTCCTCAACACTCATACACCGTGTCATGCACGCGCGTCGATTTCTCTGACTCCTCACGCGGCCGACATTCAATAATTTATTTATTTGATCGTGCCACGTTTTCCAAGGTCTTCCTCTATTTCTAGTTCCATTTACATCATTAAAATATACTCTTTTTACCATTTTTTCTTCATTCATTCTTTCCATGTGTCCAAACCATCTTAATGATCCTTTTATTATTTTGTTCATAGTACCATTATTCGCACCGCATTCACTTCTTATGTTTTCATTCGACACTCTATCATACACAGAGTATCTACACATTCGTCTAAAATATCTAATTTCCGCTGCATTTATTATACTTTCATCCTTCTTTTGCCAATTCCATGTTTGCTTGCATACATAAGGGTCGGTACAAGAACACCATTGCAAAATTATATTGATACAAAGTTTTCCAATATCTAGTAAATATTGGAAAATTAACATTGATACAAACTTTTCTAATATGTAAAGCGTAATACTTTATGATAAGTATTCATTCTAATCGGAAGTAAACGGTTAAGTTGTATGTTAACATGTCGTATATAATAGATTACGTTAATACTGGCACCTGAATATTAGTTATTATATATTGGTGTTTGCTTTACGGAAGTGATCAATGTTTTAGTCATTGAATGCGAAGGATACGCACGTGACATTATGTATCTATTATTTTATATGCTCTTTGTGTGTTCAATATCACAAGGAACAAAAGATATCCTAGATACGTCATGTGACTTGCGTGAAAACGTTTTAATTACGATACATTGTAAAGTCATCAAGATTTCCTATCGCTTTGATATTTCGTTGAATGGTGACGAATATATTAGAAATTTCATCATTACATCTTATTCTTATTTTTATACTGGTCGAAGGCCGACGGACCTGTTTGTGCAGAATTTATAGCCTCTTGCGATGTGGACTTCCAGCTGTCATTCCATCTTTTGGGGGATCTTCCAGGCATGCTTATTTCCACACGGTCTCTTAAATATCTTTTTATTCGTCACACCTGACAACATCGATCTTAATGTTTCTTATTCTGTCGTGTAGAGTTCTGCCTGTCATTTTTCTGAGGGTTTTCGTCTCTGTGGTTCTGAGAAGTGATTTAGTGCGAACTGTGTCAGCTCTGGTTTCGATGCAATAAGTCATTATCGGTCTGACACAAGTTTTGTAGATTTGAACTCTTTACTTTTGCTATTGTCGACTTACGACATTAAACACACGGAATATTTTTTTACGTATTAGCTTTGACACAGGTCCTCCCACAATAATCGCAGGTTAGATTGTGTCTCTGTTTCTGGCGCATTCTGTTCAGGGTTATTCTTATTGCCGTGTTACCACCCGCTTTAAAACATACATTTCGCTGCAGTAAGTACTATACTATATGACAGGGATGGCGAACCTATGGCACGCGTACCACAGGTGGCACGCGAGACGTTTTTGCATGGCACGCGAATGAAGAGAAAAAAAAAGATTATAAAAAAAATTCAAAAAATTAGAAATGGTATAAAAACATTAAAAAAATCAGTACTTTCATGACGGAAGCCAACGATATGCATGCGGAGTTGGAACACATAGTTCAAAAATGCCTACGAGCTGCAGCTTCCTTGCGGACGTTCCTAAAGTGCGTAGGATCGAGGAGCTTCCCGGAAAATCATCTAGGAGGCTAAAACTCTTCAAGAGTTAAATGGCCATAGGAAGTAAGTAAGAATAATGACTTTAGGTACAAATTTTCTGCGAAACATATGTATCATTTTAATTTTGATGAGTTCTATTAATGAATCTACTTTATATGCGTTATAAATATGTTATTAGAAGATTTTGAATATAAATTTTACAATCGGACACTCGTTGGATGCAAATTTGGCTGCGGGTCCATAAAAGTCGTACGATTTAGTGTTGGCTGTTCCTACGTCTAGGAAGTCGGTCAGTAGGATGCCGATTACATCTCGGATCAATGATCACTAAACTTGTAATTCGTATGGTTACATCACGGACACATAATCAGATTTGCAGTTTTTTTCGCAGTTGTAAAACGGAACGCGCGCGTGTGCTTCATAAAAAAATCTAACCCACTCGCCTAAAACTTTCGCGTGGCATGATATTTACATATATTTCGGTATCCTCCTTTATAACACTATGAGGCTTGAACGATTCAAAAGTGTATTATCGATGACAAATGCATCACTCGTTTTGCGCTCTAAATATTTATTAGCATGTTTCTTTTTTTATATACTTTGTATACAACACTAACATTTATTAAAAAAATAAATATCAAACATGTTTCGGACTGATCAGCCCTTCATCAGTGATATTATATAAATATTTAAAATATTATAAAATTGTTTACAAATATGGTCAGTTTTGTCAGATGTTATTATGATTTATTTTGGAAAGTTTAGCATCTACAACACAAAGTTATGGCGAACATAGAAAAAATTTATTTGCATTTTTATTATTCGTCTTCTTATTATGGTGCCATGTCAGGCCCCCCAACGTTGGCGATCACTGTAGCGAAGGCATCTCTGTCCTGCGCCACTTGGAACAGGTTCTCATTCCTGTCCACTCTTTTATATTTCACAGCCTGCCAACTCCCTGACGTCCCTCTATTTTGCCTATTATTATTATTATTATTATATCGTTGAATCGCTCCTTAAATCATTACAGCGCCAGCCAAATCGATGTAAAGTGGTATAGCTATCATATTGATTCTCGTGACTTGTGATTGGTAGCTAATCTATCGCTATTTTATTGTCACGTGAATTCTGGTCCAGACCAAAGACAGTGTGACAATCACACTGCCGTCGTCGGGAATCGAACCTGGAACCTTTGTGGTGGTAGTCAAAGCACTTACCACGCGGCCACGAAGGTCGTCAAAGGTCGTCACGAAGGTCGTCGATTATCAGCTGAAGTAAATGGTATATTTCCCTTAGATATGAGACCTTTCTAACTTTCACACTCGACATCATTTTTATTCTTAAACCAAATTAAACAAATTACATAAACCATACAATAACTGGAGAAGACGGGTTCTAGAGTGGAGACCGCGCACTGGATTTCGTAGAGTTGAACGCCCCCTGCTGGACCGATGATATTAAAAGGATTGCTAGAAATTGGATGGATGATGATGATAGATAGGTGAGAGTGGCGTGCTTTGGGAGAGGTCTACGTTCAGCAGTGGACGACAGACGGCTCATAAGTAAGCATACTGAGTATAAAAGCAATTTTCAAAGCTTATGCGGAAGTTTTTTTTTACTCGGACTCTTTTCTACGCAAGAGTTAAATGTTTTTTTTCGGTATCTTTTAAATGAGAGCAATTTGCATCTGTTGTATTACATTATTACCCAATCCCAGGTGATATCTGCGTATCGATCTAGTTTAAACGTTTATTAATATTTTTTAATTATTATACATTATTGTACATTTTCCAATTACACGCGTTCGTGTTGTGTAAAGCTAGTTATATTGCTTTGCATAATTTTAAATTATTTTTTGTTTAACTCTTTCCCATTTAAACAAAAAAAAACGAAATATTGTCTTGTAACTAGATGATTAGTGAATTTTATTTACGCATTCAACACGTGTTGCATTGAATTTTAATTAATATATGATATTTAGTTGGATGAATCGACGTGCATTTTTGATTTGCTGTATGAATGTGGAAGAAGCTAGACGTTTCAGAATAGAAAAGTGTGACGGTCCATTCTCTCTCCTTACATTTCCGGGAAAACGGCGTGATGGTGTGTTTATTAATGTTTAATGAAATTTAGTCAATATAAGATTAATTAAATATAAATAGTCCATTGTTTTGGCCGAAACACTAAGATACCTTAACAATATATACGGTTAAAATATTGAGATATTGAACTGTGAAAATTTGACATTTGATATATTATTGTAACACCTGATGATGTCAACATTGCTTGATGAAACAGCTGTCGCGTAAAATAAAATACAATTGTGATACAAAAAACAAAGTTTATTCATTAACAGTTTAAAATATAAGGTTATACGCAATGCCAATATTAATTCCAAAGTCACAGTCAAACTGGAAGAAGATTTATCAAAAGCGTTTATTGCTATGTCAGAAGTCTGGGACAGCTAAAAAAAATATATAATTTCGAATGAAGCACTTAATTTGTGATGTGACACTTTATTCTTTACAACAACCAACCGGTTTCGCTTCCTCCGGAGTTTCGTCAGGTTTAGTGTCTTTTCGTAGCCCTGACGAAGCTCCGACGGGAGCAAAACCGGTTATTTGTTGTAAAGGAATAAAGTGGTTTAAATACAAATTTGAAAAGTGTGTGGGCGTGGAATCGTGTACTCTAATTCAGCGGTTCTCAAAGTATGCTCCACGGAGCCCTGGGGATCCCTAAGGCCTCTGTGAAGGCTCTGCTGCGACAAGCAGCATAATAACTATACAATAATGCTACGATCAAAAACTGCAAATATAGCATTTTACCTTTTACGAAAATTTTTGAGAACTGTTACTCTAATTAACAATACATGGATTGGCTCATTGTAATTGCAGAAATCACAAAGATTTAAAAGAAGAACGAATTTAAATCTAGAAATTTAAAGGGTAAACTACGTTGGTAAGGTTCTATACAAAGTATGTATAATCAAGGTACAGCTAAATGCAATGTGTAATGACTTTTATTGGGGGTTATTTATGATTTATAATTATTCAAATATTCCACTTTGTACCTTTGGTCAGTTTATAGATCGTGTTGCACTTTAAAGATTATTTTAATGTCTTCTTAAAGCCAAGGAGATGAATCTAATAAACCCGGAACACGGGTCGCAAATCACGCGCTTTATCCACTACACCATCGAGGTTAAATAATTCAATCATACCTTTACTAGAAAATAATCAAGGATGCAATATTAATATATTGTTTCACTCTCTACAATAAGGATGCACAAGCCGTTGATGTTTAACAGAGCCTTCAACATGTAAATGAACGAAAAAATAACTGTACTGCAGCTAAGATACACATAGTGCATATAATATATATTTATTGACAGTTTATGGAACTCATTAGTTTAAAAAAAAATTTTTGATCATCAATCAATGATTTGGGCTTATTTTTTTGAGGTTATTTCGTTCTTTCAATGATGAAGATGTAAAACCTTAAAAAATATCGAGAGAAGTAAACTCAAATGTGAAAAAAAAGTTTATTTAATTAAAAAAAAATCGTCATTATAGAATTCCAGTGTTAACGCCTTCAGTTTATCAAAAGTTCTTCTTTTGTATTTAAGATACAATTCATTGTCTGCACCTAACGAGTTAATTTTATTACGTGATAGATTTTCCTCTGGGATGTTATTGTTTCACGTAATACGTCACGTTCACGTTCCCATTCTCAACGACCTAGTCAGTGAGCAACCCGTAAAAAGTGTTGGAATTCACAATATTGCGATGTGATTGAGTTCATACATTTATGCTATTGAATGCATTAAGCACCACCCTACACGAACAGGACTAAAAACCTTCTCAGAGTGGTGGAAATAGAAACCCTACGCTCCATCGTAGGCAGAACTCTTACAGATCGAATCGGAAATGAGACGATAAGCTCTGTCTGTGGTGGGGACAAAGCAAATGGCGCTTAAGAGGGATCATGTAGACAGTATGTTTAAGCCTCGACACCAGAGAGTGCCAGCGTATATTATCAGGTTGCCGAAAATATGGAAGGATAGCTGGACGCCATCATCACAGGATAGCCCGCCTTCACAAACAGGTCATATGACCTAGACCAAGATTAAAAAGGAGGAAATGAATGCATAAATTTTACAGTATGCATTCTTACGCCTAAAGCATCGTTATCATTCAATAAAGAAACAATTAATTATTAATCGGTGCATTATTCTAGTAGATCTTACAATCATGTTGACATTATTTATCACATGGGGTCCTTTTTGCGACGTCTTAAGGTCGATTTTCAATGACATTTCAATGACCGATTTTTTTCGCATGATGAATGATATTTTTACATTTGGGTGATTGTTTTCTTTTATTAATATATGCACTAAGATAGCTGACGTCACTTGAACGTTTTATACTTCTTGTATTAATGCTCTTCCCCCTAATAAATGACTACGCTTTAAAACGATAGAAAATAGTTAATTATTTAATATCTTTCTTACCGCGATGAAGGCTTACAACTGTCGAAACATGTAGAAATAAATACATATCAATACAGTTTTATGCCTCTGAATTCAGTGTCTTTAAACTTTGATAAGATAAGACGCTATTACTTGATGGTTGGGCATATTTAAAAATTAATTAAACAATTTTATATGTATTTGGTATACAACCACTTTATTTTTGAGAATGACGGCCTACTGGTTTCGCTCTATCAGTTTGTGTAAAGCCCTGAGGAAGCTCGCATCGGCCTCCTCAATTCGCTTCAATGTCACTCTGTCTTGTGCAGACTGCATCCAGGTTATTCCGATGTATCTGTTCGGATCATCCTCCCACCGTAGTTGCGGTCTCCCTGCACTTCTCTTTGTCGTCCACGGTCTCCAAGTCAGCAGTCTTCTTGTTAATTTTTCATCTGAGCTTCTGGCTACGTGACCTGCCCATTGCTATTTTAGAGTCGCTACCTGGTGGATGATGTCAGTGACCTTTGTTTTTTCTCTCACCGTATCGTTTCTGACTCTGTCTCTTAGGCTTATTCCTAACATGGCTCTTTCCATGGCTCTTTGGGTCACTCGTAGTTTCTCGGCACTTTGTTTGGACAATGTAACAGTTTCAAGACCATAAGTACCATCTGACAGAACGCAGGCTTCATAGACTTTTCGTTTCAGGTTGATCGGTGTTTTCCGGTTTTTAAGGATGTAACTCATGTTTCCGAACACCTGCCCGTTGTAATTTCAGGTTTTATTCGGAATCCCTATAGACCAGGAAACAAGTAAATCAGGACTGTAATTTTTTTGTTTTTACCACTCGGTGTATGATGTCAGTGACCTTTGTTTTTTTCTCTCACCGTATCGTTTCTGACTCTGTCTCTTAGGCTTATTCCTAACATGGCTCTTTGGGTTATATTGATTTAATTATAACTTTTTTTTTTCATTTTTTACAATTAACTTCTACCAAGCATGGAACTGGCAAAAGAAGGATGAAAGTAGAATAAATGCAGTAAAAATGAGATCTCTTAGCCGAATGTGTGGATACTCTGTGTATGATAGTGTCGAATGAAAATATAAGAAGTGAATGCGGTGCGAATGATGGTGTTATGAACAAAATAATGAAAGGATCAATAAGATGGTTAGGACATATGGAGAGAATGGTAAAATAATTATATGTTGACCATGTAAATGGAACCAGAACTAGAGGAAGACCGAGGAAAATGTGGCGCGATCAAATAAATCAAATATTGAATGTCGGCCATGTGAGGAGTCAGAGAAATTGACGCGCGTGCATGACACGATGTATGAATATTGAGGAAGCGAGAGAAATATGTCAGGAAAGAAAAGTGTGGCAGTCCATTCTTTCTGCCTACCCCTTCGGAGAGACGGCGTGATGGTAAGTTATATAGTTAGTTAGTTAACTTCTTCCAAGAAATTTCAGTTAAGAACATTAAATTTATTTCGTTTTATTTGCTACTAGCTGTTTCTGCACGACTTCTTACATGTACACGAGTAGTTTTGATTCATACCAGGGCTTGCCTGATCTTGTACGGCGGGTGATCTTGTTGTTCTGCTAATTAGGCTGATACAGTTACCGTATCGGCGGACCAGCGCCCGGCCGCGTACAATTGGGTTTATATTTCATTTATTCGGAATCCGGACGGAATGGTCGTCATTCCGTCACGCTCGCTCCGCGGCCTGTTTCTGACGCGCATATTAAACTGAAGGTGAAAGTAGTCGAGGTGTAATGTTTCTAGTTTGCAGTGGCGCTTCGTACGGAGCGGAAATTATTACTTACTTACTTCCTAAAGCCATACAGCTCTTGAAGAGTTTTAACCTCCTTGATGATTTTTCGCCAAGCTCCTCGATCCTGATCTTAAAATCTTCTAATAACACATTTATAGCGCATATGAAGTAGATTCATTATTATAACTCATCAAAACGACCGACCTTCGTGGCTGAGTGGTAAGAGCTCCGACTTCCATTCTCAAGGTCCCGGGTTCGATTCCCGGCGATGGCAGTGTAATTTTCACACGGTCATTGGTCTGGTGTAGAATTCACGTGACAATAAAATGGCGATAGATTGGCTACCTACACACAGGTCATGAGAATCAATATAATAGCTAAAATAAATTGTATACAGTAGGTAATTGGGTTCAAGCGACCTGTTGTATACAAGGAGAAAAAAAAAGAAAAAATCAAAATAATACATATGTTTCGCAGAAAATTTGTACCGTAAGTTATTATTCTTATTTACTTACTTCTTATGGCCATACAACTCTTGAAGAGTTTTAGCCTCCTTGATGGTTTTTCGCCAAGCTCCTGCGCCTTTTGCTCCCAGCAGTCCGATTCGCCCAATCTAGCCAGCTCCGCCAGAGCATTGTCCATTAGGCGCTGTCTAGGCCTTCCTAGAGGTCTTACTCCAGTCGGTCTAGACGCATACAGGGTCTTGATTTCTCTGGTCTCTTTGGCTCGGCATACGTGCCCAATCCATGCTAGGCGACCGACTCCCACGGTGTTCGTTATAAGGGAGTGCTGGGTGCGGATCTCTTGGTTGGTCCTATGCCTCCAAGTTCCCGCTGCAACATCGGGTATGGGTCCCAGGATCATTCTAAGTATTCTATTCTCAAACCAGTAGATTCTTTGTTGTTCTTTTAGAGTCATTGTCCACGACTCATATCCATATATCACCATCGGCTTGATGATGGTTTTATAAATACGCAGCTACGCAGGAAATTATTACATTTTTTTAATCTAATATAATAATAAAAAACGTTACGATTCATATCGACTATCGGTATATATCGAACCGTGTTAATGTTAAATAAACTTTTAATATGTCTTCTTTATTTGCCTCCACTTTGTGTTTAAATTCATACTTGCTAAATCTTCTTCTTCTTTCTTCTTTCGCCTAGCCATTTCTCGTTATTTGCGGTCGGCTTTCCTAATACGGCTCCGCCAAGTCTCGCAATTCTGGGTTATCTGGCTGTCTGGTCCCAGCGCCCTCAGGTCATTCCTAACTGTGGGCATCCATGTTACAGGAGGCCGACCAGGTCCCCTCCGTCATCTTCTAGTTGCAGGGCCTTGTGAACGATGTAGTAATCGTCCCTCCTGCTCACAAGTGACTCATGCTATTACAATATTTTTATTTGTTAATTTATTTTGATAGGATAAAAAACAGCCTTATTATTTTTTTATACAACAGATCGTTTGTACCCAATTATTGTATTCGATTTGTTACTATTATATTGATTCTCATGACATGTGATAGGTAGCTTATCTATTGACATTTTATTGTTACATGAATACTACACCAGACCAAAGACCCTCGCCGGGAAACGAACCGTCGTCAATTTTCATACTGTTACGTATGAATCTGAATACTGGATATTGTGTCGATGTTAACACAAATAAACCTTAGATTCAGAAATAAGCGACTCATCGCCGATCAAAAAATATTTTTCAATATTGTTTTCGTGGAACGTGAAATATTTTTTTCTAGTCGTAGAGTGCCAATTTTAGTTTTTTGTTTGTTATTTTTTTAATGTATATTATTACAATTAAATTTCATACTAAATATAATATATCGCGAGTCGCCTCTGAGTCTCGAATCGTATATGTCTCAAGACACGAAATTTCTCGGCGCTCCTTTACGGAATATTTCAATGCCGCCTCCTCCCACTTTCATCTAGCCCCCTTCCAACACTCTCCCCACTGTCGTGGTTTCTGTTCCCTCTCCATCCTACCACCTGTTGATTTTCTAAGAAAAAGATCTAGCATCAACCCTTTCTTGTGTGAACCTTTTTAATGAAAAGGTTTTCGCTTTATCAAGACATACTTATTTTTACTCTCATACAACCTGACAAAAGTTAACGCCTTAATTTACTGCTTTTATTTAAACAAATTTAATTTGTTTAGTCTTATTATATTTTCCTCGGTATTTTTCAATTTTGTGCACCGTTCACATAAGCTACATGCACTTTTTCTTCTATATACGCCATACTTTGTGTTGTCATGATGGTTTATTTCTATTTTTCTTTTTTATACACTTTGTTTATACAACACTTTTATTAAAAATAAAATTATATAGACATGTTTCGGACAAAAAAATTGTTGTTGTTTACATGATCTGACAGATGATGAAATTTAATGCACTTTAACATGCACTTTGCTTACATTTATTTTTACATGTTCACGTCATCTTAGTAATTATTTAAATATTTTGTTTATAACGCTTTCGATTGCGTTTTATTGTATCGACATATGACATTCTGTTAAAATGATGAATACTTAAAGTTTTAATAAAAAAATCAAAGTGTAAGTATTGTACACATCCTGTTAATAAAATGTACATTATTTTATATACAATATTTCACGTGTATCCAGTATCACAATATCCGGTATCATTTCGAGCGCTCGTCCAAATATTCAGCAGTAGCGTTAAAAGCGTACTGCTGTACCGATGTGAGACTTGGATATCTACCACGGACGTTATTGAAAATCTCCAGGTGTTTATAAATAGGTGCCTTCGCTCAATATTCAAGATCTATTGGCACCAAACAGTGTCAAATGCCGTTCTCTGGACCATGGCAGGCGAAAAGCCAATTAAAGAACTAAGTTATCTACTAAGTACTTAAATAATCTGAAGAAAACATTTTACCTTAATCTTCTTTTTGCTCCCTTAAGTGTGAAGAACTATAAACTATTCTTTATTTGTCAATTTGTGTATCCGTGCATTTTGGTATCCTTTTACGATCGCCTTTCGCAAATACATCTTAAGGGTAGTACGGGCAGGAGAAAATGAAGACTGCCTCAGAAACGTCAGTCGAAGATGACACCAAGATACACGAATATACCAGAGATACTTGACAACATATTGCTATTTACCTTGAAAATCGATGTACTTGTAGGTGTGAAACCTTGTCGAGACAAATATATTCAAAAGTGTAGAACACAGTTAAAAAATATAGTTTTATTTTATTATCATTTAAAACACAGTGTTTTAATTCGTAAAAAATCGACACTTTGGAGGTTAACGGGTCATGGTTAAGATGATAGAATGCTTGAATCTTGTTCCAGGACTTGGGTCAAGCCTGGACACGACCAGATTCTATCATCATAATAATGAACTATTTTCTGCTCGTATTGGTGGATTTAAAACCTTGGTGTTTGTCTTTAAATAAATACCAATAAAACGTCGTAAGTAATTCAGAAATTAGCTTTAAATTTTAGTGAAATAAAACGATGTGTTTTAACTACCTCCACTTTTGTCTTAATTTCGACAGCGACCGGTTTCGCCAGGCTCGCTGGCATCGACAGATCCATCGTCGATGCCAGCCAGCCTAGATAAACCGGTCGCTGTCGAAATAAAGACAAAAGAGAAAGAAAACATAGTTTTATTTAATTTTTATTTAAAATGAACTTTTCAGTAAAATCATTTGTTTAGTTTTAATTAATTGTTTTTTAAATTAAATCTTTTCTAAATAACAGTAAACGTTTATTTAAAATTATCGAAAACAAAATATATATTTTTTGCAATTTCACTTGAATTGCGAAATATTTCTAAAATACGTCACGTTTATGTAAGATCGCACGTATATGTTCAAACCCAATTTATCGAATTTAGCGGAGAGCGCAATCAGGTTTCAGCATTTTCTTTGATTTTACGTCATAATAGTAAATATTGCCTGTCTAATTCATACCTGCTTAGTATTTTAGGTCATAGACATAACAACTGATCTCGCTATGACTTAATCGGCAACACGTGTACCTCGGGACAGGTTCTTAAGCGAAATGAAGTCCGTGTACTGGAAAAAAATTAGAGCATATTTGGTTTGTTTTCCATTATTTCGACACTTATTTCACTTTGATTTGCCATTATTCTAGTTGTAACCGCTTCCTTTCTTCTTTAGTTTGATAACGTACATTTTTAATTTTTTTATTATTGAGGGTAACAAACAGCGAATACAGTTTATAAATACAAACACCCAGAGACACCAAAACAATGCCAATTACATGCTACTACAAATATTATATAACAACTGACATAAGGTTAAATATATAAGAAGAATAAAGTAATATTTTAGTGAGTTAAAAAGAAAACTTGTAGTACTAGTAATAATGAATAATTAAAGATGAAATGTAATTTAAAAATGTAAAAAAGAAAAAGACAAGAGTTTCATTCGCCCCGAAGGGTTGTTCCAACCATTTTTTAAAAATCACTTTCATTAAGATGGAACACATCGATGTAATTAAAGCACTTATTTATACAATACATGAAGTATCCCATTGTTTGACTAAATATTAGAGTACTTCTACATTATTAGGTGTTTTAATTTTGAAATACTGTTATAATACGTATCACAATTATTTTTTATGAGATTGTCGCGACAGCTGTTTCGCCAGCCTATGTTGGCATCTTCAGGTGTTACAAGGTTCTGATGATACTAACATAATTTTTGACATAGTTGTCGCGACAATCTCATGAAAATAAAGTGTGATACGTATTATAACAGTGTTTCAAAAATAACATATTTCAGAATGTTCAGAATTTTTACAAAATATGTTTCTATTTTAATTACTCGCTTGTTGTTAATATTGATTTAGTGTTGATAGCATGATTTTTTGAGTAGTGATAACTATATTAACTAACTATAACCTAGTTTCTCGGAGGGGTAGGTAGGGTGGATGGACCGCCATACTCATCTGTCCTGACATACCTCTCTCATTAACATTCATACATTGTCGATTTTTCCGACTTCGAATGTGGCCGCCTTTTAGTGTTTGATTAATTTTGTCAGGCCATGCTTTATTATGTCTTTCACGGCTTCTCTTGCCACTCACACAGCATGTATACAATATTTTGACTATTCTCTCGTCCATTCGTTCCATATACAAACCATCTTAGGAATCCTTATTTAATTTTACTAACGATGCAATCATCTGCCATACACATCTTTCCTATTTCGCCGTTCGGTTTTCAATCGTATATTGTTTTCCAGCACATTCTTTTCAGTGATCTCATTTCTAAGTCCTACTTGTATCCTTCTTTAGCCTGCTATAAGCTTCACTATCATACATAAGTGTTGGCACTCATTTTGTACTGCCATCTTTGCTTTACTGGATATATTTCTATATACCGTGATAACTTTGAGAGCGCCATTTATTTTGTTCCCAGTAACGACCCTTCTTCCAATGTCTTTCTCCTATTTTATCTTTTGTAAACATGCTTCCCAGCTAAATAAATTGCGCAACTTGCTCCAGTTTCTCATTGTTCGCACTTATGTCGTAATTTGTCATACATTCTTTCTTTTCAAATACCATCACTTTTGACTTGACTACTTTGACTTGCAGATTTCCCATACTGTCAGCGGCATTGTCTGCATATAGCAAATAGCTATCTGACAAACTGTTCATCTTAGCACCAACGTTTATGCCATCTAGTTCTTTCATGCACTTATCCAAGTACAGATAGGTTTACACCACTACTTAGTTTTACATCACTAAAGGTGTCAAACGGGGTTTTGTGATATCCCCGTGGTTGTTCAATCTGTATAAAAAAAGTCATCGGGACTTAGAGGAGTCCCACCACTTTCCCGAAGCTGTTATAGGCGGACGTCGCCTTTCGTCAGCTTCACTCTATCAATCCCTAGCACTTTGCACTCTGAGGTAGAAAAAATATCAAAAAAATCAATTCGAAACCGAATATTTCTCTCAATCTTTTGGGACAACCTGTTTGTTCCATAGAGTGACCATAATAACATAGTATATAATTGAAATATATTTTGCCAGAAAAGTCACTTAACACATCTCTTTTAAATCATGATTATTACTAAACATTTTTTAAATATAAGGCACATATTTTCCGACAGTTTAAAGAAGCTTATTTTATGAAATATGCGACTTTTAATCCCCAAAATATTACAAATACACGAGTTACAATGTTTTCGTGACCACTCTATTGTGAGTGCAGCCGTTTGGGTCCGGGGTCATAAATCTCATGTTTACCTGCTCTTTGTAATTCTACTCTGCAAGGAATTTATTGGCTCTAGTGTTTGTATTGTTACTTATTATTATTTTTTCTATTCGTCACTTATTTGAAGATTGCATCGAAAACAATAGTTGGGTCCTCCCAGTAGGCGGAGCAGGCTAATGTTAGAATCTTCTCAAGATACACGGTGTTTTTGAAGAAACGTTTTTCGAACATTTAAAAAAAAAATTTACACATATAACATAAAACTTTTTATTTTTATTATTATTATAATTATTTGTCGAAAGGTCCCAAATGCAATTATGCGTTTGAGACATTTTGCAAAATAAAAACCCAAATGTATATGGTCATATTAAATTTAATCATTAATATATTTTTAAGGTATGATCTTTTTCATAACACTTTCCAACGCACTTAGCAGGTTTATTGCCACAAGTTTTACAAAAATATATTGTCCTTTTTCGTCAGTTTTTAACTGAACACACTATACACTCACGACATTTTTTTCCATTTTGAGGCATAAGTATACGCAATTTTCCATTCAACCTCTGTTGGGATCGAGAAAGTGTCTAATCACAATCTAATACTCCTCTGTTATTACCGACCAATTCAATGATAATTTTGTCAACAAATTCAAGATATGTATATGGTTTTTGGTTTGCGACAGATTGGCGATTTCTCGGCTTATGTCCTCTTTCAATTTGTCCAGTGCGCTGGGTTTGTTTACATAAACTCTTGCTTTAAGGAACCCTTATAAGAAAAAATCACAACTGCTAAGGTTTGAGGAGTGAGCTGGCTGTGCAATGTCCCCAAAACGCGAGATAATTTGGCCAAGAAACTTGCTTCTCAAAAAGTCCATCACCTCATTGGTTGTATGGGTAGTTGTCCCATCCTACTGGAACTAGATCCTCCTGCGTACTAAACGATTTCTCTGAAGTTCAGGGATAACGTTGCAAATTGACCGTAATGGTTCGATCACCCTTTTCAAAGAAGTATGGCCCAATGACACAACTTTTCGTTACACCACATCCCACAGTAACCATAGGATCCACAGTAAAGCAGAGGACGTTTATGCGGTTCTTCAGGGTTTGTTACCAACCAAAAACGAAAGTTCTGTTTGTTGACATAAGCATCCAGATGAAAATATGAACAGAAATGCAGGAATCGCCACTTTTAAAAAACGCCTCCACAACAAATGCATGGCTTCTAAAAATGTCCACGCGTGAGCTCTGAATCTCGTCTATCCCCACCAACTCGCTTAACAGTACGGCGGCGAAACCCGTCAGATCATTTTGCCGCCCCTGTATAAAAGAATAAACGGACACTTCGAGACCCAAAACAAAAATTATTTTAAAAAAATTTCACTACTCTTTAAAAGTTTTTTTCTCTAAAATGGGTAGGCTGTAGTATACTAAATAATGAAAATAAAAAAATAAAAATTAAGAATTTTTCTATGTTTATTTTTAGTGTAAAATCTACTTATTATTAATAATAAGTAGATTTTACACGAAAAATAAACATATAAAAATTCTTAATTTTTTTTATTTTATTTTCATTATTTACAATGAACTTGTACAAAGAAATTTCAATCACCAACATCAATAATTTGTAGTATACTAGTCTGCAATATCCACGCCTATCATGTATTTTGTGTAAGTTATTACCATATTCGGATTTTCTTAATTTCTTTAGATTTTATAAGATTACTACTAAAAAATAATTTTGAAAAATCGGACGGCTCTTTTCAATCTTGTGGAATATTGGAACCAACGCGTCTACTGCCAACGGTAAAATTAAAAAAAAAATGGTTGAAGAAAATTATTTAAAAATTCTCAATTAACACTGTTTGTTTCACATTCAGAAAAAACAGCGTGTCTTATTTTACTTGGTCGGATTTGGATTTTACTTCCACTATCTGAATCGTTTTTATTTAACACTGAATTATTTACATTATAAAATGATTAACAAAAATACAGTTATCATTTCGATCCATGGTGAAAAAATATTTAAAAAAACTCAAATTGTTGTATTCGTTCACTTCACAAAATAATGGTCACAACATTGAAACGATCTCCACAGCGAACAATGTACAGATACCGACTGACCAAGCAAAAATGTGCTCGAAAAACTACAAAGCAGGTACAAAATGAAGGTATTGTTTCAAAAAATGTTGAAGCTAAAACCTTTAATGCATTTTGACTATTAATACATTTTATAGAGAATTTAATCTTTTAATTACACAATTGTAAAATAAAAAGTGTCGAATATTGACTCTAAATTGGTAAAACATAGGTTCAAAGATGCCGCTCGCCAAAGCCAAAATATTGGCGATCGGAGTCCTACACGCTAGGCCCGTCCCTTGTCCATGCGGGACTTACGTTACTGGGGTTTTGTGATTTAAGAAAAACAAGAGGGAACCAGGCCTCATTTAAACTACCCATTTATTTAATAAACACATTACAGAAAAATAAAATTTTAAACAAAACCAGAGCTACTGAAAACTATCCCTGGGTACATAACAGCGGGAGGTCAGGTGAGGATCAAAGGAGGCAAATGCGGGCAGGGGAGGTTAGGAAGGCAATTTTTACACAACATTTGCAGAGCCTTTCGTAGTGCATTAATAAAGATTTTCTGCTTAATGCTTCTCAATCATAATAAATGACGCTAGTGTAGAGTGAACTAAAAATGTGAAGATAGGCGCAGCATTCTAGCATAGATACAACTTCCAAAAAAAAAAATTGTCATACGTGGTGGTCGTAAGAAGGGCGGAATGGGGAATGTTATAAAACATAAAGCGATCGCTCAAACAACCAATGACAGGTCATAAGTCCTGTAAGCGCCTCGGCCACCATATTCTGTTCCCAGAAAACAATTAACATCTTTGTCAATTAATCCTTATAAAAAAGCAATTTTTACATTTAGAACACGGGGTGGGCTTAAGGAAACATGTATAGTGCATGAAAGAAATAGAGGGCATACACGTTGATGCTTAGATTAACAGTTTGTCAGTCAGCTATTTGCTTTATGCAGACGATGCCGCTGACAGTATAGAAAATCTGCAATTAGTATCAAAAATGCATGAAACAACCCATAAGAGTGTCCTTGTAATGAATGTGTCCAAGTCAAAATTACTGGTATATTTCAATTCTTTCGGAATACAAAAATAACATAGCATCCTATTTGCCAATACCAGCGGCCTCGGTACAACTAGTTACAATAATAAAGTGAAAGAAATCAAGTCAAAGCAACAAAATCTTTAGACATACACATATTGTAAGATGGGCTTCCATCAGGAAATTTAATTTAAAACAATAGAATGTTTTATATTATATATAAAATCTATACAGGAATGATACGATGTCTCTTAGTGCTATTTACCTTGAGATACGGGGAAATGATTTAAACACATCATGTAACATGTGCCCGTAAGTAAATAGCGTGCATTCATAATACGTAGGTACACATATTGTTGTTTATATCGTATCTACTACTCCCAATACTTCACGCACTGTGCGCAATGAAGGTTTATATTTTTCCGCGTTCCCAGTAAGCCGCTTTTCTTTACGTTAACCCATTTACTGCAGACGTATTAACAAATGAGAAATTTGGTAATTTTTTTGGGCTTTATTAATCCTTTCCTGACTGGATTAAGGATCACAGTTAATTTTTAATTTTTTAAGAACATTTAGGATACCAAATGGGGTATTAATATACAATATGTACATTGGTGTATAAATATTAGTTTGGGGAAAAAGAAATTTCGTATTTTTCGCTTTATTTCAATGCTTTATAAAAAGTGTTACAATCATCCGATTTAAGTCAAATATGCGCTGTTCTGTTCGATACTTATTCGATTCTCTTGTTGAAGCCCTTGTCCCTATTGGCAAAAAACTCGGGTAACCAATTTTCACAGGCCTCTATTGAAGCCAAATTTGTACCCCCAATCGCGTTGGCCATAGACAGGAACAGGTGGTAGTCACTTGGTGCCAGGTCCGGACTATAGGGTGGATTTATAAGAACTTCCCATTCGAGCTCCCGGAGCTTCTGGCGCGTCATCAAAGTAATTATATATAAAAAATATAAATGCATAAACATTTTTTCACTCTAAAAAGATAAAAAAAAATTGTGAAAGCAATTAGAAACAGAAAAAATATAATATATAAATCATTGAAACTCTTTAAAAACTTCCAAATAACTAGTTATATTATTCACCTAGCAGGCAATATTCAAAATGGCGTCCTAAAATCATTTCCTGTAATTTTCAAATAATGAAAATAATAAAACAGTTGTCAACGCGCGTGTTTATATGATTTGTTTTGAATGTTATCGATCACAAATAAAAATGTTATTTCTAAAGTTCTATAGATGCCTAATCTGGTCTGTAATATATTATGATTCCATTTGGATTCAATGGCTAGGAATGGGTTAAGTTTTAAATATTATCAGTCGGAAAACTAGCTATCACTAATTACGTGTTTATATTACTAGGTTACCCGCAAAATAATTAGACTGTATTCTCATGATATGTAAATATAATATATACATGGTGTCTCAAAAGAAAGTTTCATATTTAGTGGATCGATTAACATAAAAGTAAGCTGTTTATCGAAAAATGTTTATTTATTATTAAAGTACAAATTCTGTGAATTTATTTCTTAATGATTATATCGTCCAAATGTAAACTCTCGCGTTCGCGGGACTCATTATGTCGAACAGTAAAAATTCTTATGACGGCTCGGCTGATTGATTAACACTCCCCACGTATTCTATCGTTCTTGATGATCTTGGTAGCCCGGGTTTTGGATTTTCCAGTGTTGTACCGTTTTTTCAAACCTCTTATCCCATTTTTATGTATGTACTCGTATGCTTGGCGCGTCATTCAAGTGGCATAAACTTCGATTATTGCGGAATCTTCTACGCGCTACAGTCGCAGAATCACATTTTTTGTAAAATTCTCGCACGCACAACGCCCGGTCCGCTCCCGAGAAATGCTCCATAGCGAATGAATTCCCAAGAGCTAGGCTACCGATTAACATACCCCCCACGCCCGCGGATTCGTTGCGTTCACGCAGTAAGCTAAACAACCATAAACTTTCTTTTAAGACGCCCTGTATTTACACCTGACGATGGAGGTCACCTCCGAAACATATTGTGATTGATATTTTTATTCTATACAAATAAAAGTGGAATAAAATCAGTGTTGTTAATTTTATTCAAAGTTAACCCCTTTACCTTCAATAAATTAAAAACATAATATGATATTAAAAACAAAATGCTAGTTAATAATCTAATAATATATATCAGGTTCTGGTGATCAACGGGTTAGGTATATTTTTTTTATAGGTGTATTAATGTTTTATTGTAATGACAGTGTACAACCATGAATGACGTTGAGAAATAATTTATGAATGAATTTAAATTCTAAAAATATTTTTACGCGCTTTCTTTGGGCTTGACCAATCTCATGATTTTCACAGAATATGTGACAAAGGCTTTAGACAATAGTCATCAGGTTGACTGCTCTTATAATAGTCTTTCATATTCGTGAAAAGACCGTTTAGAAGACAAATACTCTTGACTTTGGAGAGTATCTTGTGTTCCCAAAGTCGAACCATCTCTCATGCGTTCCTGGTATTATATATTTATTATATTTTACCTGTTCTCAATAGATGTCTTAAACTATAAAAATTGTTTGTAATATCTTTTGAGAAAATAAATTGATTTGATTTGATTTTTTCCTATTGATTGCGCTGTGAAGGTTTTCCTAGAGCCGTTGCACAAAGGTCGTAAATTGTACTGCGGCGGTTTGTTTAACATTTTCGTCTTCCTTATTGGGCGGTCTCCGGTGAAAGGAGTGTGTGACCTTAATTTTATTTTAATTGTCTCTCCTTCTCGCGGGGCTTTCCAGTGCTGTAATAATTGACTACTTTTATGTGAATCATTGTGTACGTAGATTAAAAATAATTTCGCATCAACCAATTGTTTTTTTTTAATATTATATATATCGTTTTTTTGTTCATATGCATACTCTTTTTAATGCGAGTAAAAAGGTCTAACGATGTAAATGGAACAAGAAATAGAGGAAGACCGAGGGAATCGTGGCACGATCAAATAAATCAAACATTGAATGTCGGCCATGTGAGGAGTCAGAGAAATTGACGCGCGTGCATGAGACGATGTATGAATGTTGAGGAAGCAAGAGAAATATGTCAGGAAAGAAAAGTGTGGCAGTCCATTCTTTCTGCCTACCCATTCGGGGAGACGGCGTGATGGTTAGTTAGTTAGTTAGGTTTAAAAAAGTACGTTTTCTAGAAGTTAAATTATATTTTATTTGAATGGCTTGTTTCGTCTATCAAATGCAGTGATTCTTAATCGGGGCGCCAGCGCCTCTGTGTGGCGGTTTTGGAAGTCTGGCGGGGCGTTTTAATTTTTTTTTGAAATTAGGGGGCGCTGCAGATGTTCGAGTGGGCATTGTGTCAATATAAAAAAATAAGCTCATTCACGAGCTATGCACACTGATACACTTTCTTTAGGAGCTTTGATTTTATAAGTTCTGTCAAATAAACTACACTTTCACGCGCATGGGCATAATACTCAATATCACGTTCTTAACAACAACAACAAACCATCACGCGGTTTTTCCGCAGGGGTAGGCAGAGAGAATGGACCGCCACACTACTCTATCCTGGCAAACCTCTCTAGCTTCCTCCACATTCATACAACGAGTCATACACGCACGTCGATTCCTCCGACTTCTAACATGACCAACCTTTAAAATTTGATTAATTTGGTCATGCCATGTTTTCCTCGGTCTGCCTCGACTCCGTACCCCATTTACATCATTAACGTATACTTTCTTAACCATTCTTTCTCCATCCATGCGTTCCATATGTCCGAACCAACGCAGCGATCCTTTCATAATTTTGTTCATATTACCTTCTTCCGCTCTACATTCCTTTCTTATATCAGCATTTGAGATTCTGTCGTATATCGTTCTACCACACATACGTCTTAGGGACCTCATCTCTACTGCATTTATTCTACTCTCATCCTTCTTCTGCCAGTTCCATGCTTCGCTTCCATACATTAGGGTTGGGACCAGAACTCCATTGTGAACGGCCGTTTTCGCTTTCATTGATAAACGTTCTTCATATAAAATAAATGCTCATTCAAAAAGGTTCAAAATATAACCTATGATTGTTTTGATATCTGACAAGTTCTGTACCGTACGAGGCTTTTTTATTATTATTTATAGTAGGAAATTATAAAATATATACCTACTTAGAGAAAAGCGTAAATTTTTCATTTCGTTTTTCGTTAGGGGGAGGGGGGGCGTTGGATAATTTTACCGTTGTAAAGGGGGAGAAACACTGATCTAAGGCATGATCAAATGTTTTGATACAAGATATAAATATAATTATATTACTATCTACGATTGTATCTTACAATAATTATCCTTCCGGTTATGTCTAGATTTTAATTGAGGCTAGAAGCGTTCTTCCGATTTATGAAATTGCGGCATTGATTCTCTTTAACGTGTTTTGTAATTACTATAATTTTACTTCGAAGTGTTCGTTTTGTAGGTTGACACACTTAAATACACCACGTAAGGCTAACGTTAGTAATTAATTGTGTAAATACAGTCAAGTTTACGTCACTACGTGTGTACCCGTATCACTCGCCGTTAATTAAAGGTTCAAAATTTTCGTTAAAGAGGTCGAGGATTTGACGTAAATGTATGTTTTAATGTAAAAAATGATTTTATTAGGTCCGTGCAAAGTATCCTGTACTAATGATATAAAATCTTGTACTCACACACATATGAATATTCACGAATGTGTGGAAACTTTATATGGCGAACAAATGATTTAATTGAAATTTTTTTTTTTGTTTTTTTTTTTATAAGGATTAATTGTATCTCAATAGAGACGAAGATGTAAATCGTTTTCTGGGAACAGAATATGGTGGCCGAGGCGATTACAGGACTTATGACCTGTCATTGGTTGGGTTGAGCGATCGCTTTATGTTTAACAACATTCCCCATTTCGCACCTCTTACGACCACCACGTCTGACAATTTTTGGAAGTTGTATATATGCTAGAATGCTGCGCTTATCTTCACATTTTTAAGTTCACTCTACACTAGCGTCATCTATTAAGATTGGATTTTTTTTGTTCTTGTATCCACCAGGCTTCCTAAGGCCACACAACCCTTGAAGTGTTTTAGCCTCCTTGATGAATTTATTCTAAGCTCCACGATCCTGCGGGTTTTGTTCCCAGCAGTCCATTTCGTCTATTAAGAAAAATGATCACAGTGGCCAACAAAACATACTTCTCATTGCTACCGATATTTAAGTCCCGCAACGTCCATTGAAAGACAAAAATTACGCTATATAAGACCGTAATACGGACAGTATTGGCGTATGGCTGCGAGGATCTGACTTTGACGGTAAAAATGACGGAACTGCGAAAGAAAGGTGCTGGGACGAATTTGTGGACCCGTGAGAGAAAGAGAGCAATGGTGTATTCGACGCAATGATGACCTGTATTCCATGGACCAGGTCCCCAACATCACGAAACACACATAAAGCTACAAAGATCGAGATGGGCTGGACATGTACAGCGGATGCCGAACTTACGGGTCCCTAAACGCATTATAACTGGACACTGCAAATTCAAAAAAAGTTATTATTGGAGAGTCATCTTATGTGCTCTTTAAAGTTACGCATTGTTTTTTCTGTATTAAAAGATGAGCAAGCATCACATTTCAGTTTATAAACTCCCGATTGAATTAATTTATCTTACAAGGATTAATTGTATCTCAATAGAGACGAAGATGCAAATTGTTTTCTGGGAACAGAAGGTGGTGGCCAAGAAACAATTTGCATCTTCGTCTCTATTGAGATACAATTAATCCTTGTAAAATAAAAATAATTTATCCGCAATGGGTGAAATCCAGTATTTGTCTACAAGAATTTGTATACATTCAAAATGTTGTTAATTTATCTTTATTATTTATTATCCGATCCGTTGCGGGAACGACACTCCGAGACAGAATAAGAAATTCTGAAATAAGAAAGATGTGCAGTGTAGAAGATGTTCCGCGATGGGGAAGACTGAGAAGACGCTACTGGAGAGATCATGTGGAAAGAGCATATTCTGGAAGAGTAATAAATATATCCCTCAGTGTCTTGCCTGCTGTCGTCCTGCCAAGACACTAAGGGATCGCGTGAGGAACACCAGAAGAGAGATATGTGAGGTTGAGGATATTATAAGATGGAGCAGACAGCGAAAAAGGGACTGGTACGGTCATGTTCAAAGAATGGACTCCACCAGACTCCCCTATATTGCATTGCATAATCAACCTCATGGAACTCGTCCTCGTGGAAGACCTCCTAAAAGATGGAAGGACAGCTGGGATCTACCTCACAGGAGGAGCAACTCTCTGGAGAACAGACCTCATAGGTCTACAATAAGGAAGAAGAAGAAGTAATAAATATAGCCGCAAATAAAGTACCAACAGGAAATCGACCTGCAGGAAGACCACCTAAAAGATGGCGAGACTGTTGGACATCTGCATCCCAGAAAAAGGCTCCGAGAAATAACAGGACACAGTCCTAAATAAAACAGAAGATGAAGAAGAAATTCACATAGAAGAAATTAAAAAACAATCATTTTTCAAAGATTTTTAGTTAGGTTAAGTTAGAGCCCAATACTTCCTATTCGAATAAGCCGATGACATATGTGATATTGGGTTCAAGCCTTGTATTTCGCCATGCGCACCTCTATGCGACTGCTCTCAATGGTTTTGACCCTTTTTATAAATTGACAGCCTTTTCTATGTTAATTGCATGTATTTGCAACACTCTGGTGGTTTGTAAGACATGTTAATTTCTAATGTTACCCAATAACATGACGGCGATTTGTATTATTTTACTTTTTCTTTAAATATTGTTATGCTGTTTTACGATGCGGTCAGCTATGGACATTCTGTTGCATAAAGGGCTGAGCGGACACGAGTATTTACAATCGGATTCATAATATTTTGTATGGAAGTAATTCAAGGATAAAATATAATCATCATATATAAGTTCATTTAGACAGTGTAGAAAAATTTTCCGTACCCATTAATTTAACTTCTGGGTTAATAAAAAAGGCCCACACTCTTCTTCTTCTTTCGGTTTCGTATCAGGTCCCCCCAACGTTGGCGATCACTACAGCAAAGGCATCCCTATCCTGCACCACTTGGAACAGGTTCTGAACTCTTGTTATTCCTGTCCACTCTTTGATGTTCCGCAGCCAGGACAGCTGCTTTTTACCAAGTCCCCGACGTCCTTCCACTTTACCCATTAATATCAGTCGAAGGAGGTGGTATTTTTCTCCCCTTGGCACATGACCCTAATATACCCACACTACATTGTGAGCATTAGCCACATTTATTGTGAGCATTAAAATCAGAAGTATTAGTTTTTTTGAACAATGATGTAAAAATCCATATTCAATAATTAATACAAATGAAAACGTCCGTTTTGCTAGAATTTTAAATATTATTTATGGGAATGACAGGTTTCGGCTTTCCAAGGCATTATAAAATGTTATCACATCACATTTGATAATGGCTTATAAATGCAAAACATATAAATTACATAAATTATAATAAAACTTCTAGAAAACAGACGTATTCATTCTTATTAATTATTCTTTAGTCTTATTTAATATATTAGAATTTACGTTAGAAACACAAGTCATAAAACTAAAATCACATCAAACAAAACTGTACAAATAAAATCATTTTGCATTTGAATTTATGTATTTTTTGGATTTTTCTTGTTTTTTTTTTATAATTTTATTTGTATTATAATTTTTTTCGAGTTGATCTTATGTCAAGAAATGTCGTTCTTGTCGCAATGTTTTTCTAAACGAACTCGTTACTGATCGTTAGGTTATTATATAAATAAATACATTCAAATATTATATTTTTTTAAGAATATTGTTTTACTACAACATTTTGAATGTATACAAGTATTTGTATAAAACAAAAACTGATCCAAGTTAGCATATAAATTGGAGTGACATTTCCAGGCGTTATTTAGCAGTGCGTTAATGGCGTTAGCCTTTCACATTGCGTTATAAAGATCTTCTGCTTAATGCTTAAATCTAATCTTCATAGATGGCGCTGGTCTGTAAATTGAAACTGACATGTGAATTGTGGTGTTGGATTTTAACATACTCGTATATACAACTTCCAAAAATTTGTCAGACATGGTGGTCTTAAGAAAGGTGGAATGGGAAATGTTGTAATTACATAAAGCGTGCGCTTAAACCAACCAATTGTCAGGTCATAAGTCCTGTAAACACCTCGATCACCATATTCAGTTTCCAGTTTGCATCTTCGTCTCTATTGAGATAAAATTAATCCTTGTTTAACTACCTTTTTAATTTAAATTTTCTATTAATAACAGATTGTTTCAGACAATCGCGGTGGCCGCTTAATTGCGTTAATTAACATCTGTCGATAGAGCGTGAGACGCGCACCAAAACGCGTTTACGAACGTATGAGTTTAAAAAAAACACATTATAATTCAGAAGTTATCACTATTTTACGTGAAACGTATTTTTGCGTGGGAATTTGAAAAGAAAATGCCCGCTTCTCAACATGGATAGCAAAAAAAAAAATTAACTCGCCTAAAAAATGTGTTCATTTATATAGAAAGATATTCTTTCAAATTTTCCTGTCTAATATTTATTAAGAGTAACAAACAGCGATTGTAATACAAGCCTAAATGAAGACTACAGGGGAAAAACAAGGAATGTCAGTTAAAATTCAAAATAAATGTAATAATGCCATCTAGCGGCATTTGTACGTATCTATCCACAGTAAAATTTTCATATTCAAAAATCATCTGTGTCATCGACTATGGCCAGATAATCGATTGCTAATCGCTAAGAAATATAAAGACTTTGATTAGCTTTATTCTCAATTTATTCAAATTAACCTTCTACTGAAATTCCTTGTTTTTCCTCTGTAGTCTTCAAATGAAAACATATACGAGTATTATAGAAACAATAAAATTAGACCAATTATATGCTATCACAAATATAAATGATAAGAAGATTTTACAGTACAGACTAATGATCGAAATCGAAGTTCGAAAGAAAAGTAATATTTTAAAGAGTTATAAAAGTAAAGTAACGTTATAATTTCATTCACTACGTAAAGTTGCTCCACCCGTTTTTTTAAACATACTCGTTCGGGTACATTGCCGCGCTTTGAGCGTAGTTGGTGCGATAAGCAGATATTCTCAAACTCCTAATAAGAGTTCGTTTATGCTGCATTTTGTGTTCATATTGTTATGTTTTAGTATTATAGTTACCATTTCGTTAATAATAATTAAAATATGAATAAAAATATTATATGTAATTTTTCAAAGCTTTCTTCATCACTCGCTTTGAGATTTCATTTTTGCATATTACACTTTTATATTTGATATGAGTAAATATGTTTATTACATAACGCGCTAAAACTTGCGGAGCTTCATTATTACTTAATACTATTTTAGTATATCGCTATTCGTAAAATACATATTAGGACTACTGAAGAAAGGGTCAACTATCAATCATATTACCAATCATTTCAATTGTTTTGCTCTTGAACGCTTTTAGTCCTTGTTCTCTTCTTTGCTAGCGCATCTTAGGTTGCATCAATACGCCTCACGTCGGCGACATACATTAAAAATACATTTCATCTTAATATAATCGAACGAGCACTCGGCAATCATTTTGAAATCGCTCATATAATTAAGTAAGCTTTATATTGGAATATAATAATCTTTAATTTTAGATAAACTTAAGGCGTTTACACTGTGAAATGCCATAATGACGAGTTTTTATGAATTAAAACACTGTTTTTTCCACTTTTGAGTTTATTTTTCTCGACATGTTTCGAAGGCTTACACCTTCATCATAGGGAGAATGATATAAACTGAAAAGTGGAAAAAAAAATAAACTGAAAAGTGGCAAAACAGTGTTTTAATTTAAAAAAATTCGTCATAATAACATTTCTAAACTAATTAATTTTTTTTATAAACCTGATAAAACCGTTATGTTTCGCACCTATCACTGTGTGAACAATGATGAAACAGAACAAAAAAAAAGTGTGGTTCTTCTTCTTCGTATCAATAGCAAGTTGGTTCTGTAGAGATCGTCCTAATTGAGGTATACTCTTTCCTATTTTTCTCGCCATTATGGCAGAAGGTTTGGCCAATGTTAATTCGTTTTCAAGGGCGCCGGGTGTTAAAGTAACGCCACACGTGGGGACACCTTCCTTGCCCCTGCTTGGTTCAGGAACTTAAATCGAACCCTTTATTTTTTTAATATTGGAAAAATAAATTCTATAGGTTAGGAAATTGAAAATAACTTTGTGTAATCCACAAAATATAAAAAAAAACACGGCACGTGTCGGAGAATACCTCCATCTTCAGGTATAAGAATATGAAAAAAAAAACTAAACAAAGAAAGACTAACATAAAAAAAACGCATTTACAATTCGATACGATGATTTAAATTTAAAAATTAACCTGGGCTATCTGTTATAAGTACTAATAATTATTTCTTATCAGTAAGAACTAATAAATAATATTAATCAATAATAATACATGATAATAATATAAAAATATACATTTGAAAATACATAATTTATATAGAAATAACATAATGATTAATTTGCATTTGATTGATCTATAGGTTTGTTTTTAATTTGTTTATTTCGATGTTACTTTTGATTGAATCTATTATTTATTTAGACATACTGTCTACTAAGACAGACTAGCTGTCGAAATAAATAAAAAGTGTTTGTAAAAAAACACCGTTTTGTTAAATTATTAATATTGTTTAATTTTTTGAAGTTTTAGGCGTTAACATTGTGGAATTCAATTGATCATTTGGTAGGAGAATTTTAAACTAAATTTAAATATTATACAGTCGAACTTCTTAAATTTCTTCTTCCAAATTACAATGATATTCCACAGTGTTAACGGCTTAACCTTCAATAAAATTGTTAGTGCCAATACGGCTGATAAGGCAAAACTATTTATAATAAAATTAGATAAAAGAAAAACTTGTTTCCCTAAGGATTACTTCATAAGTCTTTCTTTGATATTGATTTAGTTGTATTTACATCCAAGGATAGAGGAGGTCGTCTCCGAAACATTTAGTGCATAATCGAAGCACGTGATGTATAAATTACAGTTTTAAACTGAAAACCAATATTTTTCATATTTTATACCTAAATAAAAACACAACTAATATTTGGTTTTATTATTTTTTAACCGATCGCAAATATTTGAGCCAGTATTCATATTTCGATTTAAAACACGTTTTAATGCGCCCTTGAGGTGATTACATCACATAAACGACGCTTTAAAAGTTAGCGTATTATTATTTTTATTGTTGTTATTATTAACCAAAATGTATGGAAGCGAAGCATAGAACTGTCAGAAGAAGGATGAGAGCAGAATAAATGCGGTAGATATGATGTCCCTAAGACGTATGTGTGGTAGAACGATATACGACAGAATCTCAAATGCTGATATAAGAAAGGAATGTAGAGCGGAAGAAGGTATTATGAACTATATTATGAAAGGATCGCTGCGATGGTTCGGACATATGGAGCGCATGGATGGAGAAAGAATGGTAAAGAAAGTATACGTTAATGATGTAAATGGAGTACGGAGTCGCGGCAGACCGAGGAAAACATGGCATGACCAAATTAATCAAATTTTAAAGGTTGGTCATGTTAGAAGTAGGAAGAATCATCGTGTGTGTATGACTCGTTGTATGATTGTGGAGGAATCTAGAGAAGTGTGCCAGGATAGAGTAGTGTGGTGGTCCATTCTCTCTGCCTACCCCTGCGGGGAAACGGCGTGATGATACATTAATAAAAAACCTGCTTTTTTGCACGTTTTTTGCTCCGAAAATAACCTGAAGGTAGGGCGGTTAATAACATGTTTTAAGAATAAAAAATACTTTAAATATTGTAAAAAAATTAAAATATTGTTAACTATACATTATTATGGGAGCAATTTGTGCTCAAAAGCCATATAAAACATTCTAAACTACATTTGATTGAGGCAACACGTACTGCCGTACTGCAAATGCAGTGTTTACAATTTTCATTAATTTTTTTGGAATTTGTGACGTTGTTTCCGCGTCCCGTAGGCGTCCCTGCGGATGCTGTTATCTCAGTGGCGGCGTGACCCGAATCCCGCCTAAGCAGGCTGACGCTAAAGTTTAACGACTGCTCGACCTGCTGGCGGCTCTCTGCCGTCTCTGGCCGTCCCGTCCCGCCTTCAGCCACGTCTTGTGGGAACCCGATCGGACTCCATGTCCGCATTACGAAATGCATTCTCTATTGGGATTTTATGGTCCCTAATTATTATCGAGCCTAATCGTTTCCATCCCACAAATGGTTTCTTTCTTTCGAAAATGTTTTGTAACGCCGGGCCATTTCCCGTTACGCATTTCACGCGCTCGTCAAAGAAATGCCGCCACATCGAACAAAGGTATTGATTTATTTCATCAAGGCCTCTGATGCACGCGTATTAATGAAATTCATCTTTTTATAATGTTTTATCCTAACTCGCAGGGACAATGTTTTGAGATCACCAATAAAGATACAACATTAAGAACCCCCAAAAGAACGTGCATCAGGGCCTACCATCTGTTTAGATTATTATTAATGTATGGCACTTCGCAAGAGTGTTGAGTGCATCCTAGATGCGACAAGACAACTGATAATATTTCTTTACTATTTGGCTTCATCGCGGTGTTTTTAAAATAAAGTTTTTAATGCGTGTGCACGTGTATGGGGGCCATTAGCTCCGGAATGTTGATAAAAATCTATATAACGGATTTTCTGTGTTGTTGCACATAATTGTCGTAAAATTATTTCTGGATTTAAATAAGGTTTACCATACGAGTTTCCCGCTCTGATCCAATCCCACCTTTAATGTCCAGTTAATTGATAGTTTATTGGTTTACCGACAATCTCAAAACTCTTTTTTAATGACAGCCTTGGGTTCATTGAAATTCAAGTTGCGTTGGCTTGAAGTATTTGAATTTCCCAGAATAACAGTTACCGATACATTTCTAATTGCGAATGAATTCAATGTTTTCATATAAAATACACATTTTTTATACCAGTAGAAACGTGAATAAAATATGTATTTTTAATAATAATTCATTCCACTGGCTCTTTAGTTTTGACCGGGTTTTTTCATCATCTGGTTTTGACATTATGACCAAAAGATGATAGTGATCCGCCGAAACCGGTCGAAACATAAAAAACTTCCTCTCCGCTAGTTTCAATCCAAGGGATTGATTTGCAGCAAAGTATAACATTTTTGCTAGTTCTTGGGATGCCACTTGGACCTTTAATGTGGTAGTTTGGAGTTGCTTTCCACATTTGTATACAGCAGGTTATTTGAACCCAATTACTGTATACAACTTTTTAAGCTATTAATTCTCATGACATGTGATAGGTAGCTAATCTATCGCTATTTTACTGTCACGTAAATTCCACCAGACCAAAGGCAATGTGACAATCACATACTCGTAATTTTTATTTTCTTAATTACCTTATAATCGAAATTTGAAATGAATTATATTTTCTTTTCGTACACTATGTAGAACTAAAAAAACTATCTAACTAACCATCACGCCGTCTCCCCGGAGGGGTAGGCAGAAATAATGTATCGCCGCATTGTTCTGTCCTGACATACTTCTCTCGCTTCCTCTACATTCATATATCTTGTCATGCACGCACGCCGATTTCTCCGACTCCTCAAGTGACCGACATTCAATATTAGATTGATTTGATCGTGCCACGTTTTCCTTGGCCTTCCTCTATTTCTAGCTCCGTTCATGTCGTTTACATTTACCTTCTTCACCATTCTCTCTTCATTCATTCTTTCCATGTGTCCAAACCATCTTAAAGACCCTTTCATTATTTTTTTAATAACACTTTCATTCGCACCTCAATCACTTCTTATACACTTATACTTGCATTTGACACTATCATATACAGATTTACCACACATTCGTCTTAGAGATCAAATTTTTTCTGCATGTATTCTACTTTCATCCTTCTTTTGTAGTACAGTTTTGACATTGTTATTTCATTAATTATATTTTCTTTTTTTTCTAGGAATTATCGAAAAACACAAATCAAGCAGAATTAAGAAATATATCCACATACTATTTCGATGGACAAGGGAAAGCGTTGAGGCCGATGGTAGCAGTCCTAATGGCCAGAGCTATCAATAGACACATGTACAGAGAAACTGGGTAAGAATCTTCTTTTTTTTAAATAAATATTTCAAGCTTGAGGAGTTAAGACTGTATGACACGTACATTGTTAATTTCGATGGAAAATTCAACACTCCGTTAAACCACTTTTTATGTACAATATTTTTATATTGCCATATAAATTAACTTATTGAATGCTAAGGCATTAACACTGTGGAATTCCATAGTACTTAACTTATTAAATTGAAAAAAATTGCTTAATCCACAATTTATTAAAAAACACGACATGTTTCGGAGGATCCCTCCATCTTCAGGTGTAATAATATAATAAAAACTAAACAAAGAAGGACTAATAAAAAACGCATTTAAAATTCGATACAATTATTAAAATTAAAAAAAAAACTGGGCTTTTTGTAATAAGTAGGTACTAACAATTATTTTTTAACAGTGAGAACTAATAAATAATAATAATTCATGATGATATTATAAAAAATATGAAAAAAAAATATTTAGAAAAAACATGCATTTGAAAAGACATAATTTATATACGAAGAAATTATTAAATGATTAATTTGCATTTGATTGGGAATCGGAGCTTGGGAGATTAAATGTAGTCAAAGTATTTGAGGAGAAAGGAGTGAAAGGAGGAATCTGATTATTAATTAAAAAATTGCTTAATCCACAATTAATTAAAAAACACGACATGTTTCGGAGGATCCCTCCATCTTCAGGTGTAAAAATATAATAAAAACTAAACAAAGAAGGACTAATAAAAAACGCATTTAAAATTCGATACAATTATTAAAATTAAAAAAAAAAACTGGGCTTTTTGTAATAAGTAGGTACTAACAATTATTTTTTAACAGTGAGAACTAATAAATAATAATAATTCATGATGATATTATAAAAAATATGAAAAAAAATTATTTAGAAAAAACATGCATTTGAAAAGACATAATTTATATACGTAAAAATTATTAAATGATTAATTTGCATTTGATTGGGAATCGGAGCTTGGGAGATTAAATGTAGTCAAAGTATTTGAGGAGAAAGGAGTGAAAGGAGGAATCTGATTATTAATTATGTTTTCAAAACATAGTTAGTACCTACTTATAACAAATAGCCCAGGTTAATTTCTAAAATTGAATTATTGTGTCGAATTTTAAATGCGTTTTTTATTTGTCTTTTTTTGTTTAGTTTTTATTATATTTTTACACCTGAAGATGGAGGTATCCTCCGAAACATGTCGTGTTTTTTAATGAATATTGGATTAAACAAAGTTTCTCAATTTTCTAATATACATTCATATAAATTAACACCACATGACTTATCCAAAACTATCACGAATAAATAAGTGCTTTCTAAAGTGATTTATTTATTGTACTCGTACAATATACCTTGAGAATTTTTTTTATTAATATCATGTGTAGATTTATATCTTATGATTTTCTATTGTAGAAGTTTTATTATTTTTATGCGAGTGACCTTGGATAATAACAACTGTCTTATTTTAAAACTGTAAAAATATAGATACTGGACGTTTTAGAAAATATTAGATTTTTTTTGCATCAATGAAATATAATACAATACTTGTTTTTACGATTCTGGTATTTTACTAAGTTTAGATAGTTGTATTTGCATATATAAATAAATAATTTATGAAAATAATACGATTTTAATTCCGAAAAAAATGGATGCCATCTCTTACGTCACATCTGTAAATTTAATATTTTTATTGTTAACAAGATAACTACTTAGATACTACTAGATAGTACTTAGGTGTTGATGTATCAAGTAGCAGTGACCTCTACGGAGAAGTAAGTGAATTAACAAACAGGGCCGCCGTTGTGGCTGGCTGCTTGACGAATGCTGTTTGGAAAAATATAAATATGCTAAAGGAGATCAAAATTCGAATCTACAAGACATGCGTACGTCCTATAATGACATATGGAATAGAAACGAGAGCTGACACCATCAGAACAAAAGGTCTCCTAAGAACCACAGAAATGAAGACTCTCCGATCCGTTGCAGGAACGGCACTCCGAGACAGAATAATAAATTCTGAAATAAGAAAGATCTGCAATGTAGAAGATGTCGTGCGTTTGGCAGACTGAGATTATGCTACTGGAGAGATCACGTGGAAATAGCATGTTCTGAAAGAGTGATCAATTTAGCCGCAAATAAAGTACCAACAGGAAATCGACCGACAGGAAGACCACCTAAAAGATGGCGAGACAGTTGGACATCTGTATCCCAGGAACAGGCTCCGAGAAATAACAGGACACAGTCCTAAATAAAGCAGAAGAAGAAGAAGAACAAGATAAATTAAAAAAGTTGTTTTTTAATGGCCAGTAAATAATGAGATTATTGTCGCCGGTTTTTCATAACTGATATTCTCCACATTATATAATATAAACAAGATCACTTTGGTAAAGTCACGCCGAGGATCAATAAAAAAAACTTCTTTTTGTTGAAGGTCTGCGGGTACATTAAATTTCGCGTATCCTGTTCCACAGTTCTTTCATAGAAATTGGTTTATTAAAATATATAAAAATAGAAATAAACACTCCTAACAGAATACCGGTATAATGAAATTCATTAAATTTGAATAATGGTTAATTGTCTGCTCATTCTTGTGACCATTCGTGGCAATAAAATTCTAACAAGAATGTTGAAAAATTCAAAGAAATCTTATTTCATATTTTTAATTTTTTTTTATATACTTTGTATACAACACTCACTTTTAAAAATAAATAAAATTAAATATCAAACATGTTTCGGACTACCTAGTCCTTCCTCAGTCATATTATATAGATACTTAAAATATTATAAAATTGTTTACAAATATGGTCAGTTTTGACAGATGTTATATGGTTAAATATAACATTTGTCAAAACTGACCGACTGAAATCGAGGTGTATGAATATTAAGGAAACGGGAGAAATTTGTCAGGAAAGTGTAGCAGTCCATTTTTTCTGTCTACCCCTTTGACGAGACGGTGTAATGGTTAGTTAATTTTTTCAACGGAAGTACACTTTGGATATTTTTAAATCCAGAGAAGTATGTCAGGAAAGTGTAGCAGTCCATTCTTTTTGTCTACCCCTTTGACGAGACGGTGTAATGGTTAGTTAGTTTTTCAACGGAAGTACACTTTGGATATTTTTAAATCCAGAGAAATATATCAGGAAAGTGTAGCAGTTCATTCTTTCTGTCTACCCCTTTGACGAGACGGTGTAATGGTTAGTTAGTTTTTTCAACGGAAGTACACTTCATCCTTTTTTGCCAGCTCCAAGCTTCACTTCCATACATAAGGGTTGGCACTAGAAATCCATTATGTACTGTCATCTTTGCTTAGATATATTTCTATTTGCACTGATTGCGTCATTAATTTTTTTTTCCAGAACCAACCCTTATTTAGATGTCTTTCTCATTTTTTTCATCTCTTGTATACATGCTTACAGATAAATAAATTCGGCAACCATAAACAAATCCGATATTCTATCATACATCGTTTTTGCGCTTATTTTTCTCAGTAATCTCTTTTCTTGTATTTTTAGTAGGTATCTTATTAATACGTGAAGTAGCAATTAATTTGGTTTTTATGACCGAGCAAGACTACTATGTACGGAGCAGTAAGGATAACGACAAAGATAATGATCAAGTGTCGTGTAAATGAGTTATCTTTCATACCATTGCGTAATGATTATTGGTTCTTTTGAAGTATTACAAAATGCATGATAAAGACGCGTTTTCGAATAACCAATTAAATTTGCACCAGTTTAATTTCATGTTAAACTGTAATAATAAAAAACGATTACGCAACGTCTTTTGTAAAATGATCCTTTCTCTCAAGAAGTAGAATAAACAAGGGCGGTTCGCGATGCTTTGTTTGAAAGTTGGAACAAAGAATTTATGTAACGTCGTCGTCACGGAGCTTTGGCTTCTTTTTTTTTGAAAACGCACTGTCCATGGTATTGTCAAATGAGCATTTAAATGTAAAATATTTCATATTAATATGAATGATAACGTCTGTTTTCTAGAAGTTTACGTTAATGACATGTTTCATTTGTCTAGAACATTATCAAATTAATGAAAAGACATGGTGATAATGCCTTAGACAGGGAAAACATGTCATGCACATAAATAACATATTAAAGTATTAATACGAATGAATACGTCTGTTTTCTGGAAATTTCATTATACTCGTATATTATAGGAATAATGTATTTTGCCTTCCTTACATGTCTTTCCCATAAAATATAATAAAACTTCTAGGAAACAGACGTTTTCATTCGAATTAATTATTGAGTTATATCATTATCATGTCAATATGTGATAGTGTAGTTGACCTGAGGGAGGCGCTGTTTCTGTATTTGTTATAATTTTTCTGTTCATTCTCACATCGAGAGGATATGTGGAGTTGCACTGAAAATGTTGGGATAGATTCTCCGAACTGGTAGAGTTTTCAGGAATCCCTATGTTTTGAGAATTCTGTATAACTCATTACACAACACCAATAGTTTTCCAGATAAAGAGGGACGAGTGCACACTTACCCATTACTTCAGACTTCCGTCATCTTGAAAGTTTATTTCAAGATCTATCTTTATGTTCCGAATGGTTATATTCGACAGCATCAACACAGACTATTTTATCTCCCAGCATGCAGAACCAACCTGCCTCTGGTGAAGCCGGTGGGGCGGTCTTTCATATTCGTGAAGTTACGTTCAGAAGTTAAATAATCTTGATTTTGGAGACTTTTTTGTATTCCTAATGTCGGACCATCTCTTATTCGTTCCTGGTATTATATATTAATGATATTTTACCTGTTCTCAATAGATGCCTTAAACTATAATTGTTGTTTGTAATATCTTTTGAGAAAATAAACTGATTTGATAGCTTGATCCATCGTATTATTTCATTATGTATTATTAACCATTGTGTATCTCAAACTTTTTATTAATAATATTATGTATTATTGGAATGTTGTTCTGTGATGCTTTTGATACGTTCAAATAAATTAATGAAACGAAGTTACGATTGCTTTTAATATATACAGTTATTTTGCAATTTGCAATTGCATGTACTTAAATCATTTTCTTTTCATCATTTTTGACTTGTTCTATTTATGTTAGGAACCAGACCGTGGTTAATATTTTTGCATAATTTTTTTTATCCCTTCTTTATGAAGGTGCTTAAATTTAAAATTCGTCAGCGTGAACTTGTTTAAATACAAAATCGCTCGTAAGAACGTAATTATCTCTCTGTAATAAAACCATGTTATTAGCACCAAGAGTTACCTCTTTTTTGATATTAATTTACACTATTTTGAGAACGTATGAATTATTGTAATTACAATTGTGAAACTTGCCTTATGTATTATTGCAACAAAATCTTGGTCCGCACGCATTACGGAAAGGAAATCACCCCAGAATACGGATGCGACTCTAAAAAAAGTAAAATCTAAACCAGTGGTTCCCAAACCTGTTTCTCCCGTGGACCTCCTGCTGATTTTTTTTTGTGCAGACCCCTACAATCGTTATATTATTTTTGAAAAAAATTCGTCGTCGACCTTTTTTTTTAGCTCATCAGAGACTTCCGACCAGTAGAAATCGGCGGCGACCTTTTTTTTCTTTTTAGCTCACCCTAGAAAATCAGACTAAAAAATAACGGTAGCCGTAAACTTTGCACGGACCTCCTGACGTTGTTCAGGAATCCCCACGTTATTATAATTTTAATTTTCCACGGACCCCCTGAATGATCCCAGGGATCACTTTGGGAACCACTGCTGTAAACCATTGACCATGGTACGCCATGCGATCCTATCACCCGTCAGTCTCCAGGCTGTAGCTAATGCGAGACCAGTCAGCTCCCTAATTTGATTGGACCAGCGGCTCGGTAGTCGTCCTTGTGGTCACCTTCTCTCCACTTTCCCCATGATGATGAGCTTTTCAAGGTTGTCCTCATCTTTCTCTGGGCTATGTGTCCAAAATATATTTACACTCTCTGAGAGCACATCCGCGAGAGTCTTGCCCTGATACCCAGCTGGTCAATGATACGGACCACTTTGGCAACCACTGATCTAAACGAACGATGCAATTTACACATTTCATAAATAATTCATTATTTTAAATTTTAAATTCATTTTTATGATTTTTACGGATCGCAATCTTTATTAAATCATAAACTTTTACACCCCCATCTGTTAGCATGACATTTTTTTATGTGTTTGATATGCTACAGATATTTTCATTTATTTAATTTATAATACGTGCATTTATTCTGTGAAATGTGTTATCGCCTACGTTTTATTGTTGAAATAATGTAACTGTAAATAATATAAACTTTTTGTATGTTTTTAATTTCAATCAATTATGTTCAAACTGGTCAAATTAAACATATTACTGATTTGTAATATTTCTTATTTTATTATTATACGAGTATTGTAAATAGTATTGAATAATATTACTGTTTTGAATCAACGTAAAAAATGAACTCAAACATTTCAAGTTAAGGACGTATATTATATTTTGTTGTCTTATCGTAAATAGTTTTACTAGGGTGGTCCTAAGCATATAGGCAAATAACAAAATATGTAAGTCTCACCCCCCCCCCCAATTCTGTTCCTTTAGGGCTAGTAAGTAACTGGTGTTTTCTTTTGTATCGCTTAAAATGTAACGGTAGAATTAAAATGTATCTTACGAATGTGATATTCTTCTTTCTTCTTCTTCCTTATTGTAGACCTATGTGGTCTGTTCTCCAGAGTGTTGCTCCTCCTGTGAGGTAGATTCCCAGCTGTCCTTCCATTTTTTAGGAGGTCTTCCACGAGGACGAGTCCTATGAGGCTGATTATGCAATGCAATATAGGGGAGTCTGGTGGTGTCCATTCTTTGAACATGACCGTACCAGTCCCTTTTTCGCTGTCTGCTCCATCTTATAATATCCTCAACCTCACATATCTCTCTTATTCTGGTGTTCCTCACGCGATCTCTCAGTGTCTTGCCTGCTATCATCCTCAATGTCTTCATTTCGGAAGTCCTCGTCCTCAGTGTCTTCATTTCGGAAGTACCATATAGTAACCATGTATAATATATTTTTTATTGTGTTTTTGAGAACCTTTTGTTATTAATATTTTTTGACAAATATATTCGCTAGAATACTCCATTATCTTACTTACAAAACGCATGTTTTAATTTTGGAAAGCGTAGAGTTTTAGAAATTCATTTCGTGCAGTAATGTGCCGAAGTTTGCGATTCGCATTGGGTTTCTCAACTTCCTCAAATGGAGTAAACCGCTGGTGTCTAGGTAGGCGGTAGAAGGTACCTGCGTCTGTGTGAACAGGCGCTTGCCCATCAGCAACACGATTGTGTTGAAATAAATTCCCTAATGAATTGCCGTGGATGAAATTGGCAAACGAATCGTGCATGATCAAGCGATCTTTCCTACATTATGGCTTCTTCATAGGCATTACAAAACGGCTATTAGCTGCGTTTTCGCTCTTCATTTTCGTTAGTTTTTCAATATTTCGTTATTACAATTTAAATGATATTTTAAGCATCTTTTATAGTATATGATTATATAACAAAATAAAGGAAGTTGTCATTATCTTTAACTACCCGAAAATTGCTTTTTAGAAATTTTATTATAAGATTTATTATGTAGACGTTGAATGATTGAAGTGTGCGCGGGAGATGCCTATTGGTGGCGATGAGGTTCGCAACCCATCACACCGCGTCTCTCGCGTTGGCGAAAAGAGAAGAATGGAGTGCAGCATCGATTAAAGTGTTGCAGTTCATTCTTTCTGTCTTCCCTTTCGGGGAAACGGCGTGATGGTTAGTTAGTTAGTTAGTTATTATAAAATAAAATAAAACAAATTTCCAATGAATAAATGAATGGACCCATGGATAGAATGAATGAAGAAATAATAGTAAAATAATTATATGTTAACGATGTAAATGGAACTAGAAATAGAGGAAGACCGAGGAAAACGTGGCACGATCAAATAAATCAAACTATAAATGTCGGCCACGTGAGGAGTCAGAGAAATCGACCCGCGTGCATGACACGACGTATAATTGTTGAGGAATCAAGAGAAATATGTCAGGAATAATGGACTGTCAGTGTGGCAGTCCATTATTTCTGCCTACCCCTTCGGGGAGACGGTTTGATGGTTAGATAGATAGATAGATAAAATAGTAATACGCTTTTTGTATTTGTATCCAAACCTTTTTAAATTTTTATAATAAACCACTACCACCACCACACCAATCCAAAAAATAAACCACTTTATTTTTTAATAGAAAAAGTGTATTATTATTTTATTTAATAATGTCACACCACAAATTAAGTGCTTATACGAAAGTTTTAATATAGTTTATGGGAATCACATGTTTTGCCTTTCTAAGGCTTTCAAATGTATCATTTTGAAATAAAATGAAATAATTAAAATGAAATCGTCAGAATTCCCCAAAAATGATCTCGACTCTCCTATTTCACTTGTCATTGTGGTAGGGGTTTGACTAACTTTGTGCCGTTTCCAAGTGCGCCAGGTATTATATTAACACTACACGTGTAGACATCTTCCTTTTCCCCAGTAACTTTAGAGCAATTTATTTTGCCGGTTCAAAATTGATTCTTCACTAACGTTACTTCTTTAATCCTTCGAAAATTGTTCGATATAGTTTCTCTTTTTTAGGCCACTCGACTCTAATATTTCATTACGAATAGTTTATTTTGTGAGGAAAAAAGTATTATGAACAAAAATATGAAAGGATCACTGCGTTTGGACACATGGAACGCACGAATAAAAAATAATGGTTAAGAATATAAACGTTACCGATGTGAATGGAGTACGGACTCGAGGAAGACCGAGGACAACATTGGTATGACCAAATTAATAAAGATCGGCCATGTTCAAAGTTGAAACAACCTTCGTGCGTGTATGAATGTGGTGGAAGCTAGACAGATGTGTCAGGTTAGTGTATTGTGACGGTCCACTCTGTCTGTATACCCTTTCAGGAACACGGCGTGATGGTGTACTTTTGTGTGTGTTATTTTTGCCCTTGTACAACTCTGTTATCCCTTCGTTATTAATAATAGTGCTACTATTGTTTAATATATTTTTATTTAATAATTTATATTTATGGAGTACCTTTGAATCATTATAATAGATTAACCCTTACCACACCTTTGTCGAATGTTAGCCGACATCGCTATATGTACGCTACAATTAGTTGTCGTCTGGCAGCCGACAAGATAAGACTTGCGCGCGCGGTGTATTTTCGCGCGCAAAACTTGACTTTCTTGTGATTATTCGTAAAAAAACATTTAATTTCACGTTTTAATAAGATTTTGACTGTTTTCCGTTTTTATTTTACTATAAAATAATCATTGCAAATTCACATAACCTAAAATGGCGGGAACTTCGCGTGACACGTCATGCAGAAGAGCGATTAGAGTACAAGCCCCACTTCATTGCGAAACTGGACAAAGGTTCTAAACACTGTACTGTGTGCAGTAACAGAAAGATTCCAGGGGAAAGACGGGAAACTGTGGTTTTGTGAGACCTGTTCCAGAAAACCTGATTTCCACCCTGGAGATTGTTTTAAAAAGTACCATACTATGCAAAACTATAAGTAGTCCATAATATTTTTTGTAAATGTTTTTTTATTTGAAGAATAAATCATTACAAATGAATTTTGAACGTTTTTTTTTGTAACTGCTTATCAATAAAAATATTTTGACATAAATTAGAGTTGGCTGACAAACAATATCAAAAAATAATGGAGTGGTAAGGGTTAACTTGCTGTTCTGCTTTATTATTCGAAGCTCATTAGGTGCTTACTCGTGTCAATTTCCTTGCCATCATAACCCAAATACCGTAATTTGTTCAACCGGCATCCTGTCCTTGTTTTTACATAATATCAGATGACCTCAATCTATTTTTCATGTAAGAATTATTATGTTTGTCAAGTTCTTAATTAATTATATCGTTGTCTGAACTATATTTTAAATTCTACTTGTTTTAATAATTTAATTTAGTATTATCAATTAAACTAACTAACCATCACGCCGTCTCCCAGAAAGGGTAGGCAGAAAGAATGGACTGTCACACTTTATCCGATGCGCCACTCCATCCTTCTCTTTTCGCCCCGCGGGAGACGCGGTGTGATGGGTTGCGAACCTCATCGCCACCAATAGGCATCTCCCGCGCACACTTCGGTCTTCCAACATCCACAAAATAAATCTCAAAAAAATAATATAAAATACAATGATATAAAATAAAATTAATTTAACACAAAATGTTATTTTTAGATGGTGCACATATTGTTTATTATATGATTTAATAAATGTTCCACGTATCCACCTTTTTTTTAAAATTAGCAGTAATTAGGTACTTAAAACCAACCAACACCAGCAAGAACTTGAAAAGAATATTGAAGAAATTATTCATATGTTATAATAATTAATTACATTCATTTGAATTAATCAACTGCTTAATACTCTATATCAAGTTTCAATCTAATTGTATAAATTAAAATTAACAGGCAAAAATTATTTCATTAATACCCTTTATTTAATATCTTCTTTTTCTTCGTGCCATTTACAAGCTAGTTTCAAAGGGACGGCCCTAAAAGGAGCTTTATCTCGCCTATTCTGTTGCCTTAGTGTTTGAAGATTAGGTCGATTTTTTGTTTGTTTCCAGGGGCACCAGTTGTTGTAATAACACCATACGTGAATGAATCTTGCTTGTCCCCATTTATTATTATATTGATAGATACAAAGTAGAGCATTATCAATCCTATTGGTGAAAACGTTTGTTCAAATGATTTGATATTACTCTATTTAGGCGAAACACCCTTCTCCCATAAAATATAATATAATAAAAAATTTACGAAACGGACGTTCACATCAATATTAAATATGTAATAATACGCTGTTGTTCAAGAAACAATAAATGACATAGCATTTTTATTATTGTATTTAAATGTTAAACTACTCGTTATCGTTTAAAATATTCTTCCTTCCTAATGTTGGTCAATTGTTCACGTGTTAGAGCTAAATTGACGTCTAAATATTGATATGTTTGTAATGTCAATTTACGTAAGATATAATGAGATTGCATTATTGAATTAATTTAATTGATTTGTGCGATATTGTCATTGAGACACACTTCGAAGACTTCCTAAAAGCGATCCTTTAAAAGACATTGATAGAGAACGTTGGGAAAAGCCTACATGGAGAATAACAGAACATAAAGGCGCAGAGAGGAGGAGGATGAGACGAAAAGAGAGTTCATCGGAAGACGGTTCCACCACCAACGTATTCCCCTGCTCCAGATGCCTCAGAATGTATTGATAGAGGATTGTACTTTATAGTCACATGATGACCCCCATCCGATAAGGATAGTCTTCTTCGGGTACGACGGATAGCCGATGATTGTGATTGAAGGATCAATTGCAAATGATCAATTGTAAAGCGTAGTCAATGCTGCTGCGAGATTGAAATGTTGTCTTATCACTTTATTTCTGTAGTAGCTTGATCTAGGTGAGAACAAAATATAGGCGATGATAGTGTTTAAAACCGGACACCAAATGCCTTGTAGAATGCAATTGGGACTTATGCTTAATAAAAAACCGATACGATAAGTGAAAACCAATGCACATAATCTTAGTCTTATCTAATAAAGCAGGTTTTTGTGATCGTTGTTTCAGGGTTGCGCACGGAAAAAATTCTCTGTTAATATTAAGTCTATGTATTTATAACAACGCTAACTATAAAAGTCCGTTAGAACTGCAACGTTTTTAATCTTTCCCTAGTCCTCGTAGGGGTTAGCTATTTAACCCTTAATTGGGCGCTAGAAAACTGATTATACTAAATAATATGTTTTTCAATGGTGAAGTAAAAAAAAAACACAAAAAAATAATATATTAACGTACTTCTTTTGATTTATGGTTTTTTCGTTCCATCGACACAAACACGTTAATTTTGATTATCCATTGTTTTGTCGGGAGCACTATCATAGGTTCTATGTACTTCTACTTCAACATTATTAACTGTTTAATTTGGAACACCGTTATAATATCACTATTTATTTATTAAAATTCTATGAAATTATTGCGATAACTGTTTCGCCAACTAACTTGGCATCATCAGTTGATGTAAAGGATCAAAACACCTGTCGAGACATTTTCATGGAAATTAAATAGTGTTCCAAATTAAACTTTCATTTAATTTATTAAACATTTCATGGAAAATACTTACAAAGGAATTTGGATAATACCAAGTGGGAAATAATTCCTTTGATACAAATAAGGGTAAATACAATAGCATGTTTTAATCATAAATGATCATCATGATTATAATTATACAAAATAATAATTAACTGAAAAAAGTGTGAAATTAGGATAGATGCCGTAGAAATGAGATTCCTGAGATTAATGTACGGGAAAATGATATATGATAGAAAACCGAACTCCGAAACAAGAAAGAAATGTAAGGCAGATGATTGCAGATGCCTGAGATAGTTTGGATATACGGAACGAATGGATGAGAGAAGAATGGTGAAAATGTTGTATTAAAGCAGCGTGAGCGGAAAGAGAAGCCGTGGAAAACCAAGGAAAATATAGTATGAAATTGATTAAATATTAAAAGAAGACCACATTCGAATTCAGAAAAATCGATGTTACGATGTATGAATGAAGAGGAATCTTATGATTAGTAGGCAGAGAGCATGAGTCTAAACGACTCATGCTCTCTGCCTACCCCTTTGGAAAAGGCGTGATGGATAGTTAGTAAGTTCTTCATGGTTACAATCCTGCGGATTGATCTGCAACAAGATACACTCGTTCCCCCCACTCAGTCCTGTCTCCAGCCAGTCTGTTAATTTCTGTGTAGCTGCCACAGCGCATGTCTCTTAGCTAGTTTTGTTATAATATAATCATTCCATGTCTTGCGAACGGTGCTACTGTCGTGATGAATCATAATCGTTGACCTCCTGTTGCAGCGGCCTTCTGGATTCACAGCGCCAGGTCGCCCTCATCTCCGAGATGATCCACTCCGCCTCCCTCATCCACGATGACGTCATCGACCAGAGCGACATAAGGCGCGGAAAGCCGAGCGCGAACAGCCTCTGGAATCACAAAAAAGTAAGTCTCGCTCTTTTTACTCTTACGTCGGGTCACGTGATTTTTTTGTTTCATAAATTTGCATCACTAATCTCGTGCGGTTATGTGTCAATGTCGAAATGTCGCCTTATGGCCGGGCAGTTCGCTAAATTATAAAATTATAAAAAAAAGAACGCAACAGGTTTTAAGATTACAAAATTAAATGCAACTGATTGTTGTGTTTTATTAATGTAATACACAGTCATTTTGTTACATAGGATAAAAAATTCGCATACCCTATTATTATCAGTACTTTTGTTCATAATACTCGTTGCTTTAATATGCAGTATTATTAAGTGCTAAATATCATTATATTGTAGGTGATAAGACTTTTTTTTATTCTATCTTGTTGATAGAATTAGATCTGATACTCAAATAAAACACCAAATTATTTTTACCGAAATCGGTTTATAAACTTAATAAAGTTATTAAGAATCATTAGTCTTCTTCTGGTGTAATATCAAGACACCTGACTTTGACTATCACTTGAGAGTAGACTCTGTCTTTGTTCTTGATCAGATATTCGTACTTCTGCTTCTTAAACTGGTTGGAGGTCGCTAGGGCCTGTTTTTGCAGAGTTTGCTACCTTTTGTGACATGGATTCTCAGCTGTCTTTCCATATCTTGGAGGGTCTTCCAGACATCCCTCGTCTCTAGTTTCCCATGTAGGACAAGGTGTGGCAATCTTTGGATGTCCATTCTTTCCACATGGTTCCTCCAATATCTTCTTTTCTATCTCCCCAATCTGACAACAACCCAAAATAACACAATCTCTCTAATGGTCGTGTTTCTTATTCTGTCGCGTAGAGTCCTGCCTGCTATTTTTCTCTCGGTTTTCATCTCTGTGATTCTGAGAGATCTATAATCCAAAAAACTTAACCTTTATTAATATTTTTGTGAATGTATACTTATACTTGTATACGAAATCCTGGATTTTCACCAAAGGGTGGTTAATTCAAATTTTCACCAAAGGGTGGTTAATTCAGATATGGATTTGAAGTATATATACAGCTTCCAAAATTTGTCATGCATGATCATAATAACAAAGGTGGAATGGGGAATGTTGTAATTACATAAAGCGTGCGCTTAACCCAACCAATGACAGGTCATAAGTCCTGTAAACACCTTGATCATCCATATTCAGTTTCCAGTTTGCGTCTTCGTCTCTATTGAGATACAATTAAATTTAACCTTTATTCGTACTGTAAAACAGAAAATAGTTTAAAATTTATTTCGATGAATTTTTCAAGAATTAAAACATATTTTTTTCTCACTTTTGAGTTTATTGTTCTCGACATGTTTTGAAGGTTTTATACTTATATCATCGAAAAAATTATATAAACTAAAAATAAAATCATCATTATGGATTGGCGCAGTGTTAACGCCCCTTATTACAAGTTAATTTTTTTCGGCTGAGTATCATCTGTCTGAAATGGTGTCTAGTTTACATTTACTCTATTTTTTTCCATTTCACATCAATGTACTCAAACCTGTACACATTTGTAATATAAGCAAATTGAGCAGAAGTCATTACGCCGTAGTTTTCCTAGTTTTCGGTTCTGTGAACACGTGATTTCCTCTCATTGTAAAAATTAGGTAATTTATTGTAACCTTCTAGGTCTGGACGTCTGCTTATTACATATTCTGCATTAGCGTGAGAAGTTAATTGTGGTTATTAGGAAGTAATTTAAATATTTTCCCAAGGGTATATCTGAATATCGGTAATAAAATAGTGTGAAATTACGTTATATATCAATTTTATCTTTAATATTATTTTTAATTATTATTTTTATGTTTTATAGTAAATTTATTGTTTCTTGAACAATTATTTATGAATAATATGTTTTGAAAACGTCTGTTTTGTAGAAGTTTTATTGTATTTTAGGGGAATGAGCTGTTTCGCCTTGCTACATTTGATATTGCCTGTGAAGCCGAAACATGTCGTTCCAATATAATATATTAAAAATTCTCTTAAACAGACGTTTTGTATATATTTTTTGATAAACTTAATGCGTAAACACTGTGGAATCCCATAATGACAAATATTTTATAAATTAAGCCGTCGTTAACACTGTGGAATTTAATAATGATGATTTTTCATGAATTAAAATACTGTTTATTCCTGTTAAAGTGAAATAACAGTTCAAGGATTAATTGTGTCTCAATATAGACGAAGATGCAAATTGCAAACAGAATATGGTGATCGAGGTGTTTACAGGACTTATGACCTGGCATTGGTTGGGTTAAGCGCACGCTTTATGTAATACAACATTCCCCATTCCACCTTTTCTTATGACCACCATGTCTGTCAAATTTTTGGAAGTTGTATATATGCTACAATGTAACACCACACTTCACATTTTTTAGTTCAATCTACACTAGTGCCATCTATTAAGATTGGATTAAGCATTAAGCAGAAGATCTTTATTAACGCAATGTGAAAAGCTACCGCCATTAACGTATTGCTAGATAACGCCTGGAGATCCTGAAGAAGTCCTGTAAACGTCTCGATCACCATATTCTGTTTCCAATTTGCATCTTCGTCTCTATTGAGATACAATTAACCCTTTAATAATAATGTTTTTTTTATGAATTAAAATACTTTTATTCCTGTTAGAGTGAAATAACATTGTTTTAATCCATAAATAATTTGTTATAAGGATATTTGTTAACGTTATCATTGCGGAGAAACTGTGTCTTAATAATGTATTCTAGAAATCATAAATTCCTGCTGCATGATTGCTAATTACAAGACATTACGTGCTCACGTGTTTTTCCTACTTTTAAAAGTAGATAACGTACTTACTTCACATTATGAATGCGATTAATTGGACTCGAACATGCAACTTTTGCTTTCATTTAGTGTAACCACTTCCTCCCGACAACATTCGTGTCATCTTGCTGATGGTCTTATGCAGATAATCGCTCATTTTGATTCACTGATAAGCTGTAATTGTTCGTCATTTTATTATCTCAAGAGGTCTACATTCAGTTGCTTAATTCGCGTATTGAAAAACCAAGTATTATAATTTAATTATAAATATATGATATTAAATATATTAGGTTATTTGATAGTAATTAAATACCGATCTGAATCTATTGAAATGGTGTTATTTAAAAACAGAACATTAAAATTAATCACTTGAATTGCTTGTGTCATAGTTTTCGTTTTACTAAATAATATATAATATATTTTATTATAAAGTTTGGAGTTTTTAGAAATAGTATCAAATATTTTATTTTCTCTGTTGTTTTTATACACAATGTTCAATTTATTCAATACTTTATTTCTCTTTTACTTTTTTATACACTTAAACAACACTTACATTAAAAAAAATTAAATTACATAGACATGTTTCGGACAACCAGTCCTTCTTCAGTGATACATATTACAAAAATACATATATAAAATATTATAAAATTGTTTACATGATCTGACAAAATAAATCCTTCGATCATGTAAACAATTGTATAGTATTTTATATATGTATCACTGAAGAAGGACTGGTTGTCCGAAACATGTCTATGCAATATTTTTTTTTATTGTAATTGTTGTATAAACCAAGTGTATAATATTAAAGAGAAATAAGGCAATTACAATACAAAGTATGGCGAATATAGAAGATATTCAATACTTACGAGTACTTAAAAGTCGTAATAGATTTAACTTATCTATTAAACCTTGTTTTCTTTACGTTTAAATGTCGATTATTAAAAACCTTTTTTTTCATTTGCATTAAATCATTATCCTCACAACATCAAAAAATATACTAAAACTTACTTCTCTTCTAATGTAAGTAATTAATAATTATTATATTTTTTGTGAATGTATAGTTATAATGTATAGTTATACTTAATACTGGATTTCACCCACTGTGGGTTATCAATTCATGATTTAATTGTATCTCAATAGAGACGAAGATGCAAATTGGAAACTGAATATGGTTGATCAAGGTGTTTACAGGACTTATGACCTGTCATTGGTTGGGTTAAGCGCACGCTTTATGTATTTACAACATTCCCTTTTCCACCTTTGTTTATGACCATGTATGACAAATTTTTGGAAGTTGTATATATGTTAAAGTCCTATGTCAGATTTCACATGTCAGTTTCAATGTACCATCTATGAAGATTTTGATTACATATGTTAATCTTTTTGAGATTACTCTATATATAATCTACATACTAACGCCATCTATGGAGATTTATGTTTATTAAGAATTAAGCAGGACATATTTTTTAACTCAATTTGAATGGCTACCCCGCCATTAGCGCATTGTTAGAAACCGCCTGGAGATGTCACACTCCTATCTATATGCCAAACAATAGACCAGATATGATTACATTATTTTTTGTGAATGTATACTTATAATTGTATACGAATACTGGATTTCACCCACCGTGGGCTATCAATTCATGATTTAATTGTATCTCAATAGAGACGAAGATGCAAATTGGAAACTGAATATGGTTTACCATAAAGTTTTTATGTGAAATTTTTTTTTTTTACTATGTGAACTTGACTGACCGTCTTAAAATTTCAAATTTCAACCGTTAAGTACTTACTTATCTTCGTTCTCTATACAATTGATTACGTTTGAGTAGACTAAAATTGTTAGTTCATTTTTCTTATTCCTATAATGTCAACATTGTTAACTCATACATGTACTTCTATTGTTACCAAAAGTTTATATAATGAATTGCATTGTTTGCTCCAAACTTATATTTAATTTTAAATTTGTTCTACGTCAATTATACAATAGATTTCCGCTACGACAATTCTAAAAAAACTGTTTTCCATTCATGAGTTTTCATCAGTCAAAATGCAGTTAATTTCATGCGCACAAGCTTACTTTTTATCGATATGTTTAGAAGATCTTATAACATTTTGGAGAGAAATATAAAAACTACTTTCCTTATTCGTTCTTTCGATTAGGAAGGTATTATTATCAAATTAGATATATTTTACAAATAAAAAAAAACAGCGCTTTCATTGAAAATAAATAATAATTATACAATTAATGTGTTGATGCTGTTTTTTTTTAAATTTGCTACATCATTTTTAAATGTATGTATGTGAAACATATAATTCCTTTCATAAATTTAAATCACTGTAGGTTTAATAAAATACTATTTAATTTAACATTTTTTTGTAATTAATATAATCGTTTAAGTATCAATTATTCAAAATTTACGTCTACAATTAAAAAATCTCTGTTTTATGGGCCACTTAATGGATTTTATATTATAGCCTTTGATTTACAGGTATTATTTATACTTCTCAAATTTTCTTCATGTTTACTGTATATCTATATATCGAAATCTCGATTTGGTTTTTCCATATTGGTGACATTGGTGCCATTTATGTTACGTTCGATTTCAAATAATTTTCTATTTTTTATTTCAAATAATCTTTTCTCTCTCTTCTTCTTTACATCCCCTCTCTCTTATTCACATCAACTGGGGCAGATCATACGTATTCTTTAAAAAATCAATCGATATTCCTTGTTGTAAATAAAGGAAAGTAAGTGCCTATTGTTGCATTTTTTTTTGTATACAACTGGTTTTTATGACCCTATTACTGTATACAATTTACATAAATTTTGCATGCATTTTACATACATTTTAAAATACATGTTAAAATAAAACAATTAAAATAAAATAAAACAATATTTAACAGTTGTGGTATGTACCTATATGTTCCTTAAAGGACGTATAGGTCATTTGGAAAATGTCCACATCGACTGACACCTCATTCAAGAGCACCATACCCCGAGTTATTGTATGCTGCGCCAAGACATTTGTCCTGCTATGCGGTATGCACAACAGATCGTGTCTTCTAGCGCGAGCATACCTGTCCGGTGCATTGAGACCATAACACTCTAAGAGGTATGGGCTATCAATGAGGTTACGGAGTATTTTAAATCCTAAGATCATCAATGTACCCTTTCTTCTTGATTCGAGACTGCGGTACTCTGTGTTAATCAATAGATCATTGTGGTGCATAAACCTCGGATATACCCCATTCATCCGCATGTAGAGGTATCTCAGAATTTTTTTCTGGATTTGTTCTAATACCTCCACATACTTGTGCTGGTATGGAGACCATACACCACTCGCGTATTCTAATTTTGATCTAACGATGCCGTTAAACATTGATGTCATCGCCTCGGGATTTCGGAACTGTTTGCAAGTTCTTAAGACAAAACCCAGAAGTTTATAGCCAGTCGATGCCACCATTAACACGTGATCAGAAAAAGTCAGCCTGGGATCAAATACGACACCGAGATCCTTTATTGTGGAAACTCGTTCCAGAGCCTGATTGTTAATTGTATAAATGAAATCAATCGGTCTTGGAGAACGCGTAAATGTCATTGTAACACATTTTTTAATGTTTAATTATCGTAGTTTACTCTTTGTGTGTTTGTTGTTTCTTCAAAACTTCATATTATATATGTATTTATTTTTCATGAAAACGTCAATTTTATAGATGATTTGGGTCACTTTATGTTTTTCTAGTGATTTATAGTGATGTTTTTCGACTTACTGAGGTTCTGTCAAAATTCATCGAACAATTGGACATCTAATAATATATAGGTTTTCTAGAGGTATTTTTTTTTTGAGAATGTCATTTTTCGCCTTACTAAGGCATTATCAATTGTTATTAGTGATAATGCTTTAGTAAGCATTTGAAAGAAATTATTAATTATTGTCTTAATATAATGTAATTAATACGAATGAAAACGTCAGTTTTCTAGAAGTTTTATTGTATTTTATGGGAATGACATGTTTCGCCCTTCTAAGGCATTATCACATTTGATAATGCCTTAGAAGGGCGAAACATGTCATTCCCATAAAATATAGTAAAACTTCTAGAAATCTGACGTTTTCATTCGTATTAATTATTTAAAATGGAGATATTCATCATTGTTCAATAAACAATAAATTAATATAATGTGTTATGGACCCATTTCACAAAATTGATAAACATCTAGAAAATATACGTTTTTGTTCCTAATAATTATTTAATAATAATAATAATAATATGCTAACTTTTAAAGCGCCGTTTTTGTGATGTAATCACCTCAAGGGCGCTCTAAAGGGGGTGATAGACGTACGAACTTAAAGTCTGCGGTTTTTAAGATCGCGAACTTACTTGACTCGACGTCGGCGATACACGCGCCAACTTACTCATACCGTATCGCGATGTCGTCCACTGAAGAAGCTTTGTGTTATTTAGGAATTATATCGTATTACATTTCAAAAACTAAAAACAATAGACGAAGGCGAAAAGTGTGGGTTAAGAACTGGCTTACAAAAAGAGAGCGTTTATCACATGTGAATTTAGTAAGAGAGTTACGTGAAGAGAAGGAAGATTTTCAGAATTATTTCAGAATGCCTGAGCCTGTGTATGAAGAACAAAATGGCGGCTCGCGGCTCGCAGTGCTGCCACACGTACGAGCCAAGACGAGCTACGAGTAAGGTCGTCGAGATTTCAAACCGGTTGGATCGCCGACGAACTTACTCGGCGGTTTTAAAGTACGCGTACTTACGGTGACACACGAGCGAAAAAGGTCGTCGAGCCATAAGTACGCGTACTTGCTCGCCCGTCTATCACCCACTTAAGACGTGTTTTAAATCTAAAAATCTAAATGTGACCGCTTAAAAAGCGATCGGTTAAAAAGTATAGATTTAATACTAAGGTTTACCTTGTTCAAGAAACAATTATTCAAATATTTTATATGCTTAATCATATCACTCAAGTATAATGTAATAAAACTTTTCTTAATTCCTTAAACCGAAGTTTTTATTAATATTAAATATGTAAAGCTTACGTTTTATAACGTTAGAAACTAAAAATTTCACATATTTTCTTAGTTTGCTTGTATATATAAATAACGTTTTTATATACAGACTATAAAAACAAACAATATTTTTGTTATTTCCTTGTGCCACCATTCATAGTCCGCCGAGGCCATCTCGGTTCATTGCGATTTAACGGTGAATTAGCCATAGTAAAAATACTATGATAACTATGACGTTTCAATGAACTGTTTTATTTGGTCCCACCTTCACCCAAACACTATTTTTAGGCCAAACGAGCCAATTTAATGACACGTCACAGTGAACAGTGAGAGGGAGTGAAGGTAAATTCAACTAGGCATTTTTTTCTTAATTGTTTCATATTGGCGATGTACCGAATATGCGACATTTACATGTTCTTTAGTTTATGGTACACTTAAGGCGTTAACACTGGATTTCCATAATGACGTTTTTTGTCAATTAAAACACTGTTTTTTTTCCACTTTTGACTTTATTTTTATATTGACATGTTTCGAAGATTTTGCAGCTTACTCATTGAGAGAACGATATAAACGTTTAAAATATTACGTACATATCGTTTTCCCGACGATGAAGATGTAAAGCCTTTGAAACATGACGAGAATAATAAACTCTAAAGTAAAAAACACTGTTTTAATTCATAAAAAAATCATGTGTGCAATCAAAGTGTTTTAGTAACATCCATGTTTTTCATCTTAACATTGGAGCATCCCTTCGGTGCAATTGATATTTGCCTTTGAATATTGTATTAAAAAAAATCATTTAACATTTCAATTATTGCACCGTTTTGGCATGGGATACGTTTCTGGGATTTAGAATTAGAAGCTTAAAATTTTAAAATAGATTTTTATTTTGAATTAATTATGTGGAGTTATGACATGAGCAGATTTTCCGTTTTCCATAAATTTGTGTTAGTTTTCCCATTTTTCTTTATTTTTTTCCCAAAATTTCCTAATTCCAATTTCCAAAAAAAAAACATCGTTCGGTAGCATAATTTAATTGATTTTTCCCCAGATCTATTAGGTAACAATTACTGAAAAAATAACTTTTTCAAACTAATTTGGAACATCTTGTCAAAGATAATATGTCTTCTCCTGTATATTTCTCTAATTTGTGGCCCCCAGAGCCAATATCGAGCTTTAGGATTCTCCTGTATATTATAGTATTTTAAAATTGACAAATTATTTCAGGTCTAAGCAGTAACTTATATTTTTCATCTGTTATACAATAATTAAAACTCTTTTATGATATTAAATTCTAACTTACAGTTAATTTTTCGATTTAAAACAATTCTCAATGCGCCCTTGAGGTGATTAAATCACGAAAACGGAACTATAAAAATAAGCATATTATAATCATTAATATTTTGCTTACCACCTTCTCCAACTGATATTTAAGGAAACAATTGAGGCACAGATGTGCTGGCCACGAAACATAAGGGAGTGAATCGACATCCGAAGTGTGGAGGAGCTGTTCCAAACGGCGCAGGACAGGGACAGGTTCGCCGAGGTGATCGCCAACGTTGGGGGTACCAGACAGGGCACTTGAAGAAAAAAAGGATGCGTTAGATCCGCGCAGTGTGATTATGTCAATGGGAACTTGAAAAGTCTAGGTAAATTCTGTCCGTGTAAAACCGAAAGTGTATTGCATAGATATGTAAATAGAGGCTTCTATCCCGAAAGAAGTCATAGAAACAGTCTTAGTGTCTATTAGTGGACATTATGAACGGTTTCTGAATGCCGGACTTGCTGATCTCAACAACCAATGCCGTTTCAATTCGAATTCAATGAACTGTTTTTTATTATTATTCCTCAAAGTAGATCGCCTTCGCGGTGAGGTTTCTGCCCTGAGACGGCGCCAATCCGTCTGCGCACGCCGTCTGCGCACGCCGTCTGCGCACTGGGATCACTATTCACTCGCGTCCCACGTGTATAGGGTAGTCGCGAGGAATAACATTTAACCGCCTAGTTCGGCACACCTTGAATTAGACGAATAAATTACACTTTGTTTCAAATTTTAACGACTTAATATTTCTTACTGCTGACAGGTTTCGATACTATTCGTATCTTCGTCAGGATAACCATTAATGCAATTCTAGATTTTTATTAAATTATTAGTAGATAATTTAAAACATGTACGTAATTTGTTTTAACAACACTTTATTTAAAAAGAAAAACCAACCGGTTTCGCTCCCATCGGAATTACATCAGGGTAACAAAGTCAACAGTTTAGCTCAGGTGGTCTACAAACAAATAACGTGTTTTTAAAAAAAAAAAAGACTAATACCAAAGATTTCAATCAATGATATTAGAATTTATTTTACAATCTTCAATATGAGTAGAAAATAGCTCATTATTATGAAGAAGGAATCTGGTCGTGTCCAGGCTCGAACCCAAGCCCCCCGGATCAGAAGCCAAGCGTTCTATCTCCTAGACCACCACCCGAATTTTAAAAGTGTTTTAATTATTTTTATTTATGCCACACTACAATTTTTTCTATATTTATTTTAAAAATAATATTAACAAGTTCATTACTTCTGTTTGCCGTATATTTCTATTAATCTCTATTTTCGTAAGTTTCATTAAAAAATCTTTGTGTTTATTAAAAAATATTTACTCTGTCTTCATGAAAATGATATTTAATTTTTATTAATAAAGTTTGTTATTTTCGCAATTGCTTGGTTAACAGCATTGTCGAGTTTTGTATATAATTAGAATCGAACATATTTAATCGTGGGCCAACCATTTTATATTATCTCTCTAGAACGCTGGCTCTTCAAAGTAGTTTGTTGTCCCTGACACTGGTATCTTGAATAAAAAATTCCATTAATGAATACACTAATGAATCGTCTATTAACTTTCGTACAGAAGTTTCGGCGTTTGTTGATGATGTTTCATTATTTTTCTTTCTTTAAATTGTAAAGGAATTATGTTGATTAGTTAGTTTTACATTGTCCTTGCTTATACACAGATTGAATAAAAAGGATTCGTTTTTCGACAGTTATTTACAGCCGCGATGTTCACTTGATGGCATTTAAATAAGTAGAAGTAGTTATTAATCATTCCGTAGTGGTTTAGTCTCATCTACATTACATTAAGTAAGAAGAATCGTTTTGTTGTTTTGTTTTGTTTTGTCATCGGAAATGCTCAATCACTTGTTTATCTGCGCGACGAGTTCATTCACAATTCTAGACATGTTACGTGCATCCATAAGGAAGTTGATTAAAATTTTAGTCAATGTTACCATCAAGGTTTTTTCGCTTAAATTTATAATTTACGATTTGAACTTCGCGTTTTAAAGCCACATGATTTCCTAAAATATGACATCAGATTTTTTTCATTAGAAATTTGTGTTTTTATTGCTTAATATAATAATTTTCTATAAATATTTTTTTTTCTGGTACCGTATCAGATTCTCTTAACGTTGGTGAGCACTGCAGCGAAAGCAATTATTATTATTATTATTATTTTGTTGAATCGCTCTTTAAATCATGACAGCATGAGCCAAATCGATGTAAAGGGTATTTTAGCTATCATAGGGATTCTCGTGACATGTGATAGGTAGCATATATATCGCCATTTCGTTGTCACGTAAATTCTACACTTGACCAAATACAGTGTGACAATCACACTGCCCCCGCCGGGAATCGAACCCGGAACCTTCGGGGTGGCAGTCAATGCACTTACCACTCGGTCACGAAGGTCGTCTATATCTATGTCCTGTGCTACTTGGAACATGTTTTCAACACTGCTTATTCCTGTATAATGCTTGTCTATGATTGTCAGCCGAATGAAATGGTATTTTTCTCCCTTTAGCATATGACTTAAATACGAGACTTATCTCTTACAAAAAAAATTTTGAATATTCCGATGAAATCATCCATTTCGCAATAACCCTATACTTGCACGGCGGTAGTATGCAAACCTGCGAATGTATTATAAATATTTATGACCTTTGTTGTTACTGTATTTATAAGTACGTGTGTATTTAAGTGCATCTTCATCGGGTGATAATATACAATTAGTGGTATTATGCAAAGAAGTTCTTACTAAGCGCTAGTCGTGTCATCCAAACGTCATTTCCCATAGCTTTAAGAATGCGAAATTACGTTGATTCGTTGCAAATAATAGTTTTAATATCTCTGTATTCTGCAAACTTATTCCTTTTGTCGGCAATCTATTATACGATGGTCTTACTAACGTGCGTTTATGTTAATTCTTGACTAAACACAATAATTAATTTATTGCCCTCACTTGTATTTAGTTTTTCATAAAATTGATGGCATCTTTATTTAAAATAAATAGTAATTAATTGAACGTTAATTAACACTAATGCGAGTTATCTCAATGATGTTTAAAACATACTTAAAATGACGATAATCAGATTATTTTACGGGAATATCTTGATGGAAGTTTATTATAAATAATAATTAAATTTAACGATTTTTTATGAACTTCTTCCTTTTGTCACTTTTGTCTTAATTTCGATATCAACCGGTTCCGCTAGGCTCGCTGGCATTAACAAACTGGTCAGTTGTTGTCATCTACAGTCTGGTGGCTTGTTTAATTATTATTTTAAAATGACAGAGTTTATTTTTATAACGAAAGCCAAGCGCGGAATTTGGTTAAAAAAATATTTTGTATATTGACTAACAATCTCATTTACTATCACAATCTTCTTACCGGAGGCGTATACAAAGGATGTATCGATACACTATTCAATCCTGACGTTCCTCTCTAGCTTCTTCTATATTCAGAAATTGTTACTCACGTGCTGCCTAGTCCTGGTTACAACATGCTAGAACTCTTCCGATCTTAGAAATTGCACGTTTGTGACATGTTTTTACCATTTAAAATACAAATTACATTTTTTTTAAATACGCTTATGGCGTTAAGTTGGCGTGAGGCGTTAACACCGTGGAATTTCATATTGACGATTTTTAAAATTAATATAAACTTTTTTTTAATTGTATCTCAATAGAGACGAAGAAACAAACTGGAAACTGAATATGGATGATCAAGGTGTTTACAGGACTTAAACTTAAATTAAAGTCCTGTAAACACCTTGATCATCCATATTCAGTTTCCAGTTTGTTTCTTCGTCTCTATTGAGATACAATTAAAAAAATTTAAATTAACCACCCACAGGTGAAAATCCAGGATTCGTATACAGATATAAGTATACATTTCACAAATATATTAATATAAACACTATTTTTTCCACTATTGAGTTTATTTTTTTTCGTAAAGCCTTCGAAACACGTCGAGAAAAATAAACAAAAAAGTGGAAAAATCAGTGTTTTAATTCAGCTATCTGTGATGGTAGAGCACCACAAATTATATTTTCAATTTATTCAAATTTCAATTTATTCAAAAAAATTATAAACATTACAGAATAACACATCCAAATCGTTTATAATCACAAAAATTAAATTAACAATTAAAAAAAACATATTTACAAATAATATAACAAGAAAACAAATAAGAGTAAGTCAGAAAAAAGAAAAACAGAAGACAATTTAAAAAAAAATATTCGAGAACAGTTTGGTAAAGATTAACATTTTTGTACAATAAGTAGAGAAGCAAATAGTAATTTAATACATAATAGGCGGGCCACACTGTGATAAACAAGCTGGTTTGAAACCAAAATTTGTATACTGAATGTTATTACTCAAACTTAAACCATGTTCTAGACGTAGTAAAAACGTCGATTTTAGTAAACCATGAGTTAAACCGCGGATGTTTCTGCATACGGTTATCCTTTCAAACATGGTACGTTTATCTCTCTTCCTCGCATTATTTTACCCGGCGTCGAATGAGATAGAAGCCCTATACAAGACAAATTTTATGTTGGAAACCGATGTTTATCACAGTGTGGCCCGCCTTTAAGAGATAGATGCTTTCTGAGGGTAGCCTCACTATCGTGAAAAATATCCACATCCGAAGAGATGCGGTTTAATAGTATTATTGCCCTGCCCACGGGCATTACCTTAGGTAGATTGGTTCTACACAGTGGCAGGTGAAATAATCTATGTTGCCTTTGTCGCAGATAATTGTCGGGACAAACAAAGTCAAGACATTCAAAATATCAGAGTTATGTATTCGACCACGAATCAGTTGAAAAAAGTGAACACCCAGGTGGATGGTTCGTCTAATTTCCAATGATTGGTAGTCCAGCATACCCAGCAAGAAATCAGTTGGGTACAGCCAGGGATAGTAACCGTTCTCTTTAAGGTACAGAAATCGTAAGAATTTTTTCTGTACCTTCTCGATTAATAGACAATATTTTGTTTCATGCGGTGCCCACACCAGTGTACTAAATTCCAACCGACTTCTTACCAAGGAATTATACAATAACTTCAGGACTTTTGAATTTTTAAAATCCTTTCCATTCCTAAGAACAAATCCCAAAATCTTTTGGGAGCTATTACATACTGATGTATAATAATATGAAGACTGAAAGATAATTTGGGATCGAATGTAACTCCCAAATCTTTCGAAGAAACAGATGATACAGATGAGTGCCCTGCGAAAAGAGTCCAAGAGGCAGACCGAGGAGAAGATAGGCGGATTGCGTGAAAGAAGATTGGGAGAAAATGGAAGGAGCTGGGGAATGGAGAAAGATGGCCAGATACAGAAGTGGAGGACCGTTGTGGAGGAGGCCAAGTCCCACACCGGGATGTAGGGCCGAGAAATGAATGAATGAATAAGCTATCTCGTACTTGTATTGCATGTATGAAATATCCCCATTTATTTCAATCCTGTATCTAAATGAATACGTGTTTTATCAAGCCGTGGCTTGGTTGTTAGAAAGCTAGCTTGAATCACAAAATTGCCGGTTAATAGTGACTTCATCGCAAACAGGTCCTTCCTCGTAGCAAAGTGAATTGCCACAGATCAAATCCATGAATTTGATATGACTTTAAGACGACCCAGATTCTCGCATAATACATATTAGTTTTTATGTATATATTTTTATCTAGTTATTAATAATTGCTAAGGGGAGAAAAATACCACCTCCTTCGACTGATATTAATGGGTAAAGTGGAAGGTCGTCGGGGAGTTGGTAGAAGGTAGCTGTCCTGGCTGCGGAACATCAAATAGTGGACAGGAATAACAATAGTTCAGAACCTGTTCCAAGTGGCGCAGGATAGAGATGCCTTTGCTGCAGTGATCGCCAACGTTGGGGGGACCTGACATGGCACCGAAAGAAGAGATGGCGTGATGGTTAGTTAGTCGATTAATCTCTATTGAAAATTCCACGTCCAATTCAACGCGCGGGTTTACCCTTACGAAAACGTATTTCCAAATATTAGCAAATCAACAGGTTCGGTATCCTACCTACCGCGTTTTATGTATTGCGGCTAAGTATGATGCTACGGGTTTTCTAATCAAATACATGTATTCTGTGTCGTTGCATTAGCCTTATGATTGATGGGGTCCCACTTAGCATAATTCCTAGCCTTATTGTTTATAATTTATTTAAATATTTGCACGGTGCATGGCATTTCATCTTCATGCATATTAAGCGTCGCCCATTGTTCGACGGAGATCTGTCGCTTTTATTACATCATATCCAAAGTGTACTTCGTTCTGGCCATTTTACTTTTAAATTGTTTACGGCATCCTTCACTTTAAAATGTACCTAACTACTCGACACTTTTCACATGCTAAAAATCGTCTTCATGTCATAAAATATGTATAAAAAAACTGGTTTGGTTAACTTGTAATAGTGTAAAAACCTGAAAACCATATTGTGATTGTCAGAGATTTAACCTATTAAAACCCAGTGCCATTTTTTTTGTTGAAGCATGATGTTTTTTTATGTGATTGAATTTAAAATTGTTATATGTTTTCTTCGAGAAATATTTTTTTATATTATTTTATATAAAAAAAGTGGATATTAACAGTGTTATATAAATCGTCCTTTAAAATAAGTAATTATTTTGAAATAAAAATCGAATAAAAAGTGTAAAGTAGGTTACTATTGTATAATAATAATTAATAGAAAATGAAGACGTCTGTTTTCTAGAAATTTTATAATTTTTTTTGGAAATGGCACATTTGGCCTTGCTAATGCATTATCAAATATGAGTAGCACTTTTTTTGTAAAATATTTTTATTTATTTAATTATTTATTTTCCGTAATACATTTACATTATATTATAATTTTTATGTCGCATTAGGTCATTATATCATATCTCCCATATTGACGGATAATACCTTCAAAGCAGGTCGAGAAATATAATCTCATATTTGGATAAAAAAAAACGTTTTAATATATTACAAAGTCATAAATATTTGCTTTCAAAGTAAATTCACAGTCTTTCAAACAGATTTTGATAGGTTATATGCAGAAATGTTGTCAAACTATCAAGGTTCGGAAGATTTCATATCTGGGTCATGTGCTGCGTGGGGAGAAGTAGCACCTTCTCCAACTAATATTGGAGGGGGAAATTGAGGGACGCCGAGGGCCCAGTAGAACACAAATGTCCTGGCTGCGAAACATAAAAGAGTGGACTGGCATCCAAAGTGTGGAGGAGCTGCTCCGAGCGGCGTAGAACAGGGACAGGTTCGCCGAGGTGATTGCCAACGTTGGGGGGACCCGACAGGGCACTTGAAGAAGAAGAAGAAGAAGAAGATATCCAGAACGTTTTTGTTGTTGTTGATAAAGTGATGTATTTGGGTCTCTTTTTTGATATTTGAATAAATTTTTCCTTTATTATATTATACATAATTGTGAAATGAATATAATTAAAGGTATTTAATACGACAAAAAACACTTTTTTTCTAGAGACGTTTTATTGTATTGTATTTGAAAGGCATGTTTTACCTGTCTAAGGGATTATCAAATGTTGATAATACATTTGATAATGCCTTAGATATGTGAAACATGTCATTTACATAAATTATAATAAAACTTATAGAAAACAGACGTTTTCATTACTATTAATTTTTAATTTAGAGTTTTACTTTGTGTTGTTATGATGGTTTATTTCTCTTTTTCTTTTTTATATACTTTGTATATACAACACTTATATTAAAAAAAATAAAATTACCTAGACATGTTTCGGACAAACAGTCCTTCTTCACTAAAGATACATTTTAAAAAATATTATAAAATTGTTTACATGATCTGACAGATGTTATAATATTTAAAAAAAATTATCTTTACTGAGAAGGACTGTTTGTCCGAAACATGTATATGTAATTTTATTTTTTTAATATAAGTGCTGTGTATACAAATAATATAAAAAAGAAAAAGAGAAATTTTACATCTTGTTCAAGCAAATATAAATAATTTAAGGTATATTTTTAATGAGTTAATAATTTTTCGTATTATAATACTTGAGTCATCCATGAAGTGTGGTCACTCACCACTCCTTATTGGCTATAAAGAATACATGTTTTTTTTATTATATATATATATTTTAATTGATTCTTATTCTCTTAATAGGTCGTTATCTTTTCTTGATTTTCATATGGTCTCTGGAAAACATATAACGTAAAAAATCCTTGAAAAAGTAATTGGTGTCTAAGGATTGTTAAGGCAATTCGCATACAAGAATTAATGAATGAAGAAATATTATGAATGAATTAAGTATTTTAAGAAACATAGGCTGATTTTTTTTCTTATCAACAACTTTGAAATCAGTGCATATGACATAACTTGAATTACTATAGAAGAACGTGCGCTCCGTGAACTTAACTATTATTTTCGTGAATTTTCAAGATATTATGCCAGTTTTTTTTAAATTTACTTTATTATTTTCCAAATAGACATAACAAATATAAATTCATTTATGTCGCCGATTTGGAAGAATGCATCGACATAGTAACATAATAAACTATTACGACGCTAATAAGGCCAAATAGTTACCAATATTTGAAGTATTTTCCTTTTGAACATTGTTTAATCGATATGAAAAATGTCGATCTTTGAAGCGATTATGCTCAGTAATTTTTTGCTCTCTCCACCGACATCACCAGAGGCAGGTTTGTTCTGTATGTTGGAATATAAGATGGATTTGGATACAGTGTGTGTAAGTAAGTATTGAAGAATGTGCGGTCCATGATCTTTGCTTTTATTTTCGGAAATTATTACGATATAATTATGATTAAATACCAGGATTTTAACCCCTATAATGCGGCTGGCTACATTTGCAGTCTTCCTCACTTCGAAATATAAAAATAGGTTCGAACTGAGGAAGACCACATTTGCAGCTCATATTTAAATGTATCTTATAAACCTTTTTACTTAAGTTCTTACTACTAAATTATATGTAATATTATGATGAACTCGGATTGCCAGAACTGCAAATGTAGTCAACAACATATTTTTAGACCAATTTTTTTTTACTGTAAATGAAGCCTATTGCAGAATGGGGTTTAATCGATCAATAAAAAATGATTTTTTTTCTTCTGATACATCGTACAGAGCTTAATTGCGTAGATTTTCACGGTTGGCAGCAATATGTTTGTAACAACGTGTGATTTCTACTTTTCGACCGACGTTTCGGAGATTATTGCAGTCTCCATCTTCAGGGTAATGTGGTGGTGGTAACATTACCCTGAAGATGGAGACTGCAACGATCTCCGAAACGTCGGTCGAGAAGGAGAAATCACACGTTGTTACCCAAAATCACATAAAACAAATTAGAGCTTAATTCGTATCTCTAGGATCAGGATAGAAATATTGTGTGAATCTTTAACTGTGTCTTGGCGGTTAATGTGCTCTACTGGCCTATATAATCTCGCATTTGGCGACAAAAAGCTTCACACTTCCACAAATTATGAAACAATGCATTGTTTTTATTGTGTTTATTACCAGACATGACCCAGAGACGCGGAGTCTAGTGACCCAGCATGGCACGAGAGATAACGAATCCCTTGTCCTGCAATATGCAATTAAACGTATTTTTTCTCATGCGATGTTCATATTTCCCTAGTTAGCAGTGTTTACACTTCGTGACGAGGTCGCATCTTGTGCCTAATGGTCGACCGTGCCTAAAATGCGATATCATTATCGTAATGTCATCGACCGTAACTGGCACGATTGTGAGCTCTGATCGAATAGTCCTCGACCCAAATTTTCCTTAGATTTTTTCCCCGTCCGCGTGGTTCGACCACCGCGCGAAACCCGCGCGGATGCCTTCGTAAGACTGAATAATATTTCAATTTTGAAACACAGCCAAACCAAGGTGTTCTGGTTGAATGAACCAATAGAGAGAAAGGTGGATCAAACAAATTTGATTCCTAATTGATTGCTCATTAATTTCCATGACCCCAGGAATAGATATTTCTCTTTTCACAACAGCATGTATTAATAATACAACGGTATCCATTTCTACACATAATTAACAATAGCAATAAATTAAACAAACTAGAATCTTTGGAAATTCTCAAGTCGGTAAAATTGGGTGAAAACATGATTAATAATCAGATTCCTCCATTTACTCCTTTCTCCTTAAATACTTTGTCTCCCTTTGGCCTTTTAAGCTCCCATTCCCAATCATACGCAAATTAATCATTTATTAATATTTAGGTAAAATATGTATTTTTAAATGTAAGTTTTTTCCAAATTACAATTTTTTTATAATTTAATTATTAGGTATTATAACTGTTAAAATATTTACTAGTTCTTACTGATAAAAAATATTTGTTAGTACTTAAAGCAATTAGTTCAGGTATTTAAATTTTTTTTTAAATGTATTGTACCTTTGTATTGTATCGATTTTAAAATGTGTTTTTATAAGTCTTTCTTTGTTTAGTTTATTGTATACTTACTCCTGAAGATGGAGGTCTCTTCCGAAATGTGTAGTGTAATTTAATATTTTAGTGGATAATAAACAACGTTATGTTTTAATTTCCAACGTGTATTACAATGGCATTCCACAGTGTTAATGCCTAAACTTTCATTAAACTTGTGTTTCAATTCATAAAATATCATCTTCGTGAAATTCCACAATGTTAACGAAATAAATTTAATATATGTTAACGAAATAAATTTAATCTTAATAGATGGCGCTAGTGTAGATTGACCTAAAAAAATGTGAAGTTATTTAAAAATAGTAGCATATATACAAGTTCCAAAAATTTGTCAGACGTGGTGGTCGTAAGAAAGGAGAAATGGGGAATGTTGCTAACATAAAGTGATCGCTTAACCCAACCAATGACAGGTCATAAGTCCTGTAAACGCCTCGACTACCACATTCTGTTTCCAAAAAAATTCCATCTTCGTCTCTTTTGAGATACAATTAATCCTTAAAAAGAAATAAATTTATCTAACGATTCACTTAAAATTTTGATTATAGTTTCTTAAGCTGTGTTGTATATATGACAAAAACGGTAATGTATGTAATATATTTTGCTTTGTCTGAATAAGGCTTGAGTGTGTTTAGTTTTAATTTAAACAAACAAACCATCACGCCGTTTCCCCGCAGGGGCAGGCAGAGAGAATGGACCGCCACACTACTCTATCCTGGCAAACCTCTCTAGATTCCTCCACATTCATACAACGAGTCATACACGCACGTCGATTCCTCCGACTTCTAACATGACCAACCTTTAAAATTTGATTAATTTGGTCATGCCATGTTCTCCTCGGTCTGCCTCGACTTCGTACCCCATTTACATCATTAATGTATACTTTCTTAACCATTCTTTCTCCATCCATGCATTCCATATGTCCGAACCAACGCAGCGATCCTTTCATAATTTTGTTCATAATACCTTCTTCCGCTCTACATTCCTTTCTTATATCAGCATTTGAGATTCTGTCGTATATCGTTCTACCACACATACGTCTTAGGGACCTCATCTCTACCGCATTTATTCTACTCTCATCCTTCTTCTGCCAGTTCCATGCTTCGCTTCCATACATTAGGGTTGGGACCAGAACTCCATTATGAACTCCGTTTTAATTTAAATTATAGTTAATATTTTTTTTTAAAGTACGTTAACTTTTAGCAGATATATCATATACAATATATAAACAGTATTTTGTTCAAAATATGTTTAGGATATTCATTACCAATTTACATAATAATAAGTATTATAAATTGTGATTTGAGAATTGCCTATAATTGATAATGATCGCACGCATGATTTTGGTGTTTTGGGCGTGTTTAATCCTTGAATAATAAAAAGATGATGAATTAATCATTGCCGCCTGTTCTGTACATTATTATTAACCTTAGACAACTGTCTATTTTACTTTCTGATTCATACATTCACCTTCAAGACATGATAATGATCTCTGATTGATGGGATGATTGTGAAACGACAGTGGATAATAATTGATTAGTTCTCTTTAACTTTTTTATTCACACACCCCATAATAATCACGTGATTCATAGAGATAGTTTATTCACTCTATGTCAGAAATACTTTCATCCAAGAATGAGGGATCTTCACTCACTGGCAAAACGAGGCATTTAAATACGTAACGATTTTTATGTTTTCGTATGAAGCATGTGGCGTGATCTTTTTTAGAAGTAAATGGAAAAACACGTTTAACGTTATTTTCTATTTTAAACAAATCAGTATCAACCTGCGTAAGGCCTATACTGACATATACCATTGAGACCAGAGCAGATACCACAAGAACAAGGCTAAAGTACGGGTGGCAGGATGAGGACGCTGAGGATGATAGAGAGATAGTTTGGAGTCAACCTCCCAAGAGACGCCAGCCTGATTTCAGAAACAGACCAAAGGTCTATAAGGAGACAAATGAGAAGTTTGTTTTATCTCCCTGGTGAAATTCGGCTACCTAAATAAGTGGTTTTAAAATTAAATATTGTTTTTATTTTTTTTATCATACGTATTATGTAGAGAAATGAGGTATAAAAGAAATAATTATTCAACGCGTTATAAAATAAATATGTTGAAGGGTGAATATATTTATTTTATAACGCATTGATCTATTGTTCAATGGAATTCTGGTCCCAACCCTTATATATGGAAGCGAAGCATGGAACTGGCAAAAGAAGGATGATAGCAGAATCGATGCGGTAGGGATGAGATCCCTAAGACGTATGTGTGGTAGAACGATGTATAACAAAGTCTCCAATGCTGATATAAGAATGGAATGCATAGCGGAAGAAGGTATTATGAACAAAATTTTGAAAGGATCGCTGCGTTGGTTCGGAAATATGGAGCGCATGGATGGAAAAATAGTGGTTAAGAAAGTATACGTAAACGATGTAAATGGAGTACGTAGTCGAAGTAGACCGAGGAAAACATGGCATGACCAAATTAATCAAATTTTAAAGGTTGATCATGTTAGAAGTGTATGCGTGTATGACTCGTATAAATGTGGAGAAAGCTAGAAAGGTATGTCAAGATAGAGTTGTGTGGCGGTCCATTCCCTCTGCCTATCTTTGCGAGGAAACGGCGTGATGGTTTGTTTATTTTGTTGTTAAAATTTATTCTATTTTAAATTTTCTATGTTGTAAAAAAATACATTTAATAATAAATTGTGTTTGTATTCTCGAATATGATAATATGATAAAGGGTTCAAATGTTTTTCATCAATTGATATAATTTTATGAATGACTATTTCTTTATATATAATAGTAGTCGGAATTATTTTATATAAAGAAGATCTGTAATTTATTGCCTCTACTTTTTATTTGAACGGTAACACCAATTTTTTTCAATTCAAATTTTCGCATCAAGTAGTTTTTTCCTATAATATTTTTAACGAATCCTTCACCTTTATAGAATTAAATAGGTTTTTTATCTCTATAGCAAGTATTCGGCTCCTTATCAAATAATATATTTGCATGTAAAATTAAGCATATATCAGATCTAACCAAGGATTCTTCCCAAAACAATATATTTTTATTGTTTTTCAGTTAATATTCTTATGGAGAAGGTCATTGGTCGTTCGTTTGTCGTGTATTTTATACAACCGTGATTTAGATTTATGTATTTACATGTGTGAAAAAATAAGATATATACTATTTTATATAATACATCTCATCTTATACATTAACAAGTGACATCTAGATATTACATTCATACGTATTAAATATTGTGTATAACCAACATATGTGTGTTCAATTTAATTTGAAACATTGAAATAATAATATTCTCATAATTAAATTTCTTCTATATTCGCCTTCAATTTGTGTTGTGGACACTGGACACTGAACACAGACATGTTTTGGTTATAACAAAACCTCCCTTCAATGAATACATTTTTTTTTCAATTTTGTACACTATAAAGATTATGTTATTAGTGAAATATAGTGTTGTAATACTAAGTGCAGTTATATTAATTAAAATCATATTTAAATTATATTAACTATGGAAATCGAGAAAATACGTATTATAGCAAAATCAATACGTATTGCAATTGAAAACAAAACATCGCGTCTTTTCAATAAGATTTGTAATTATTAAGTTTTACACAACATATATTTTTAATTAATATATTATAGTTTTAGATTGTTTAAGAAACAGTTGATAATGGATTCGTGTTTTTGCCAATGAAGAAAAAGATTGTTTTTGTCCGGAACATGTTTGTGAAATGAATAAAATGTTGTATTTCAAATATCTTCTATTTTTTTCTAAATTAAAACATTGTTTTCAATACTTTTGATTTATTATCACGCCGTCTCCGTGGAGGGGTAGGCAAAAATAATGGACCGCCACACTATTCCTTCCTGACATACTTCTCTCTTTTGTGCCACGTTTTCCCCGGTTTTACTTTATTTCTAGTTCCATTTACATCGTTTAAATATGGTATACTTTTTTTACCATTCTTCATTCATTCTTTCCATGTGTCCAAATCATCTCAATGATCCTTTCATTATTTTGTTCATTACACCATCATTCGAACCGCATTTACTTCTTGTATTTTCATTCGATACTCTATCATAACAGAGTAGCACACATTCGTCTAAGAGATCTCATTTCTAACGCATTTGATCTACTTTCATTATTCTATTAAAAACGTTAATGACGTTAACGGATATAGAAATAGAGAAAGACCGTGGAAAACGCGGTACGATCAAATATTGAGTATCGACGCAACTGAAAGTATGTTATCTAAAAAGAGATAGAAACAACTTGTGTTTTAATTTTTTTTCCTTTTTATCTGAAACTGGTTTACGAGACAAGATGGAACACCATTTATTTGTTGTCAGAAGGCTAATTTCATTAACTTATTCACGTACAAAGACAGGTAGTATTTATAAAACAAGTAAAAGCCACCTTCATAATTGAATAATAATTAATATGTGATTGATTGTTCTACTGACCCATTTACTATTTCGTAATGAATGTGTTATTTGACCATTACAAATGTTCTTAAAGTGTATTTGGTAATTTTAATATTAAAATATATACCTTTGCGGTACATTTTCCATAAGCAAGTACGCACTTGCGTGTTACAAATGTGTACCAGTTTTTTTTATTTGGGATCGTATGTAAGGTCATTCTTATTTTGATAATATTTATTTCTTATTTGTTGCTAAGAAATGAAAAAAAAAAATCTAATAGCTTTTTTCTTGATATAATAATTATATTCTCAATCTTTGTTTTATTTACTTTAATATGGTTATGTTATTGATATATTTTAAGTATTATAAGTAGTTGTAAGTTGAATTAATAGAATAAATGCAGTAGAAATGAGATCTCTTAGACCTATATTTTGTAAATCTGTATGTGTTTGAGTGTCAAATGCAAATATAAGAAGTGAACACAGTGGGAATAAAAGTTTTATATTCTTCTTCTTTCTGTGTCCTGTCAGGTCAACCTAACTTTGACTATCACCCTTGAGAGTGATGACCTGGGGAAAAATATCCAGAGTGGTATCCCCTTGCCTTCTCTGGAGGATTTTCTGTCGGGGTTACCTTCCCTTAGCTGGGTGTATCCAGTTTTACGGCGCTGGAAGCTCGCCATTCGTCCTCTCTCTATCTGCTATAACACTAAGTAATATGTGCACATTGCCCGGGGTTCGCGGGGTCTTTAAAAAAACCTCTCGTAGACGCTAGAGAGTTGGACTTGATAGTAAGTGTTGCTGTTGTAAATGCAACATGGCGCCTTACGACATTTTTTAGAGGCATATTTTGTAGAGGCATTTCGTAGCCCTACTACACTTTTGAACCCTTTTGAAAAGTATTATAAACGAAATAATTAAGGGCCGTTAAGTTGATTTGGACACATGAAAAGAATGAATAATTAAATACTGGCAAAGAAAGGATATGTTAACGATGTAAACGGAACGAGGAATAGAGAAAGACAGATGAAAAAGTAGCACGATCAAATAAATCAAATATTTAATGTCGGCCACGTGATAATGTTGAGGAAGCGAGAGAACTAACAGTATGGCGGTGTATTCTTTCTACCTACCCCTTTGGGGAGACGGTTTGATGCTTAGTAGGTTAGTTTTTTGATATATAAGTAAAATAATTCATTTTGAAATCCTTTTGTCTGCTTGTATATAAAAGGTTAGTATCGGCACTTTAGATTTATTATTTTTAGGCTAACCATCAACTGTTTAGTGAAATTATTAATTGATCATTCGTAAATATGCATTTTTTTAAATATAATTTAAGGGATTCAGTATTAAGGGTTAGTAAGTAATAATAAGTATTCACGTAAGTAATAATAAGTATTCACGTTCACTCACCACACACAATTTTGTATTTTTTTCTCCAAAAACTTTCTATGTACTGTACATTATTATTATTATTATTTTGTAGAATCGCTCTTTACATTTTGACAGCATGAGACAAATCGATGTAATTATTATAGGTATCATAGTGATTCTCGTGACATGTGATAGGTAGCTAATCTATCGCCATTTTATTGTCATGAATTCATGACTTCTACACCAAACCAAAGACAGTGTGACAATCACACTGCCCTCGCCGGGAATCGAACCCAGAACCTTCGGGTTGGCAGTCAATATACTTACCACTCGGCCACGAAGGTTGTACATGTATTGTTATTAACTTTTTTGTCATAATATTCTTATTTTTTGGTCTAGCTACCTATCGCACATTTGAATTAATTTTCAACATGTTTTCTTCTTGATGTCTATTGCTCCGAATAATTTCGGTTTCGAGCGAAACTGGTCGGTTTTTATGTATATAAAAAAAAGCTGTCGGATAATAACAAAAAAATTCAATTGTGCCTTTTTTATATTATATTTAAATGAGGTGTTTTGAAGGATATTTTTTTATTTGAACAATTTTGCAAAAACATTATAATTTAACAACATTTTTTGCACTTTTCACAAACATGTTTCGGACCCTTCACGTCCTTCCTTAGTGTATTATTTTAAAATGAAAATACAATGTTTTTCTAGTTTTATTCAAATGTGAATCCACAACATAAAATTTTGGCGAATATAGAATACATTTTTTTTAAATATCTATAGTCATATCAATGTGATCATTCCATTTTGTTTTCACATTAATTACGTTAGAATATATTGTTTAAGATTCTTTGAGGTGTAAATCTTTATTCTGTACATAAATAATGCATTTTATTCAAGTGTAGTCTTTCATATCGTCTTCTTGTGTTCATCATTCTCATTCATGGGCTCACGATGCCTTGTAAGGGAGTTCATTGACGTTGTTACCGTGTAAATACCTGTAACACCAGTGGCAGACTCCTATTCACCTCCAAAGCTTCCTTTTATGATCTTTTATGTTTTGAAGTGTCATTAAGGCCACATTATCCTAGACTAAGTGCCAAATAAACCTTGAATATCATTGTTTTATTACGGTGACATTTTTAAATATGTACATCATTGTTTTATAGGTATTCGTTTTATCTTATTGCGATCGTCTTTTTTTTACTGGGTAATGCTATTTTGTTTTAAATGCCATTTTGCACGTATATCCGTCTTGTTATCTCAATGCTGTAACAAAGACGCGTGCATTTGAAATGCAATAACTTTACATCTACATTAAATTGCAATATTTCCTGTTGTTAAATAGTTTAATTTCTGTGCTTGAGTAATTGAATTCTTGATATTTTTCACGTGTTAAATATGTCTGGGTAAACTTCTTTGTATGCTCTTGGATGCTCATACAATCGTTATTACGATATGTATTCAATATTTTTTATACAATTAATTTCAAGGGTATCTTATGCCGATTATAGATTCGATGCCCTTCAAAACGAAGGTTATTGTTCAAGTTATTTATGTAATCGTTGTAAATAACCCTTAAATTAACGTCCCATAACGCACACACAGAGACAGCTATAAAAATTGTCATATGAAAGGATAAAAAAGTATTCAATAAAAATTTAAAAAATATATTTATTTATTTATACTGTACGCCCACGAAGAAATTTTGAAGTTTTACCTTCAAAATTACATCGTAATCTAATAAAAGGTATTAACTATTTTAATTTTGAAACACTATTATAATATTTGTAATGTTCTATTAATTAATTTATATGAAATTGTCGCGACAGCTGTTTCGTCACCTTGAGATGGTATCATAAAGTGTGACAAACAACTAAATTTTTTTTTTTAAATTGTTTGTCGCACCTGATAATGCCCACATTGCTTGGCAAAACAGTTGTCGCGACAATTTCATATAACTTAATCAATAAATTGTGATACGGATAATAACAGTGTTCTTCTTCTTCTTCTTTGCTAGCCTTCTTCCCTCCGCTGCTGGATATAGGCCTCTTCCAATTTCCTCCACTCGTCTCTATCCTGTCCCCTTTGTATTCAAGATTTTCCAACCCTTTTGACAATATAATCGGTCCATCTCATTGGTGGCCTTCCGACACTTCGCCTGTTTGCCCATGGTCTCCCACTGAGTATCCTGGGTGCCCATCTGTTGCCACCCTGTCTAGCCAAGTGTCCAGCCCATTGCCATTTCAATTTTGCCACTCGGTCCATGACGTCAGCAACCCTGGTGCGGCGTCTGATTTCTTTATTCCTTATGCGGTCACGCAAGCTCACGCCAAGTATCTGTCTTTCCATGGACCTCTGTGTACACTTGAGCCTGTGGACACTTTTTGCTGTAAGAGTTGTCGTCTCTAGTCCGTATGTCATCATGGGCAGTATACACATGTCGTAGACCTTTCTTTTGAAACAGTGTTACAAAATTAAAACAAAATTAAATCTTGAATTAACGTATTGTTTCAGCCAAATACAGTGGATTGTATGATAATTGGTTCAAAAAAGCTTAAGAAGAGGTTTTTCATCAGGTTTTTGTGTTTCATTTCAATTTTCTTGTAACATTAGAAAGCGATGTACTTCTACTGTTATTCAGTGGTTTACACCATGTTTAGTTAAATTATCATGCCTTTTTATCTCACAGCGTTCGTGTTAATGTTTCAAGTTCAACGAAATTTTCTAAGATTTTTTTTAATGTATCAAGTACGAAGTCGATGTGCGAACATTCAGCACTGTGCGAGTGTAGTGGCGTTACGCTAACTAGCTAACTAACTAACGGAACGCCCCACTGTTCTGTCCTGACATACTTCTCTCGCTTCCATACATCTTGTCATGCACGCACGTAGATTTCTCCGACTCCTCACATGACCGACATTCAATATTTGATTGATTTGATCGTGCCTCATTTTCCTTGCCTTTCCTCTATTTCTAGCTCCGTTCACGGCGTTTACATTTACCTTCTTTACCATTCTGTCTTCACTCATTCTTTCCATGTGTCCAAACCTTCTTAATGACCCTTTCCTTATTTTGTTCATAACACTTTCATTCGCACCACATTAACTTATTATACTTGCATTTGTCACTCTATCATATACAGATTTGCCACACATTCGTCTTAGAGATCTCATTTCAGACGACCTTCGTGGCAGAGTGGTAAGAGCTCTGACTTCCATACCGAAGGTTCCGGATTCGATTCCCGGCGACGGCAGTGTGATTGTCACACTGTCTTTGGTCTGGTGTAGAATTCACGTGACAATAAAATGGCGATAGATTGGCAACAACAACAACAACAAACCATCACGCCGTTTCCCCGCAGGGGTAGGCAGAGAGAATGGACCGCCAAACTACTCTATCCTGGCACACCTCTCTAGTTCCTCCACTTTCATACATCGAGTCATACACGCACGTCGATTCTTCCGGCTTCTGACATGACCAACTTTTAATATTTGATTAATTTGGTCATGCCATGTTTTCCTCGGTCTACTTGAGAATCAATATAATAGCTAAAAAGTCAATTGTATACAGTAATTGGGTTCAAACAACCTGTTGTATACTTAAAAAAAAATTCTACTGCATTTATTCTACTTTCATCCTTCTTTTGCCAGTTCCATGCTTCACTTCCATACATATCGCACGTTGAAAACAAAAGTGACATTGTACAAAAATCTCATTTTTTCAGTACGGTCATTTAAAGTTTTTGTGAGGTCAATAACTTGACTGTGAGTAGAAATATATCTAATGTTGTTGTTTTATATATTAGTTTAGATATTATTCTATCAGAATCTAGTTGATTTTAATTAGGTTAATAAGCAGGCAAAACTTTAAATGACCGTACTGAAAAATTGAGATTTTTGTATAGTGTCACTTTTGTTTTCAACGTGCGATATGTATGGATGTATGGAAGTGGCATAACGCAGCGAATTCTACCGTTCGCTCACCGAACGTTCACGTATTTTTATGAATTATTGGTTAATAAGTATTAATCACTCGGCCGGCTGATTTAATGGCCATTTGTACGTGTATCGTCTCAAGTTAGCGATGAAAAATTTCACTTTTCGCCTCTCTGGTCGCCCCGCGTTACTTTCTTCCTGCATAGATTATTTCCCGGCGGGGCTCTCCGTTGCCCAATATCGGCGTTACGAAACCGATCGATTGCCGGCGCGTGTAAAACAATGTGTAATCTTCCATACTTATTTAAAACAACTGCGTTTATTCTCATTTTCTAATATCCGTTTGTACCGTGCGCCAGCACCTACTAAACCATGTTTAAGATCGTTTCAATACACGTTTAATTAACGCACATTTTAATTAAAATTATCAAAATGAACAAAATATTTTTTTTTTCTTAACACAGCATTATCATAACCGCCCTACCTTCAGGTTATTTTCCGAGAAACGTGCAAAATAGCAGGGTTTTTTTTATTAATGAAATTTTATTTTATTTTATTTTTTTATATTACGAAACGTCAAATACTCGGCCGCACACTTCGCCTGCTCCTTGTAAAACTATCATATTTATGAAGACTTGTACTCACGTGTTGTTGGCACACGCGGGTATCCCTAACAGTTTGTACATTTTAGGTACATTACTTTTTCTCAAGCGCGTACGTGATACGGGATAGCGCAGAATGGTACAGTCAAAGTGAACGTATCACGTAGATCAAATACGTAGAGTGGTTAAACTGAAAATCAACGAAATGCGATTAAAAATAATTAATACATATAATACGCCTTAAAACATTCGAAAAGTGATTATCTTCAATTAGATTTTTTATGAATTTAAACATGAATCAATGTTTTTTTACTGCTTTCACTTTTGTCTGTATTTCGACAGCGACCGGTTTCGCCAGGCTCGCTGGCATTGATAGACCGGTCGAAAGACAAAAGTGGAAGTAGTTAAAAAACATAGTTTTATTTAATTATTATTTAAAATGAACTTCTATCAAGAGATTTCAGTAAAATCATTTGATTAATTTAAACATGTTTTGTTTGATAAAAAATCTTAATTATTACCAATGAAAACGTCTGTGTGTGAATGACATGTATCGTATTGCTATTGCTTTATCCAATCGCACCTACGGTAAGACAAGGGCATAATTGTTAAACAATCTCAAAATAAGCCAATGTATTTTAAAAACATCCCGCTCAAAAACAAAAGTCGCTCATTGAGTTCAGTCTCATATAGCCAGAGGGCGATAGTGTATGATCAATATAGCCAGAATAACACGATTATTATTATTATTAGGGGTACCCATAAGTAATGTGTTTTATTTTCAATGAAATTCAAAACAATTTTTTTTTATACTTTACTTAACTTTTCTTATATAAAATGATTCCCCATATTATATATAACCTTCTGCCACCTGTTTTTCAAATCATCCATGCCCTTCTTGTAAAATTCAGCGGATTTTGACTGAAAATATTCGGATAGGGCTGTATTTACCTCTTCTAAAGAATTGAAGTTTTGATCTCTTTAAAAATGTTCCATAGAACGAAATAAATAAGATTCAGATGGTGCGAGATCCGGCCAGTATGGAGAATGCAACAGGGTGACCAATCTAAGATTTTTTACGCGTCAATTTCGCAACATGAGGTCGCGCGTTATCGTGCTGAAGAGTAATGGTGCGTCTATTCACCAAAGCTGGCCTTTTTTGCCGTAGTGCTTCATTAAAGCTATCCAACTGTTGACAGTATAACTCTGCTGATACTGTCCGACCTTGTGGTAATAGTTCAAAGGTAATGATTCCTTTCGAATCCCACCATACACATAATAACCCTTTTTTTAATGCAATGACCGTTTTGGGGTTGAAACGGCCTTTTGTCCGCATTTTAGCCATTGATTTTTTATCGTTACTTTTGAAAAAAAAAACTATTTCTCATCACCAGTCACAAAGTCACAAAAAACTTATTTGTTCTTTTTCTTGCAATAATCTGGTGATGCTGAGCCGTTGAGCCACGCTGCGGTCGGTCAATGCGTGTGGGACCCAAAAACCTTATTTTTGAATCTTGCCCAACTTCTTTTGGATCCTTTGAGTACTGGACCAGGATGTACCGACCTTTTTCGATAATTTCTCAATGGTCAGCATTGGGTCGTCATCGATTTTCGACTTCACGGCTGCTTCATCCGCCTCGACGGGTCGTCTACTTCGAGGCTCATTTTCCAGCCACAAATCACCAGATTTAAATGTTTTGAACCATCCATCGTTGGCATTTCCTGACATCCAATATGTCACCGTAAATCTCGTTAATATCCTTCGTGGCTTCTGTTGCTTTATTTTTCAAATGATATTGAAAAAGTATACAACTCCGCATATTTTGTTCCAACGGACACGTCTCTACAATTGTTGTCAGAGGGATAAAGAAACCGTTTTATTTTGTCGCAAGGCCACGTTCAGGTAGCAGCTACACAATAAAAACTTATAACACGCCCTTACTGCATAACAGACTGAAGGAGACTATTTTAAAGATGACGCATTTAATATTAATATTTAATATTAATAGTCTCCAATGAAAAAATAAAAAACGTGCAATTGTGCCCTTGTCTTATCGAAGGTGCGAAAAGTTGACTATGTCATATAGAAAACAAACATTTGATTATGTTTGTTTTCTATATGTATTCATACAAAATATAATAAAACTGTCATTCACATTAAAAATAATAAAACTTCTAGTAAACATATAGTTTTATATCATTGTTCGAGAAACACTAAATATAGAAAACAAAACGTGTTCAATTCGAAGTTATTCAAGCTTTTTTCATTCAATTCAAGATCGGCTCTTGTTGCTTGTTTTCGCCTTCTTTCATCATCATCAAGAGACATTTTTATTATACATATGTAAGAGTCAAACAGGGAGTATCAATAGTGAGTCCAACATAACGATAACAAATAAACAAATAACTCTAATTTCATCCATTACGACTATTTACCATGCAAACAATAAAACATCAATCATTGCTTATTCTGAAGGAAAATTAATATAACACTGTTAATATTCGCTTAAAAAAGGATATTGGATACAGTGTTATATAAAATCTTCTTCCAAATGTATTAATGACGTTTTAGTATTGCGTTTTTAATAAATTCAGATTTTTTTATATAACGATTCTATAATGTTAATACTGATTTCTAACTTTCGATCATCTTTCAAACATTAATTATGAATAGAGATGGCAACAATATCTGTCACATTTATCAAAAGAGCTATGGAAAATGACTTTTTTTTTCAATTTTATTATAAGAACGTACAAGTAATTATTATGCCAAAATAAGTGAAATATTTTGTTATCAATATTTTTCCTGTGCCGTGTAGATTTTAATATAGATTTTCATTGGACTCTTGGATTGTATCTAAGAATACAATTAGTAAAAAATCTTTCGAGGACTTGTTAAACAAGTCTTACACAATTTTAATTAGTGTACAATAATGACGGTACATTTTTTAATTAAAAATTTAATTTCATACAATAATTAGAGCATTGCACGTTAGATACGAATCAAAATATACATCCAGGTAAAATTAGATATGAATTTTCACCTTTGTTTGATTTATTGTAGAGGACAACTTGATTAACTAACTAACTAACTAACTAACCATCACGCCATTTCCCCGGAGGGGTAGGCAGAGAGGATGAATCGACGCAATGCTCTGTCCTGGCATACCACTCGGGATTCCTCTACAATCATACATCGTACCGTGCATGCACGTCGATTATTCCGACTTCGATTGGGACCGCCTTTTAGTAATTGATTAATTTGGTCATGCAATGTTTTCTTCGGTCGTCCTCAACAACCTTTTAACCATTCTACTCTCATCCATTCGTTCCATATGTCCAAACCATCTCAAGGATCCTTTTTTAATTTTATCTATGATGCAGTCGTCTGCCTTACATTTCTTTCTTATTTCATCGTTCGTTATTCTATCATACAACTTCTTAGTGATCTCATTTCTACGGTGTTTATCCTGCTTTCATCCTTCTTTTGCAGCTCCAAGCTTCACTTCCATACATGAGAGTTGGCACTAGAACTCCATTGTGTACTGCCATCTTTGCTTCTGTGGATATATTTCTGAGTGCGCCATTTATTTTATTCCCAGCACCAACCCTTTATTTCAATGTCTTTCTCCATTTTTACGTCTCTTGTAAACATGCTTTCCAGATACGTGAATTCGGTAACTTGCTCCAATTTCTCACCCATCGCGCTTATATCATAAATCGTCTTGATTACATTTGAATTTTTTAAAGGCGAAGAGAAAATAATAGTAAATGGGGATCTTCCGGACTGGTTTGATATCAATAAAGGTGTCAAAAAGGGGTAGCATAATGTCCTTGTGGTTATTTAATCTATATGGACAAGTGAAAGCGCTGAAAGGGTTGGATGTAGGATGTAGGTGCCAAAATGAGCGGAGTGTCAATAAACTGTCTATTGTATGCGGATGACACTGTCCTACTTGCAGACAACGAGGATAAACTACAAGTTCGAGTAACATGCCCGAGTAAAATCCGATTAAAAATAGAACTCATTTGTCTCAATGGTTCAGTCTTCGCACGATAAAAAATTGGTTGATATCATCGCATTATTCTTCTTCTTTGATGGCCCTACAGCCCATATCGAGCCTTAGCCTCCAGTATTCTTCACCTCCAACTCCTCCTGTCCTTCGCTTCGACCCTCCAATCTGACACTCGTAACAATTTCGCCCCATCTCTCCCAACTTCATCCTCCCATCGCAGCCTTGGTCGTCCAATTGGTCTTTTACCACCATTATCATTGCATTATCTGATAAATATCATACTCCTAAACCGTCTTCGTATATAATTTATTACTCATAAAAAATAATCCGTATTTAAAGTACTTTAAAGAAGGTTGAACGTTCGTTCCATTCATGTTTAAAAAATGTTGATGTGTGTGAAGAGGTCCACCAAAGGTCAAAGTGAGACATCTTTATCCAAACATGTCTCCTGACTTGACCTTCCTTAAATATTTTGATCCACCTCCAGAGAACTCTAATCTCAACAGACTCGGTTCATTTCCTTTCCCGTGAACCGATATTTGAAGGCTGTATAGATGATTGTGGAGTACTGTACATTGAATTAAATTATATAAACATTATCTTAATAATATCTCATTTTATTTATTAATGTACCATTATAGTATCATGAAAATTATTGACGAGTAACTATCTCGCTGCAGATATCATAGAGTAACTAAAATCTTGTTGTTTCTGAATATTTAAAAAAATATACAGTAACTGTAGAATAATCAATTCAATTAGAAATACATGGACTGAAACAAAGGTGGCAGTTCACAATGGGGTTCAAGTGTATGAAAGTGAAGCTTGGAGTTGGCAGAAAAAGGATGAAAGTAGGATAAATGCCGTAGAAATGAAATCACTTAAAAGAATGTGCCAAAAAACAATGTATGATAGAATACCCAATGAAGAGGTTAGAAATGAATGTAAGAAGAATGCTTAAAAATATACAAGTAGTGTGAATGGACCAAGAAGTCGAGGAAGGCGAAGGAAGACATGGCATGACCAAATTAATCAAAAAATGAATGGCGGCTATGTTCCAAGTAATAAGAATCGACGAGCGTACGTGTCACGGTGTTTATGTAGAAGAGGCGCGAGAGTTGTGTCAGAATATAACTGTTTGGTGGTCCATCCTTTCTGTGTACCCCTCCGGGAAACGGCGTGATGGTTAGTTAGTTAGTTCTGTGGAATTATAAGTCCACAATTAAACTATTTTTATTTTTGTCCTACTCATAAGCTTTACAGCTGGGAGCCTTGCATATTAATTAATATAAGCTTATGTTTTCTAAAAGTTTTGTTATCATCGATTGTTACATTTCCCCCCTCACTGGGGTATGAAAAATATGGTTTAGATTTAGATCATGGGTCTCTAAACTTTCTAGCCTTAGGGCCATACTGATTACTCCAGTAAGTTCCAAAGACCAAAACCGTTATAATTTTCCTGCCATTATCTATAAATTAATAGACTTATCGCCGATTACACGCCACGCGCGTTTGTTAACACGGGCCTGATTGATGACACTGGTCATTAGCTGTCACGGGTCGGATTGATGACACTGGCGGGCCGGATTTGGCCCGCGGACCGTAGTTTGGAGACCTCTGGTTTAGATGGTCATCCGATAATGAAAAAAGTGTCGCCTTTTAAAAATAATATTTAAAAAATAAAAAAAATCATATAAAGTTTTACATGTTATTATTATTATTATTATTATTATTATTATTATTATTATTGTTGTTGAATCGCTCTTTACATCATGACAGCATGAGCCAAATCGATGTAAAGGATATTATAGCGATCATAGTGATTCTCTTAACATGTGATAGGTCGCTAATCTATCGCTATTTTATTATGAAGTGAATCTTACACCAGACCAAAGACAGTGTGACAATCACACTGCTCTCGCCGGGAATCGAACCTAGAACCTTCGGGGTGGCAGTCAATGCACTTACCACTCGGCTACGAAGGTCGTCAATGTTTCACTTATGTTCACAGTTTTACTGTTAAAGCATTAATAGTGTATATTGTTGCAACATTTTTTGCATCGTGCTGTCATTATATTATTTTTGAATGGATGAAATTGTATTTTATTTTAATATTAAAAATATTCAAATAGAAGGACTGTTTCGTGTACCATAACATATATGACTGGTTATCAAGATAATGATGATTGCAATACATATGCACGTTTTTCTATGTATTTAATTTTTAATGTAATCTTTCTTGTTTCTACTGGCCTTGTGTACGACATAATGTCTGTTTAATCTAGCCACCATCTTAACACATTGTTTATTATCTTGCCAATAAGTGCATCCTGCAACCGCTGCGGTCATTGTTTGGACAATTGAGTGTCTGCAATGCTGCATTTGCTAAGTGCGCGTGTGGATTTAATAATCCAATGAGTAAAGAGTAAACGAAAACGAGAGTCTTACATACCACACCTTAATCCTGTTGTCTACTGCAAACGAAACATACAGGTATATTGCGTAGTTTTTCTCGAATATGACACATTCAATTCCGTTAGATCTTGGGTGCGTCTGTGTCATGCGCAATCAATTACTTATATGACGACCTTCGTGGCCGAGTGGTAAGTGCATTGACTGCCACCACGAAGGTTCCGGATTCGAGTCCCGGCGAGGGCATTGTGATTGTCACACTGTCTTTGGTGTGGTGTAGAATTCACGTGACAATAAAAAGGCAAAAGACTAGCTACCTATCATATGTCACGAGAATCACTATGATAGCTATAATACCCTTTACATCGATTTGGCTCATGCTGTCATGATATAAAGAGCGATTGAACAAAAAAAAAATAATAATAATATGGAGATTGCCAGGAGAGGGCTGGGTAACCAGGAAAAAAGTATTGTCACAGAAAGTGTACCAGGCAAAAGAAGTAGAGGCAGATCTGCAGGTGGTGTGATCGGATTGAAGAGATGAATGGGTGAGACCTCTACTCGGCGGTGCTGGCTGCGGTGAACAGAGAGGATTGGACGCGTTTTGTTTTAACCACGGGCAGCATAGACCATGACCCTCAGTAATAAGGAAACGAAAAAAAAAAGAAACTTTTGAGATTGCAGCTATCCCTTAAATATAAGAGGCCATTGGATGCAAATAAAATCAAAAGAGACTGTCACATCGAATGAATCGAAATTTCCTAAAAGAAAACCGAAGAATAAATGAATATTTATTTTATTTTATTTATTTATTTAGACATACAATAGTAAAACTGTATTGCCGTGAATGGGACAAAATGACAATTAACATATTTAATAATTACAAACAGATACACAACAATTGTAATACTTTTAGACAATATCGAAACACAGACATAGAAATTAAAACATCTTACAAAATTTTCAGAAATACAGAAACATTTAGGAAATATCAGATCCATACATAGAAACTTAAACATCTTACACATTTTATGGAATTACAAAAACATTCAGAAAATATCAAAACACACACATATAAACCAACATAATACAAGATTTACAATATTGTACGTTAAGAAAACTTTATTGAGAATCAATATCACTTTCAGAATACCACTTTTCACAACTTGTACGTCGGGTTGTACCCATTCTTCAGTATATGTATTTCAGGTTTCAAGATTTTTATACTGAAGAAGGATGAATGCAATCCAAAACATATTTATGAAGAGCAAAATAAAGTATTGCAAAAATGCAATTTTTGAAAATGTTAAATAAACCATTTGTTTTTCTTAATGCGATGCTTTCAACAAAAATACTATTTGTAAGTTATCATCAACCTAGTGATTTGCAAGTTAAACGATATAAAAATGAATAATCCAGAACCTGCATCGAATGCTCATTGTTTTCCAAGTATAGTACTCATCGGAGACCCTGTAAAAAACGACGCATCGACGCACACTAGGGATTCAGATTCAAATCATGGCAAAAAAAAAACTTTCGTTCGTGCGCGGTGAAGATTTGCCTTTATTGTTATTATTTCAATTTCGCAACATGTTCCGTTTTGCAGATGTCGAGAATTGCTATTATTTAATGAAATATTTTAAGTGCCGTTATGGTAGATTCATTTAATTGTTTTAATTATTTGCTTTCGCAATGGAGAGTCGAGGTTTGCTCTCAAATACATTTTTTTAAACCTGGTGTTGAAAATAATAATATCGCACGTGATGAAAAGTAAATCAAGGCCTGTTGATTTTTTAATGATATTATTTCACTTAAATTTATTAGATTTATCGTTTTTTATAACTAATCGCCTTGAAAAAACGTGTTTCTCACATTGTTCATTTATTGTTAAATGTCTATAATTTGTTAAGTGCTTTTGAATGTTTTTAACCATTTATTTTTACAATGGTGTATGAATGTGTGAAAATAACTTAGATTTTTAATTTCTTCGTTTAAACTTATTCCACAACAAATAATATTAAATATTATCGTTCGGTTTAGTTTCATATTCTTAAATCGTGATACTTTTTTATTTTGTTATTCATGGAATTAATTCCATTGCATTTTTTGTTGATACCGATATTTGTCATAAATCTAAAAACATGTTAATACACTAACAGTAAAAAATAAAAATAAAAATAACTAAGACAAAAGACTAAAGAGTTAACAATATTTAGAACATTAAAGAAGAAAGGATTAATACATAAATGTACACGAGATGAGAAATATGAACACGACTAACGACATATTTATTATTATTATTTATTATGTCTAGCGACATATTTATTGTGGTAGAGTTACAAGGTACAAGGTACAAGTAGAGACAATGAATAGTATAAATTTGACAAGAGTTTGCAAGTCAAGTCATTCTGTGTATAGGTGCGTTATATCCATCGTTTTTTTTTACGCAGGTTTTCATGAAAGAGTTTAATTTGCCTTAGATTAAGAGTGGATATATTGAATTTTAATTCATACCATTATTTATTCTAAGATTATATTTAATTGAATAAATCTTAACATCATTGTATCGCGAGCAGACCTTTAAACATAAAAGTAAATAACATTAGAGGAAATATATATACATATTAGTATAATACAAACGTAATATTACTCTATAATTTATATAAATATTAAACCAGCGTTTTTCCAATGTTAATTGATTAATATATAAGTAATAATTTATCTAATACATAAAAAAAAATTGAATGTTGGCCACGTTAGGAACCAAATAAATCGACGCGCGTACATGACACGATGTATGAATGCTGAGGAAGCGAGAGAAATATGTCAGGAATGAAAAGTGTGGCAGTCCATTCTTTCTACCTACCCCTTCGAGGAGACGGCGTGATGGTGTGTTAGTTAGTTAGTTAGTTAGTTTAATTATTTATTTCTTCGGATGATGAATATTTTTGATACATGTCCAGAAAAAAAAACTTAGCAGTGGAAAAACAGTATTTGAATTATATAAATATCATGATAATAGATTACCAGTGTTACTGCATTAAGTTTATCAAAAAATTATATTTACCCTTTCGTTAAGTGTTCGTATACTTGGTGTGATCTCATTGAGATCGCTATAGAAATACAAGAGAGTTTTGAAGTGCTTCCGTTTGGAAAATTATAGTATATAATAAGTCACGGTTCTTACTCAGCATTCGTGTTAATGTATTAAAAACGTGAATTTTCTGTGTTCTCTTATATTAAATATTTACTTTGACTTGTTTACAACTTTCGGGACACTTCAAATCAATCATCTTTGCCATTGACTTGTAAAAAAGTAACCTTTCATCTTGACATTGGTAAGTATACTTGTTCAAGCGTAATGTTTGTAATTTGCAAAAGGTGTAAAATTTAGCATCTAATGGTTATTACTTAAAATGTTTGGTTCTGCAGGTCATCGATGATGACTTTGAAAACAATGTAAGCGAGAATCTATCTTTACTCTCGATCAACATTGCCATATTTTTGTCACCTTTATAGTGTTTGTACTACGTGTACTAGGTGCGTGTGTTTGATTAGGTCTGAGAGCTCACAAGCATATTGTGTCTTCTCGACAAATTAACACATTTTTAAAAGATGATTTAATTCTTGTTTCTTCTTATAATATTGCCTTGTATAGTCTCCCTACGTTGGCGATCACCGCGGCGAATGTTTTCCGCCGCAGTGGTTTTATGAAAAGTGTTATTGGAGTTATAAAAAGTGTTATAAAACCTATCCAAAAAAGCTAGAACGGCAGTGCACAATGGTGTTCTTCTACCGACCCTTATGTATGGAAGCGAAGCATGGAACTGGCAAAAGAAGGATGAAAGTAGAATAAATGCAGTAGAAATGAGATCTCTTAGACGAATGTGTGGATACTCTGTGTATGATAGAGTGTCGAATGAAAATATAAGAAGTGAATGCGGTGCGAATGATGGTGTCATGAACAAAATAATGAAAGGATCATTAAGATGGTTTGGACATATGGAAAGAATGAATGAAGAAAGAATGGTAAAAAAATTATATGTTAATGATGTAAATGCAACCAGAAATAGAGGAAGACCGAGGAAAACGTGGCACGATCAAATAAATCAAATATTGAATGTCGGCCATGTGAGGAGTCAGAGAAATCGACGCGCGTGCATGACACGATGTATGAATGTTGAGGAAGCGAGAGAAATATGTCAGGAAAGAAAAGTGTGGCAGTCCATTCTTTCTGCCTACCCCTTCGGGGAGACGACATGATGGTTAGTTAGTTAGTTATTGGAGTACTTTCCCGTTGTCTTCTTCAGGGATTTTCTGTAGGGGCTACCTTCCCTTAGCTGGTGGGTTTCAGTTCTGTGGCGCAGTTTTGTGTGCATGTCTGCTATGACTCTGATTGTGAGGTCAGTGATCAAATTGCCCGGGACACGCGGGATCACGAGGACCACTCTAGGAAGCCAGGAAGTCGGACTTTCAACAACAACAACAACATCAACAACAACAAACAATCACGCCGTTTTCCCGGGGTAGGCAGAGAAAATGGACCGCCACACTACTCTATCCCGGCACACCTCTCCAGCTTCCCCCACATTCATACAGCGAGTCATACACGCACGCCGATTCTTCCGACTTCTAACATGACCAACCTTTAAAATTTGATTAATTTGGTCATGCCATGTTTTTCTCGGTCTGCCTCGACTCTGATTCTCATGACATGTGATAGGAAGCTAATCTATCGCAATTTTATTGTCACGTGAATTATACACCAGACCAACGACAGTATGAAAATCACACTGCCATCGTCGGGAATCGAAACCGGGACCTTCGGCGTGGCAGTCATAGCTCTTGCCACTCTGCCACGAAGATTGTCATATATTGCTTTGAATACATTTTGTATATATTCATGTGTACTATACAATTGTGTTATGATTTTTCCTTAACGTCTGCCACGCTGTCTGGGTAATACATTCTTGATTGAATGTGTTGGTATTATGTTTTCGGTGTGAATAGGTGAAGCCACATACTCGTATGCTGGTTACGTCTACAGGATATTTGTAGAGTTGCGTCACCAATAGTAACCTTCTCCGGCAGTGGATCCCATCGCACCCTTTAGATCTTGGCCGAGATGTTTCGCTGCTTGCTGAAGCTGTTGCCGAAGTATGTCAAGAAATGGGTGGAGTTTATTTAAGTTTGCTCGGCGACAACAATGCATACAAGTTATTTCAATTAATTTCTGTTTGACCGCTTCGGCAATGGGCTTATGTTGTTATAGAGACTACCAAGGCTGATGATAAACTATTGTTTTTGTCTTCTTATTTTATTTATTTATTTGAAAAAAATATCCAATTGGGTTACATGGGCTATAAGGTTGCTTACATCTTACATACTATTTATTGTTTCTTGAACAATGATATAAAATTTCATATTAAATAATTAATACGAATGAAAACGTCTGTTTTTCCAGAAGTTTTATTATCGTTTATGGGAAATACATGTTTTGCTGTTCACTGATAATTTTAATAATGATTTAAAACGGCAAAACATGACATCTCCAAAAACTATAGTAAAACTTTTAGAAAAAATACGTTTTCATTCTTATTAATTATCTTACATGCTATTATATTATTTTTCAGATTTATTTTAAACTTATTTTTATGTAAACACTTTAGTTCTGTTGGGAGGTCATTGTGGATTGTTAGTACATTATACAATATCCTTTTCTTGTTCGTTCTTCTTCTCCGGTCTCAATCTAAAGATTGATTTGCAGCAAGGCGATGCATTATTTTTTCCACTCCGCTCGGCCCTCGGCAACTCTCTTCAACTCCGCATAGGAGGTGAAGCCAAATCTGGTATAGGTACTCTTGGCGACGTCGTCTTCGGCCAATCGATCCTTCGACCATTCCCTCCAATATATCATGCAGGAAACATTCGTGTCGCAACACATGACTCATCATCTCGCGCGCCTCTTCGCTATGGTGTTCAATATATGCCTGTTCTTTTCAACTCTGCTGAGAACCTTCTCATTTGTAATTTGTTCGTTAAAACTATTTATACTATTAAAACTATTTATTTCTCTTTTTCTTTTTTATATACTTTGTATATACAACACTATTAAAATTATATAGACATGTTTCGGACAACCATTCCTTCTCCAGTCATACACATTTAAAATATTATAAAATTGTTTACATGATCTGACAGATGTTATAAAGATTTATTTTGGAACGTTTATAAACGTTCCAAAATAAAAGATTAATATTTATAACATCTGTCAGATCATGTAAACAATTTTATAATATTTTAAATGTGTATCTTTATAATATCGATCACTGAAGAAAGACTGGTTGTCTGAAACATGTCTATGTAATTTTAATTTTTTTAATGTAACTGTTGTACATAGAAAGTACATAAAAAAGAAGTAAAGAAAAAAGGTTGGACTTGGATCTTCTGGCTTACAGAGGTTCAGCTAATGTGGCTATTCCTCTTACGTCTGATGGAAACATTACGTTGTTAGTTCATGCGGGGGCATGATTTGTGTGGCCCGGAGTGTTCCTCTGAAGGAGGATCGATTTTGGGCGCTTGTGGCGGTAGGAGGTGTTAGGGTCGTAATTTGAGAGGTCTTTTATTGTGGGGTTAGGATGTGAAGTAAGTCCTTTATAAAAACGTAAAAGCATCTACAACACCAAAGTATGGCGAATATAGAAGTAAAACTATTTAACTAACTAACTAACTAACCATCACGCCGTCTCCCCGAAGGGGTAGGCAGAAAGAATGGACTGCCACACCTTTCTTTCCTGACATATTTCTCTCGCTTCCTCAACATTCATACATCGTGTCATGCACGCGCGTCGATTTCTCTGACTCCTCACATGGCCGACATTCAATATTTGATTTATTTGATCGTGCCACGTTTTCCTTGGTCTTCCTCTATTTCTGGTACCATTTACATCATTAACATATAATTTTTTTACCATTCTTTCTTCATTCATTCTTTCCATATGTCCAAACCATCTTAATGATCCTTTCATTATTTTGTTCATGACACCATCATTCGCACCGCATTCACTTCTTATATTTTCATTCGACACTCTATCATACACAGAATATCCACACATTCGTCTAAGAGATCTCATTTCTACTGCATTTATTCTACTTTCATCCTTCCTTTGCCAGTTCCAAACTTAAACTATTAAAACTGTTGATAGTCAGAGTTCAGCATCGTTGGTAAAATATGAATTTAGTACCGTAAAGCGAGTGTAAATAAAGCACTTCTCAGTCTTCATTATGATAGTCATTCACATTTGTATTAGTTGTTACATAAAGTAAGACCATTCACGATGTACTCCGGTTGAGTAGAAAGTACCGCGACCGGTGGTGAGTACGTCACGCTCGTCGGAGTGCCTGGATCCGCTCTCGCTGACAGTGCCCCGCCGCCCGCCTCCCCCCGCCCGGGAAAGGTCCGAAGCGCAAGGTCGCCGGGTAACCCTTTCTCGACACATTTTATTGCCGTCGCATACCGCGGGCGCGATACCATCGGGGATAGACTCTGTCCGCGTTTCGGGGAAACGTTTGCAATAGTGTGGGTGACAGTGCGTTTACAAAAAAACTAGTCGCTGTTTTATTTTTTATGATTAGATAAAGCACAAAATACTTCAATATTTTAACATTGATATAAAATAAACCTGTTTTATTCATTTGTTGTTTCTTGAATAATGATTTAAATTTCCGTATTAAATAATTTATAATCAAACATTGATATAAACATACATGTTTTTACTATTTAAATTTATAACACTGCTATAATATCACAATTTATTTTTATTCACTAAGAGTGTCGCGACAGCTGTTTCGCCAACCGGTGTTGGCATCATCAGGTGTAACAATAAACTATTATTATAGTTTGTTGTAACACCTGTTGATGCCAATATCGGCTGGCGAAACAGCTGTCGCGACACTCTCGGTGAATAAAAATAAATTGGGATATTATAACAATGTTATAAATTTTAACAGTAATGTAATGTTGAAGTATCATAGTGTTTCGGTCAAAACAATTGACTATTTAAACATGTTTTTATTTATTGGTCGTTTCTTGAATAGTGGTGTGAAACTCCATATTAAATAATAAATACGAATGAAAACGTCCGTTTCCTATAATTTTTCTCAGAAGAAGATATTTGATAATGTGTTTGATAATGAAGATGTCATTTCCATAAAATACAATAAAACTTCTAGAAAACGTAAGTTTTCATTCGTATTAATGTTTTTTTTAAATGAAAATGCTTATAATAAAATTCTATTAAAGTTTAATGTTGTTTATTGATTTTTCAAAATTAGATTTTTTTAAGTGTATGACTAATATTCATAATGATACTATTCAATGTTAAAATTCAATACGTGTCTGAAAGTTCCCATTTTTCTGGTAAATTAATGTTGTTAAAGTTAATTCCTTTTGCTTATTTCGAATTAGTAGTAATTTTGTAATCACCGAGCATTTGGGAGCTAACGTCGTGCACTGCGCCTATTAGACCCGAGAACCAATCAGATAGATTTCTATAACCAATTTATGAGGTGTTACTCACACTTTTGCAAATATCCTCCCTGGAGTGAATAAACTATACTAGATTTCAGAATGTCTAATTTATGCCCATTAAAAGTGCCTACTCTTAACTATGCGGTGCTCGTCGATTTTTTTTGCGACTATTAAAGATTTGATATTGACCTCTTGATTTTTTTAAACATTAGCTTGGACACGTTAAATTCATTTGGCTTCAACGATTTGAATACATGCTGACATTTTGGTGCAATTACGAGTTTTTTCATGATTCCGTCTTAGTCAATTTCACAATGTTATTTATAAATGCCCTAGATATTTTTTACTTTAAAAAAGTTCTTTCAATACGTTAAAGATTTTTAAAATATTTAATATTAGTTATAAATATCACAGATATACATTTCGCACGCTTAATAGAACACTGGCTTAACTAAAAAAAACAGTTTTGCTCAATCTGACACGAGTTGGTGTTTTAACAAAAATAGTCGAAAAACACGTACGAATAAAAAAGATCGATATAGTGTAATGAAGGTCAATTGGCGAAATTTTGACTTAATTTTAACGCGAAACGATGGATAGCGTTAACACAAGTTTCTGTCTAATGTTCACTCAATTATGACCTAAACCATAATCGGTCAATTTACTATTAAGCGTGCGATATTGCGATATCATACGGTAGTTTAAATATCTTTCTATTTTTCAAAGTTTCGGTATCATTGATTTCTTCTGAGAACATCTATATCTATCATTATATGCAATTCGACAGCAGATACACTTTTCTTTCATAGTTGATAGTCGCATTTTCGGCCGACTCCACAGCGACTTACTAAATACCAAGCCAATATATTTTGTATTTTATTTTGTTAGCAATATTCGTTTGTAATTTATTATTCAACAAATATCTCAGCCTGTATAGCTATCAATTTTTAAACGCAATACTTTTTATTATTAAAAGAATTCGTTAGAATTGAAGGTATATGTTCTGTTCTCTCCAAGTAGATCAATTGAAATAATCATATAGTTAGTTCATCAAAATATACAAAGTTTTCAAGTTTTTAAAGATATTTCAATGCCTCATTCCGTTGGCAAACTTGCATATCTTCTATCGATTGATAATCAGGTTTCTTAATAGTGTCAATCGATTTATTGATCTAATTTCATTCTTAGTTTAAATAAAATATATTTCGCTTGCGCAAGCTGTGGTAATTAATTTGAGTAAACTGCGCATATATCATTGTGGGCCTGTACCTTCACTAAGATTTAAATTATTTTGACATATTTAGATAGAACTATTCGTAGTACACCTTAATTATAATTGCTTGTCTTATTCGACGTAAATTAGTATTTCGACTTCATACTTTTAACTATTTTCGTAACTGAGAGCAGTGCAGGCTCGTCAAGTTGTCTATGGCTATTGTTTACAATCAACAATTCTTCTTCTTCTTAATGTGCCCTGTCAAGTCCCCCCGACGTTGGCGATCACTCTGGTAAACTCTTCCCTATCCTGCGCTGTCCGGAATAGCTCCTCCACAGTTCCGATTCCCGTCCATTCCCTCACATTGCGCAGCCAAGAGATCTGCCTTCTCCCTGCCCCCCTGCGGCCCTCTATTTTTCCCTTCAAAATTAGTTGCAGCAGGCGATATTTTTCCCCTCGTAGAACGTGACCCAGATATGAAATCTTGCAGACTTTGATCAATGTCAGCAGCTCTCTATTTACTCCTGCACGATTCAGGACTTCTGTGTTTGTCACTCTGTCTGTCCATGGGATCCTGAACTTTCTTTGGCGAAGCCACATTTCAAATGCCTCTAACCGGTTAAAAAAAATTACAAAACTTGTTTATTGTTCCTTGCAAAAGTCAACAATTAACAATACTCAATGTTGTAATTTCTAGATTTGTCTACTTTATCAATGTGTCCTTGTGTGATAATACGAAAGGTTTTCTATTCTAGAAGACATAGGTAAGTAAAGAATTTCGTGACTGTAGAAAATACAAATTACTTTAATTCTTTTTATCCTTGATATCCTACCTACTTAAATTAAACCTCTCTGTGATGAGCTATTATCCATATCCAGTCTTGGTCTCCTGTAGCTTTCCTTGTAACTCCGTCTGTCTTCAACCGCTTTCCGATTCGCCATCTCGAGAAACTGCGCCGCATCTTCCTCACTTCACACGCCCATCTCTGCATGGGTCTTCCTACTAATTTCCGGTGGTTCTGGTGTCCGGTTATTTTTGTCAGGCATTGACTATACATGCCCAGTAGGGTGTCCCTTATTTTTCAAAGTTTTAATTTTACGATACATAGGCTATTGTTTTATTCATTTGGGCCTAAAACATCCGAAAACAATTTTTTTCCTTATTCGGAACAGCGTAACCCGTGCCGACTTGCGCGTAAAGATGTCCCATACAAATTGCGTCACAGGAACGGCGCGTTGTCGTTGTTATTATCATTTAGTCTCGGCTTGTCGGTAGTAGCACGGATTGTTTTGTATTTCGAAGATGTCATTGGAACTAAGAAGCAACTAAAAAAGTGTTTTCTTGGTTGGTGAAGTAAATCACCAAATAACAGGTGTAAACTACCATCTAATCGTCAAGTTCTCGCAGTTCTATTTTTCAACATACGTGAAGTTAATTTGACTGTTCATGAAAGCGCAAATCTTGTCATTCTGGAGTGCAATATATTCTGAAAAAAGGATAGAATACCTATCAGAGCTGTTCTTAATTATGTTAAGAAGTTAGTGGATCTTTATCAGGTCTGACGAGAACTGCAAAATATAGCAAGAAGATTCAGGATTTACATAGGCGCCGCGAAGAGAACTTTCAACTTGAATTAGATATTTTATTCGACATCGCACATGCCGATGCTCTTAAATGTGCTGTGATACGACAGAATCTTATACAGGATGCTTGAACGGAACTTGTGTGCAAAAACCAGAAAGAGATTCGTTACTCTTTGCATGCCGCCATCATATGTACGAACTGATGCTCAAAAGTGCGTTTGAATCTCAAAATCGATTGTACGAGATGATTATAGCGAGCTCATTGAGCTTGCTATTGTTTTTCTGGGTGGAGGCAATGAAAATAAAATAAAAATCAGACCTGCTGGCCCAATGCATCAAGCACGATGGATGGCAAGAGCTATTTACTCCTTAAAAATACGTTTGCTGCAGCCCCAGTTTAAAATGTGCGCTAAGGACAAACAAGCATTACGAGATGTTTGTTTATTTATTGTGGCAGTATATGTAAAGCCCTGGCTTGAATGCATTTTAGTGATAAAAGCTTCGAATCAAGATTTTTGATTTTTTAAAGACCTTAAAAGATTTCGAAGAAGTTGACAATTTCCAAAACGGCTTTAAACAAGTTCAGTCAACATTTGTGGTACTAGTCAGAGGAAATAGCCGTCTTTTTAATTTTTGGTGACAACGTTGATAAGCAGACCAAAGGAAACATTGTAGAAAATTACAAAAAGAAAGTTTTGGTAATTCGGGAAAGAGGTATGTTCCATCGAAGGAACAGATGTCTGGCTCTCTATATGGTATGTAAGTAGTTTTCAATCTGGTATTTAATTTAGAACTTATTTGTTTTATTTATAGGTACTACAAGTATTTGTTATCTTGTTTTATGGAAATCTTTGAGTGATTTTGTTTCTGTCAAGAGTAAAGATTTATTTTCACGACTGAAACGTGATAGTAGTTTCCTTCAAGAAATTGTATCTTCATAGAAATACAGCGCAGCGTTTGTGGAAGTTAAAAATAAGGTTACTTGCTTAAAAGCAGTTGATGACACAGCTGAAAGAGCTGTTAATCTTATGACAGACTTTCATGGTTTGACTACCGCAGATGAAGAACATAAGCATTTCAGTTAATATTATGTGCAAGGACATAGAAAAATTTACCCAGACGGTAAAAGAAGATACTTTGAAGAGGAAATATCCAAGTAAATCAATATAAATTTGGATCTTTTTTGATAATTACAAGAATAAAATTATATAAATATATGTTTTCATCAATATTTATCTAACATAATGGTTTTAAATGATCATCTACAACCACATTTAAGAGACACTTAAAGCAGCTTTTTTTTTTAAACTTTGAGGGCAAGTCGGCACGGGTTAGAATTAACGTAGGAAGTTGAAATTCTGTATTTGGGTAACTAGTAGACTATTAAACATAATTAGGGGGTATGCGTTTCAATTATCCAAAAAAAAATAATTTTGCCAATATAAGGGACACCCTAATGCCCAGCTCATCTTATTTTAAAAGTAAACTTGTTTTCTTTATTATTTCATTAATATTTACGTCAATGATTCAAATACGTATAAATTGGTTAAGAAGATATCGTGTTTTTGATAATATTATTTTCAGATAACCACGATCCAAGTTTTAATTATTCTTTCGAAAAAAAAACGACAAAACTTGTTTATTGTTCCTTGCAAAATTATGTAAAACTCCATATTAAATCAAATGATTTTACTGAAATCTCTTGATGGAAGTTCATTTTTAATAATAATTAAATAAAACGATGTTTTTAACTACTTCCACTTTTGTATTTATTTAGACAGCGACCGGTTTCGCCAGGCTCGGTGGCATCGACAGACTGGGTCCAGACAGACAAACCCAGTCTGTCGATGCCAGCGAGCCTGGCGAAACCGGTCGCTGTCTAAATAAATACAAAAGTGGAAGTAGTTAAAAAACATCATTTTATTTCATTATTATCCATATTAAATAATTAATACGCGTGAAAACGTCTGTTTTCTAGAAGTTTTATTATATTTAGTGGAATGACATTTGATAATGCCTTAGTAAAACGAAATTATAAATAAATAGAATTATAAAAATATAATAAAAACTATTAATTGTATTACAAGAAGGATGAAACGCTCACGAAACACCAATGTCTATTTTCAAAATGTTATTATCACATTTTGTAACAGAGGTGTAGTTATTATTATCATTGTGTTTCAAGCTTAAGTTAAATAATTATGGAGGTGTTTTTTCCGTTAATTAATTTCCTTAGTGGAATGCTCGGAACCTCCATCATTTCCATATTGAGACAAGAATAACTAGTAAACAGAGTTTAATTATCCCTTTTAAAATGCGTCGTTAAATTAATTTATTTGTGTTTGGAATGTATGTATGTAATAAATACTGTATATGAATTATACATAAGTTCATATTTTATATTATACGCATTGAACGATATGCTTAATTAATCACGATTTTTTATGAACTAAAACACAGTTTTTTCACTATTGAATTTATTTTTCTTTACATTTTCCGAAGGTTTCGTACCTTCATCATGGGCAGTTTATTGCGTTCTCCCGTTGATGGAGGTATATAACCTTCGAAACATTTCGAGGAAATTAAACGCAAAATTTGGAAAAATAATGTTTCAGTTAATCAAAAATTAAATAGTCCATTGTTTTGGCCGAAACACTATGATGCTTTAACATTATAAATTGTTAAATTAAAAAAACTTTGTTTTATGTATCACAATTGTATTATTATTTTATTTTATTTGACATTTGATATATTATTATAACACCTGATGATGTCAATATAGGTTGACGAAACAGCTGTCGCTTAAAATAAAAATACAATTGTCATACATAAAACCAAGTTTTTTAATTTAACAGTTTATAATCAAAAATTCATCATTATGGATTTTTAGTGTTAATGCTTTATCAAAAGATATAATTGTTATATGCATACTTTTTTTAGTCGAATGCATAAAAAACAATATGTTTTACTTTTCATTTATCCTAAAATTAAGCATACAATTTTAACTCGTATAAAAACCAAGGGTTAAAAATATCCATATAATCATATATAATAATTTAATGAATATTGTGAGATTTAAGGGTTTCTTATTTGGAATATTGTTTATGTGATAGTAATAAACTAAAATGAAAATAATGTTATATTGTGAATGACGTATTTTTCTGGTATTTTTGTATTATTATGAAAGAATAACATATTTTGTTTTGCTATAGCATTATTAAATCTTTCAGATTTTTTTGTGTCATTTCAAATGTCTGAAGGCGGTATTATCGCAGCGAAATTCTATCATACAAAATTCAAAAAAATCTAACCAAAACATTGTTTTTGTCCACATAAATGTTTTATTTTAATGTTAATTTATTGATGTAGAATTTTTTTTTTTTTTTACTTTGAAAAAAAAAGACTAGTCTAATGTAAGTGTAAAAAAAGTATGTGGCGATTCAGAAAAAAATTGTTCAAATAATATTACGTCTACTTTTCTAATGCTTCTTCGATTTGCTTAGTAAAAATATTTAAAAAAAATCCGTTTGCCTAATGACATGCATTATTATTTAGGATTTTGAAATTGGAATTTCATTATTCCCTTTACCCTCTGATTCTTTCACATTTTATTGATTTATTTGTTTTTTATTTTATTTATGAATAAATTCAGTAAACTTATTAAATTTCTTCAGTAAGTTCTTATATACAAACTGTAACGAAACTTTTTCTTAGTTATTGAATTTTTAAACGGGTGCTATTTGTGTATTAAGGTTATTTAGAACACGGTTTTTGTATTAACACCCCACACCATAAATGTTCCAACAGCAACAAGAAAGCCAACAATAATAATGAATACAGCGTATTGGATGCAAGGAATCGATTAATTTAATATTAGCCGTAATACGTTTTGGTGCTGAAATAATAATATAATACTATGAATTTATTTTATTTAAAGAAAATATTATTATTTGGTTTACTTCTTCTTCTTCGTTCTATGTCCTGTCAGGTCTCCCTAACGTTGACTATCACCCTTTTCATAGTGATGACCCGGGGAAAAATATTTAGAGTGGTATCCCCTTGCCGTCTCTGGAGGATTTTCTGTCGGGGTTACCTTCCATTAGCTGGGTGTATCCAGTTTTATGGCCCTGGAAGCTCGTCATTCGTCCTCTCTCTATCTGCTATGGCACTAAGTAATATGTGCCACAATTTACATCAATGATATTAGAATTTATTTTACAATCTTCAATGTGAGCAGAAAATAGCTCATTATTATGAAGAAGGAATCTGGTCGTGTCCAGACTTGAACCCATGTCCCCTGGATCAGGAGCCAAGCGTTCTATCCCCTAGACCACCATACGGTTTGATAGTAGTGTTGCTGTTATTAATGCAACATGGCGCCTTACGACATTTTGTAGAGGCATACTTTCCAGCAAAACATACCCCGTCGTAGCCCTACTACCCTTTTGAATACCACTTGAACTTTTTGAACTTTTGGTTTACTATTAACTTTAATTATCATGACTTTTTATTATTTTTATGTACTTGTATTATTGAAACAAAAAAATCATTCACAACTATATTATTATTGTGACGGCTTTCGTCAACATCAGGTTTGTTAATATTAGGGTCAATTGATACCAACAAAACCGTCTGTTTTCTCGAAGTTCTATCATATTTTATGGAAATGACGTAATTCTCGCCTTGCTGAGGAATTATCAAATGTATATCATGTAATGAAACTTTTAGGAAACGTACGTTTTCATTTGTATTATTTATTTAATATGAAGTTTTACATCTTTGTTCAAGAGACAATTAATAATATTAGAGACGTTCACGAAACAGGACACAATGATAATTTACTTGTAGAAGCTACAATTCATTTACCATTGTTGTAAATAATCAAAGTTCCACTTACAACTCAACAATATTTCAGTAAAACTAAGATCATAGTTATATATACTATATTTTTATCATTCTGAATATTAATCATCTCGTCAAATTATTTAATTTTTTATTTTTGTGTTTGGAAATATCTAGATTTATGAACATTGCAAGGCAGATCGTAATTTTTAAGTGTTTATTTGTACTAGGATATAAAATTTTAAGTTAATTATATTTTTACGAAACTAAAGTGTATGTTACACCAGGGTATGAAGTCTGTAATATTTCACTTTTTATTACTGATATTTGCACGCAACCGTAGTTAATTTTATTTTAACTATCTGATGCATACTTGAAATATTTCGTTACTTTAAATCATTATTTTATCACATTGGAATAAACTATTTTCATGATTTAAATTCATACATATAGCACAGATGCTGTCGGCAGTAATTGCAAACGTTTCTTCCATTTTTCTGGTTGGTTTTGGTTATAGGTTTGAAAGTGATGATTATTTGAAGAATTTAACTGTACATTTATTCTACAATGATTTAAATCTTAGTCTTATTCTTCTTCTTCTTCTCCTTAAACACCTTTGGTCTGTTCCTGAAATCAGGCTGGCCTCTCTTGGTAGGTTGACTCCCAACTATCTCTCCATCTCTTCGGCGGACTTCCGGGGGGACGGCAGCCGGCAGGAATCTGATGCGCCACAGCGTGTGGGATTCTGGTGGGATCCATCCTCTGCACGTGTGCATTCCAGTATCTTCTGCGTTGTCTGCTCCATCTCACGACATCCTCCACCTTGCAGATCTCGCGGATGGCCGTGTTCCTCACCCTATCTCGAATTGTCCTTCCAGCTATCATCCTCAGCGTCCTCATCTCTGCCACCCGTACTTTAGCCTTCGTTCTTGTGGTATCCGCTCTGGTCTCAATGCTATATGTCAGTATAGGCCTTACGCAGGTTTTATATATAAATCTTAGTATTTTCAATAATTTAATTAGATTAATAGTTGTATCAGAAACAAAAACTGTTATATAAGCATTGTCTTATCATTATGCAGCCAATTGTACTTGTGCACTTACACATGTGCTATACCTATTGCAGTATTATACAAGAATTGAATAATTCGTAACACTTGTTTGAAAAAAGCGATATTTCTTGTTTTTTACTAATCCATTTCATAACAATGTTGGTTTAAAGTTGCAGTAGCGTGCTTGCAGTTGTTGTATGTATAGGTGTTACTTCGTGGAATACCGACCGCTTATGTGAAAACTGTCCAAATTGTTGAAAAAAAAAATTCTGTAGTTGGATCGCTTTTCTTACAGGAAAAGTGTTACGCGTTCATACGAGTATTCTTTACAAATTATAATTTCAAACGCGATTTTTTAATTAATTTTACATAGAGTTAAACATAGATTACATAAATCTATGTAGAACCAAATCAGGACTCGCATTTGATATTATAGGACAGACACAATGAGGGCCAAACAGGTTTTGAAGACTGAGATGAAGACACCTATGATGATAACAGACAAGACACTAAGAGATCGCGTGAGGAACACCAGAATAAGCGAGACTGACTGAATTTGCTCCAAGCGAAGTTTTCTGAGGGTTGCAAAACATTGAGTTTGTTTTGTTACCTATATGAAGCACCGCTTGGAGTGAAGCTGGAAGTTCCTTTTTTAAAACCAAACAAAAAAGTTGTTTAAAGTGTTTCATTTATATCTGAAGAGTTTTTAAATTGCAAGTGCCCTTGTTTTTTTATAAATTGCTTACCAATTTCATATCTTTATTACGAAACCATTATCAATTGCAATTTAAATTTGAATGTTAAGTAGAATAATATAAGGGCACCCTGTATATTTAAGGTCTCGCTCTTGTCGATTTGCACCATCATCTCGTACTTTTCTTGTATTAATAGTCCATGGTCACCGAGAGGTATCTTCACCCAACTCATTCACTTTCGATTCTAACTTTTTATTTGAGTCACTTTAAACGGAATACCCTCGAGTCAAAATTGTACATATTTTTTAAATGTTGTTTATCTATTATTTTAAAAAATGCGATACATCTAAGTGTAGCATATTTTTATCTCAAAATTTTCATGTGTTCTCTGGAATAGGATTATTCTTCGTGATTAGTCGACCTGCTATCGCTTCACCCAACCACCATTTTTTTTAATGTTCGTTTTTTAAATTGAAAATGGATAAAAAAAACAAATCAGGTTGTCTTGGCTTTAAAATATAAGAGAAGGGAATTGACTGAGACCACGAAGTAGTTGTTTTGCGCAGTCGAGAATAGGTAGGCCTTCTTAACCGTCGGATTGGTCCTAATAAAACAAACATAAGACATTAATGGCATTGTGTTTAATCCAATTGGTCGTACCTTCGTATTTTTTTAGTAAATTTAGTAATTAATAAATAATGAAGCAATATTATATTAACATTTTTTCATTTTGAAATTATATTTACGTGTAATTTTTAGTGATATATGTTAAGTCGTCCGTTTTCTTAAAAAAATATTGTATACAACAGATCATTTGAACCCAATTCAGTATATACATTTTTTTTGCTATTATATTGATTTTCATTACATGTAATAAGAATCCATTCTATCGCCATTTTATTTTCACGTGAATTCTACACCAGACCAAAAATAGTGTGACAATCACACTGCCATCGGCGGGAATCGACCCCGGGACCTTCGGTACGGCAGTCAGAGCTCTTACAATTCTGCCACAAAGGTCGACATTTTATTGTATTCTACGGAAGTGATATGTTTCGACTGCTAAGACATTATCACATTTGATCAATGTGAAATGTGCGATTCTCATGAAATGGAATGCGGGCGTTTTTACCGATATTAAAAATATTTCTTTATAAAAAAAAAGTTTGTGTTTGATGCGTTGCCTTTTTTGTCTAGGCTACTAGTTCTGTGACCGCCGCGGGTTCAATTTGACACTTAGAGCAATCTCGTCAGTCAGATTCAGGCATCCAGTCACGGATGGGCACACAGCGCAAAGGAGCCGATCATTTATTTTTGATCACTTCAAGCGCGACGGTTAAGAGCAAGCTTCTTACTTGGTCACGTGTCGAATCAATCATCTTCGTAAGGTTAAGCTATTTGGTTTTAATGATAGAGTAACATTTATCAATACTCGTGAGGTAACTAATTAGTACTACAGTTTAGTAGTAATCTTTGTGTGATACATTGTGACTACATTGTTAAGAATTTTCATCGTAAACCTGTATCTATCCATGAAATGATCGAATCTAATATCGTAAGAATCACTTTTAATAATATAACATATATGATTCACAACGCATAATGTTTTATTTAAAACACTTTTGAAAATATTTCACAACAATGTGTTGCATTTGCATTATCGTACTCATCCTTTTTCAACTTTACATTATAAATGAAAAAAAAATACGAAACGTATTTGTGAAAAGTGATATAAAGTTTGTGAAAATGTTTCTTAAAAATTAATCAAATATCCATCCCAAGCACAAAGTCATAGCGAATATAGAATATACAATGTTTTATTCATTTTCGTCTAGTTTAAGTTTATATTACAATAATAACAAATTATTTACTTTTCTTTAAAATATATAATGACAATTTTCTTATAAGGAATCTAATATATGAAACTAATCATGAAATTGACAACACAGTAATGAAAGTTGAGATGAACTTGTACCACAATACCATAATGCCTCAAGACTAAAGTCTTCAACCAGTGGGTCTTGTCAGTCATGACGTACGGAGCCGAGACGTGGACACTGACAAAAGGTCTAGTTTACGGATTCAAGGTCGCCCAACGGGTCATGGAAAGAGCCATGCTTTGAATAATCTTGAGGGACAGATTTAGAAACGAATTTATTCGTCAACAAACTAAGGTGACTGAGGTGGCTCTGAGGATGGGCGGGCTGAAGAGGCGATGGGCTGGCCATATCTGCCGGAGAACCGTCGGCCGATGGGGGAGACGGGTTTAAATAATTTAGATTACTTTAAATTCATATTTGAAATTGCATTTTTCTTAAATTTTGAAAAATTTATATAGTAATGAATTATAAAATGATTAAAAAAACAATGGTCTCGTTTGTTGTGTAAAATATATTGTTTTGATTTGACGCGTTTCTGCTATAATCGCTTCAATAACGAGATGCCTATCTGCCTACTTAAAAAAAAGTTTTTGTTCGTTGTGTTTAAACTGTATAACTTGAATGCGTAGTCAAGACAAAAACCTGTTTTGTTTAAAAAAATCGACCGTTCATTTTTCATAGGTACGTTAGTGCTTATCAGAATAATTCAATTTGATGTATTAATACTTTTCTATTGCTTGTGGAATCAATAGATTTATGTAAATAACTTTTTTTATATCTACACAATACGTCATTGTATCAAAGTGTAGCGGCACCTATAAACGGCGAGAGTGGATTCATTCTTCGCTTTTACTTTCGTTGTGGTCCACACCGCATGTCAGGGCGCAAATATGCCAAAATATTTTAACTAATTAAGGAATCTTCAATATAAAAATATTTTATACTACTATTTTTAAGCATCGTGGTAGCATCGCAGCATGTGAACCAATCACAAGATTCACAAATAATAAATATTTTTCTTGACCCTTTTAATATTTATGTTAGGTATGGTGAAATGAAATAAGTTACTAATTAAAACACAATTTGACGTTCTCAACTGCAGCATTTTTTAATATTTAAGTTGACCATTCACACGATGGAGAAGAAGAAGATTATTAGAACGTATTATTAGACGCACAAAAAGTTCTCGTTGGTGGTGATATTTGTTCATATTTGCACTTTTCACGAACATGTGTCAGATCGCAGACGTCCTTTTCCAGTATAAATTAAAAATAAAACATGTTTACATTGAAGAAGGATGTCTGCGTTTAGAAAAATCGTTGTGAAACGTGCAAAAAAGTGTTAATAAAGTGTTTTTCAAAAGTCAGAACACAAAGTGATGACATATTTTCAAGAAATATTTTTGCTTTATAATTTTAAAATATTGTTATTAATACTGATTATTTTGAATTGCAAAATACGAGTAATAATGAAAGACGCCCCTTCATAATGGTCAGACATATTTTATGTTCTCTAATTGTATTGTTTGTTGTTGTATTATAGCGTTGTATAGGGTCCTTGGAAGTGTGTGCTTGTGTTGTGTTTACTCGTACATTCCCGGTCACCACAAAACAGCAAATAATTGTTGAACAATATTGCCATAAAGTCAATGTACGCACGCTGAAAGCGACAAAATTATTTATCTTATTTGCAATATTTTCATTGATATCTTATTTACCTGGCTTGGATGCGGCTGTATGCTCTCCTTGGAATTCTTCAGTTTTTATTATCATTTCAAACATGTGTGAAATTCCCTTGTGACATTTTAAAATATTTGTTTCGTAACGTGACCGAACCCAACGCAAGCACAATGCTGGATGAATTATAAAATTGATTGTGAAATCAATTCTAGTATATCTAGATTCTATTTGGGTCAATAGTTAAGGATACGTATCATTATCAAAGATCATCATAAAACGGTTATCTTGATCGATGAATCATTATATTTGATCAGCTCATGTATACATTTGTTTCTTCGAGACACAATTCGAATTGTTTTGGTTTCGATTTAAAAATATATATATATATATATATATTTCATGGTTACCTGAAAATATTTATGATTTACTTGCATCCCTTAGTTAATTATATTTAATGTTTTTATTATTCTTCTATATTTTAATGCATCACAGATAAATACGGATCTTTTCAGAAAGATATTTATAGATATTCGTAGTTATATTACAAAGTAATTAAATTCTCAACGAAGACGTAGGCAGAGGCAATGGACCGCCACACTTCTCTTTCCTGACATTGTATTATACTACTGTCGATTCCATTCACATGGTTAACGTTTACTTTCATTAACATTCATTCTTCATTCAATATTTTCCATGTGTTCTAATAATCTTAACAAACTTTTCATTATTTTGTTTGTAATGCTTTCATTTGCACTGCATTATTATAGTTGCTTTTGGTACACTACCATATTTAGATTTACCGTACATTTTTCTAAGAGATCTCATTTCCATTCTATTTATTGTATTTTCATCCTTACTGCCAATTCTATTATTCACTTCCATACATAGGGGTACAAGGGTACAAGAACATATAAACTAACTAACCATCACACAGTTGCTTCCTCCACATTCAGACATCGTAACATACACGCTCGTCGATTTTTCTGACTTCGAATGTGCTCGACTTTCAGTATTTGAATAATTTGGCCATGCAATCCTTTTCTTGGTCTTCCGCGGCTTCTCTTTCCACTCACACTTATTGTATACAATATTTTAATCATTCTTCTCTCGTCCATTCGTTACATACTCGTATGTGCAAACCACCTCAGATATCCTTTTTTAATTCTACTTATGATGCAATCATCTGCCTTACATTTCATCCTTATTTCTTCGTTCGGTATTCTATCATACATCGTTTTCTCAGTGATCTCATTTCTACGGCATTTATCCTCCTTTCGGCACTAGAACTCTATTACAAGAACATCATTTTGCAATGGCATCATAGTTTTTTTTGGACAGACTTGTATACTCGCACACAAAATACACAAATATATTTTTGACACAGCCCTATATTTATTTTCTTTTTCATTATTTAAAATATGATTCATAAACTATTTATGTAGTACTCCATTGTATTCAAAACATTCAAAAGTTTTTTTTTTGTGTAGTTTATATTATTATATAGTTCGTTGGTTTCCTATTCGAACCCGGCTACACATTATACCGCAATCTTGCGAGGCATTGAACTCGGTGTGGGTTTTTGCCAAACTCAATTATTTATCCTACTCTAATGTGCAATTTATTAAGTCATGCTCACTTGTTCTTTTGTATTTATTTGATATGTTTTCCTTGATCGTTGTCAGGTTTATAAGGAAGTGATTTTACGGAAGATTTTCGTAAAGATTCTTACGTATTAGTAGATGTATTAAGGGGTTACGCTACCCTGAAATTAAAAAAAAATTAGAGGAGGTCAAAAGAAATCAGAGGACAATAGAAGACCTCATGTACGGTTCAGGAATCACAGACTAAATGTAAAAACATATGTGATTCAAAGACGCTAACGTCATACTTTTTTTTTCTATTACGTTTTTCTCGAAACTATAATACATTAAAAAAAAACGGTGTACACGAAATCTCCTGGTCTATTCACGCGATTTGGTTGAAATTTACAACAGTTATTTTCCATAATATTATCTACAATGTGACGCAGTTTTTTTTTTATTGGGTGTCATGTTCAAAAGTTATAATCTTTTAAACTCAAACATCAATGAAAATTAGAGTTTTTTTTTTCAAACAGTTGGTATTTCTACAAAAAGAAATTATATCCATATCCCTACGTCACTCGATAGCTATTACAATTCTTAATGTTAAACAATTTGGTTTTTTTATTTCGGATAATGCATTATAAAGAAATCATGTACACCATCAGCAAATATTTTAAAAACAGGGCTCTACATATTGGTTTATATCTCCGCCATTTTTTCTTTCTTTCAAATATAAAAAAATTAGTACATATATAATGCCTGTGTTAAAAAAGTTTATTTTTATACCTATTTTTCCGAGCGCCAAGGTGGCGTAACCCCTTAATCAATATTTCTGTAGACATTGAAATCGTCATCCCGTTTAAGTTATTATCACGTCAATGAGTTCGCTAAACTCCATTCGCATATTGTGATTCATGATGTATGACAGTGAGTAATAAATATCTAGAAAAAACAAGTTTTCTAGAAGTTTTGTAATATTTTAAAATAATGGCATTTTGCACCTACCAAATCAACATATATCACCATTGTAATGTAGATTAATAAAAGCCATATAGATTTGATAATAATTTAACAACAACAACAACAACAACAAACCATCACGCCGTTTCCCCGCAGGGGTAGGCAGAGAGAATGGACCGCCACACTACTCTATCCTGGCAAACCTCTCTAGATTTCCTCCACATTCATACAACGAGTCATACACGCACGTCGATTCCTCCGACTTCTAACATGACCAACCTTTAAAATTTGATTAATTTGGTCATGCCATGTTTTCCTCGGTCTGCCTCGACTTCGTACCCCATTTACATCATTAACGTATACTTTCTTAACCATTCTTTCTCCATCCATGCGTTCCATATGTCCGAACCAACGCAGCGATCCTTTCATAATTTTGTTCATTATACCTTCTTCCGCTCTACATTCCTTTCTTATATCAGCATTTGAGATTCTGTCGTATATCGTTCTACCACACATACGTCTTAGAGACCTCATCTCATAATAATTTAACATTTCAGTAAACATTATATACATATAAATAAATGTAAAAAAAAACTAACTAACCATCACGCCGTCTCCCCGAAGGGGTAGATAGAAAGAATGGACTGCCACACTCAAATCGATGCGGCACTCCACCCTTCTATTTTCGCCCCCGCGAGAGACGCGGTGTGATGGGTTGCGAACTACATTTAAAGTATTTTGTAAAAACATTTTCTTAAATAAGGGGCGACATATTTCTTGTTCTTTCGATGGCTTTATAAAATGCCAATGCTTTAATAAGGCGAAACAGGCCTCACTCATAAAATTGAATAAAACTTCAAAAAAAATTGACGTTTTCATCAATATTTAAAGTTTCATTTATAGTTTTACATACATATTCATGAATCAAGCTTTATTCTATTTTGTAGGAGTTATAATTATTTTTGACTTTGTTAGATAATTTGATAAATATCCAAGCAAGGCAAAGCATGTCATGAAATGTACGAGTATATGAAAATATAATAAAACTTAAAAAATTGTAGTGAGTTTTACATCATTAAGCACACCATTGAATAAAAATTAATTATTTTTATTCTGTACTCTCTGTAATTTATATTATAAAATTTAGATTATTATTCTTCTTGGTGGTGAAAAAATCCTGTCTTGTGTGTTAGTGCACACCTACCGAAGATTATAGCACGATCGCAATGTATGTAAATCCTAGACATTACGTTTCGTCATCGAATTCTCTCGTGTTACACTGTATGAAACTAACCCGTTTAAGGCCACATAAACGTGATTTGACGTCATGTTTGCATAGTTTTTATACGTAACACTCACACGTGACGCATAATAGTAATAGATACCCTTAAAAATCTAATAAATATTCATTTAATCAGTCGTGTGAAAAAATACAAATGTTTACTTGTCAACTGAAATCTATATGCACCCGAGAGCCATGAAGTCTTGAGTGTTTTTTTTTCTGCAACGAGTAATGACGGTCATGTTAGATTTTTTTATAATATGGTTCCGTCCAGAAAATTTACCTTTTCATTAATTGTATATTTTTCGCATTCAAGAAACAGTCCACGTTGAGTCCACATTTGATAGTGACCCAACAATGTGAAATATGTCACTCCAATTAAATATTACCAAATTTCTAGAAAACATTTAATTATATTATTTACAAACTTTCTTCCGCCCTGCGTATCGTAGTTTGATATTTTTACCCCGCATTTTCTTATACCGTAGTATTATATATATCGCACTCTTAATAGTAAACTGACCGATTATGGTTTAGGTCATAATTGAGTTTACATTAGACAGAGGCTTGGGTTAACGCTATCCATCTATTTTTCATAATGTTAACGCTATCCATTCGTACGTACGATAATCGTTCACAATGTTAACGCTATCCATTCGTACGTGTTTTTCGACTGTTTTTGTTAAAACACCGACTCATGTCAGATTGAGCAAAACTTGCTTTTTTTAGTTAAGCCAGTGTTATATTAAGCATGCGATATTATATTATATATTATATTATTGTCCAATATTCTCTTATACCGTAGTTTGAAATTGATGCTCTGCATTCTCTTATTCCGTAGTTTGATATTATTACCCTCTATGATCTTATGTCGTAGTTTGATATTATTGTCCTATATTATCTTAAATCACAAATGACTCCACCCCAATCTTGCTCCACGGTGTCCCCCTTGTGACCACGACCAGCTTCTGCTACCTCGGTAGTATGATAGCAGGCTCAGGAGGTACGGAGGAGGATGTAGCCAGCAGACTTGACAAGGCAAGGGGAGCTTTCGCTATGCTTCGCCCTGTATGGCGCTCCGGTATCATTTCGAGAAAGCTCAAGCTCCAAGTATTCAGCAGTAACGTTAAAAGCGTACTGCTGTACGGATGTGAGACTTGGAAGTCTACCGCAGACGTTATTGGTAAACTCCAGGTGTTTATAAATAGGTGCCTTCGCTCAATATTCAAAATCTATTGGCCCCAAACAGTGTCAAATGCCGTTCTCTGGACCATGGCAGGCGAAAAGCCAATTAGAGAACAAGTCGCTAGGCGCAAATGGCAGTGGATCGGTCACACTCTGAGACGGAACCCAGCCTGCATCGCTCAGGGCGCACTAGACTGGTCCCCTATGGGGGGAAAGAGAAAGCGAGGCAGACCTAGAGCCACCTGGAGAAGAACCCTGCAGGACGAGGTTAAGGCAGCAGGTCTCACTTGGGACGATGTTAAGCATCAGGCATGCGATAGAGTCGGGTGGAGAAGATTCCTTGAGGCCCTATGCACCACGGAGGTGTGACAGGACAAAAAGAAGAAGAAGATTCTCTTAAATCGTAGTTTGAAATTTTTCCCTGTATTCTCTTATATCTTAGTTTGACATCACTGTCCTGTAATCTCTTATACCGTAGTTTGAAATTGATATCCTGCATTCTCTCATTTCATAGTTTGATATTATTACACTTTATGCTCTTATATCGTAGTTTGAAATTGTTGCCCTGTATTCTCTTATTTCGTAGTTTGATATTGTGACATACTAATATTTATTTATGACTCTTTTGCCAAGTACATGGTTTTAATATCTTCCAATTGTGGTAACCCATTCCAGGGAGGCATATTTAGTACTCTATACAATTCCGATACAAAATAGGTAACAAAGTATGACTTAATGTATGTCTTAATGTATGTCGTAAAGTGTTACTTTAAAATTAATTGTATTATATGATATACTAATTCTATTTTAGTTCTTGAGTACAAAATTCTGAGAAAAATTTATGGACCCACGCTGGAGGATGGGACTTACAGAATCAAATGAAATTTTGAACTAAGTATTGATAACCCAGGAAACAGTACTGAGATTCTGAGTCTCAACGCCTACGGTGGGCTGGCTATGTAGAAAGAATGCCAGAGGGTAGAATACGAAAATTTTTATGCAGATGGGTGCCGCGCGAAAAGAGACTGAGAAAAAGATGGGCGGACAGCGTGAAAGATAACTGGGAGAAAATGGAAAGAGCTAAGGGATGGAGAGAGACAGAAGCTGGATGACTGTTGTGAAGGCCAAGTCCCACACCGGATGTAGCGTTGAGAAGTAGTAGTAGTAGTACTGACTCTATTTTTAATACTATTTACTTATTTTTAAAAAGTATAGGGTGTTTTTTTAGAGGCTTGGTTTTTAAACTGGCAACATTGTTTCTGAAGACTGTCAATTTGACAGTTGACTGTGGATTTGTAGTCGGTACGTTTTGCCATTTCACCATGAATAAACTGACGTCAGAACAACGCTTGCAAATTGTGCAAATTTATTTTGAAAATCATGGTTCGGTTCGCCAAACTTATCGTGCACTACGTCCATTTTACGGTCGACATAATCGTCCATCCGAGCAAGTTATTCGGAAGACCATGGATCGTTTTCGCACCACGTACATTCTAGTGGATAATACGCATCCACAAAGACGACAATTGTAGAAAATTAGATTTCCCGATTGTGGTTCATTCGAGCTAGCCGTGGCGGTCATATGCCCGAATCATATTTAAACAATAACGGCATAAAATTGTCTATTAAATAAAGCCAATATCATAGACATTAACATTATTTTAATGTGTTTTTTTTTCATTTTGAATATGTATTGTATACCTCTAAAAAAACACCTTATAAATTTACAATCAAGCTGACCTATTTAATAAAACATTCACCTTAGTTATCTTATAACTACCGAATTTTTATTATATTGATTTCATTCGTCTTTTCTATTATTTTTTTATTCTTAAAACTAAGTTTTTTTGTCTTCAATACATTGCACCATGCCGAAACTATACTATATAGCGTTCATTCCTAATTTCGATATTTATATGGTTACATGGGTCGATTTCAGAAGTGCGGTTAGCGAGAAAACCTTGGATGGAAGATGACAACGTAAATCATCAACGCTTTTCGGAAACCGCATTAAGTTTCGCAAAACTTGATCTCTCTACGCAACTTTTATAATGGAAAAAATGTGAATCGCGTTTGCGTAGGTTTCCACTTTGTGCAAATACATAATGGCAGTGCGTAATACCTCCGTATTATATAATAGCACATTCAATAGATATTTGTTGTCGGTATATTGAACTCTTTTAACGAAAATTGGAAAATGCGTATAGTTACCGGAATTCGATTGAGAAGATACTTAAATACAAACGTATATAAAATTTTCCCATAGCTAAAGTGTAACCAATTGAAGGCCCGACATTACAAAGGTGCCAAATATATATAGATATATAGATATCTAAAAAAAAGTTTTTGATCCCAATTGGTGTTAAACCTAAAGGCCACTAACTGTGGAAAGGCGCAAAGTGATTGAATAATAGCGTAGTTCAAACGTCACCATAACCAGACTTCAATCATTGAACATTTAAATATTGTACTATTTAAATCAATCAAATCAAAGGTAAGAACTTTAGGTACCTATGTAACCTATACTAAGTACTTATAACTACTCGTAGTACTATGTAATTATTCTGTACGGGCGTATGTTCTTGAACTCCTAAACGGCTGGACCAATTTTGATGAGGACTGGGAGAAATCGACGTTACATGCATGTCACATGCAAGGTATATAGAATAAATATGGTAAGATATTCCGCGTTTTATTTTTGACATCTACTGCGCAGCTACGTCACGTGGAGACCCAAGCATTAGGTTGTGTAGTATGAGTTGAGTATATATTTATACATTGGGTATGGAATTTTTCTTTGTTTATTTATTACGTCTAATTAAAAGAAGTTTTTGTAATTGTATTAAATAAATTATGACAAATCGTTTTCTTTATTTAAGTTATTGTTTTTTTTATTTTTCTTTTTTTAGAGTTAGCATCTTCAATGAGCTTTAAGTTCATTGTTCTTATTTTGAAAAACATTTTACATCGATAAAAAAGATTTTTAACTGGATATGGCAAATCAACTCCATTTGATTTAGCTTGTTTATAGTTATTTAGGTTTGTTTATAGTTTCGTTTCGATTTCGAGTTCACCACATGACGTCACTTGACAGCAAATTATTAGAAAGGGATAGCATGCTACGTGCGCAATATCTTACCATATTATTCTATATACCTTGTGTCACATGTATGTGTGAATGTATATCGGGAAATAATAGTGTGACGGTCCATTCATTCTACACACCCCTTCGGGGAGACGGCGTGATGGTTAGTAAATTAGTTAGTTTATTGTCAACTTCTTTATCTATAATCATAAACTGGGGTGTACTTCGCAATGATTTTTATACGTAATATATGAATATTACGAGTACGTTAACAAATTTTAGATATACAGTAGCGAGTACAGAAATCTTTCCACACTGGAAATATCGTTTTTTTGTAATTTTTTTTTGTGATTCCTTGATAGCTTTTCAGTCCGAATTGTCAAGTAACACTGTTTAAAGATGATCTGCAAGAAAAGTGCCTTTTTAGGGATCAACATTTTTTTTTCTTAATTTTAGAGTTAATTTGTAGATTTTCGATTTTTTGCCACAAAAATTAAAAATGCTCACATAATTTAAAAAAGCACATATTTATTTCAAATAAAATTACATAAGTATATAAAACTAACAAATATCAAAATCCAACAAAATCAGTATATTGTTGTTCCTCCTTTTTTTTTAAATAACTGCTTTAATACGTTCTCCGATCTCCTGTGATGGTCGCCCGCGGCGATAATAGGATGCGGAGTACGTTAGCACCACGTGTGTCTTCCTTTGAGTTACGAGAATGGGTTTGTCCTTCGCAAAAAATTGGCCATTACGCCCGCCGTTGTGAGGTCCGATCTTCGGTACGTTACAGGACAGGTGTGATTGTGTAACAGGTGCCCGGTAACTTGCGGCCTTTTATTGCGATTCGGGCGTTTTCGGCAACTTTATTATGCTAATTGCGTGGATTAATCTAAAGTCGTTTTTTTTTTATATTTCTCAAAGGCGGCCGGTGAAGTAATTAAAGGGCTATCCTAAAATGAATCGCTATTTCTGTAAATGTCAACCAGCTCCATTATAGTTCATTTTAAAAGCTAGATTTATTACAGTTGGCCAAAAGTAATCGTTTTTACTGCTTATTTTTTAAAACCATTATGATTTTTTTCTATCTATAAAATATCTCGCTACTGAAATTAATTTGTAAAAATCCTCGTTAATGTTATTTTTAAATTTATTTTAATCCATTGTTATTAACACTGTGGAATTCCATAGTAATATACTTTGGGAATTAAAAAACTTTGTTAAATCCACTATTTTTTAATAAAAAAATATTTAAAAAACACGGCATGTTTCGGAGGATACCTCCATTTTGGTGAAATTGGGTGAAAATATAATTAATAATCAGATTCCTCCTTTTACTCCTTTCTCCTTAAATACTTTGTCTACATTTACCACAGGGGTAGGCTGAAATAATGGAACGCCACACTGTTCTGTCCTGACATACTTCTCTCGATTCCTCTACATTCATACATCTTGTTATGCACGCACGTCGAGTTCTCCGACTCCTCACGTGACCGACATTTAATATTTGATTGATTTGATCGTGCCACGTTTTCCTCGGCCTTCCTCTATTTCTAGCTCCGTTCACGCCGTTTACATATACCTTCTTTACCATTCTGTCTTCACTCATTCTTTCCATGTGTCCAAACCATCTTAATGACCCTTTCCTTATTTTGTTCATAACACTTTCATTCGCACCACATTCACTTCTTATACTTGCATTTGTCACTCTCGTAATAAAAATACCAACACTTAATAATGTAAATGCTGACATCAAAGAAACTATAATATTAATTTGAACGGTAGAACACTCTGCTCTGTACAGTTTAAATACATAATACAGAAATAATGTTTAAATAACTAATTAAGATATACTAGAGATAAACACCTGCAAGTACAAGTGAAAACAATATGGTAATCTCCCAAGCTCCCATTCCCAATCAAATGCAAATTAATCATTTATTAATTTCTATATAAATTATATCTTTTCAAATGTATGTTTTTTCTAAATTAAATTTTTTTCTAAATTATATTATCATCATGTATTATTATTATTTATTATTTCTTACTGTTAAAAAATAATTGTTAGTACCTACCTATAACAAAAAGCCCAGGTTAATTTTTAAATTTGAATTATTGTATTGAATTTTAAATGCGTTTTTATTAGTCTTTCTTTGTTTAGTTTTTGTTATATTTTTACACCTGAAGATGGAGGTATCCTCCGAAACATGTCGTGTTTTTAAATCTTTTTTATTAAAAAATAGTGGATTAAACAAAGTTTTTTAATTCCCAAAATATATCAATCTACTCGTATTAATTTTCGAACGTTAGCACGCTTATCTACAATTTTCCGACCGCCACTGTTAACGTATAAAGAATCTCGCCGGGACGCATAATAGCCGTGAATTATTTTCCTACTTTGACAATTACGATGTAACGATTGAGTTATTAACTCTGCAGGTGTGTTTGATTTTACGCACAGCTTTTGGTCTCACCTCGTTGTACTTTTTTTAAAATATTAAATTTGTGTTCTTCAAATTATTTCATGCCGACTGCGTGTTTCGCTCGATAAACCTATTTTTACTAGAACAAAAAAAAACAATATGATTTATTTTAACTTTCACACGTACGATTGTGAACATATTGCAAAAATTGCTAAGTTTATATGAAAGTTGATACGTAGAATTTCGGTTCATAAACTAGCTATTAACGTCACGTCATTAGATCATGTGGTCTAATATAATAAAATTTGGGTTTCCAATTGTGTACTTAGTAGAAATAATTTTAATCAAGTGTGCAAACGTTTTGTGTTTTGTTTTTTTGATATATAGTACCTACATTCATTACAGCGTGTATGTATACGTAGACAATTGAACATTTTTGTCTCGATTTATGAATCATTAAATCAACTTTTTTTTCTCTAAATTAATTGAATTCGATTAATTAACGCTGGCCATTGAAATATATTTAATCTCCTATTTATGAATGTACCCTATTTCAATAATTTTAGCATGCATGAAAACAAAAAAAATGATACAAAATTTCTTTATTATTATATATTTAGTGGGCTTGTGGTCGATGTTAAACACAAGTGAAAGCTCACTAAATTTTTAATAATAAAGAAATTTTGTGTTAATTATTTTTTTAATTTTTCAATATTTAAAATGAACTTCTAACAAGAAATTTCAATTAAAAATATATTTTTTAGCGTGTATGCTTTAAATGTGAAATTCAATTTTCATTTAGTCTATTTAAATTAATAAAAATTGTCTACTTGCATATCATATATAATTTTTTTTTTAAATATATTATATTACATTAAATGATTTCTGCTTAAGCAAAGATGTATAATTAAACTAAATTTTATATGTTTAGTTTACATACGTTTTTGTAGTACCTACGCTTTCTGGAGGTTTTATAATATTTTCAGATAGGAATATGTTTTGCCATTATTTACTAAAACATTTGTTAATCATCTTGTAAGATGAAAGATGTCACTTCCTTGACACACTGCTATTTTTATAACATTCATTTTACATACCTTACATACCTTCGTTTAATCTTAAACTGTTGTTATGTTAATTTCCCAATTAAAATTCCTAATCGTATTTTATTATTGTTCATAATTTTGATATTTTTAATAACAAAGCATTACAAACGTAACTATTTTGATTACATCTAATGAAGCAGAAATGTGCATGTTATATGGTAATGTAATGAACCACAATTTGTTAATAACTTTAATTGCATGTAGGCATTTTCATGTTTGCTATATCTCATTCGCTTGCACGTACGTATCTGATTGTATTGTTCATTGAGATTACAAGTCGTTTAACGTTTAACCACTAAGTGTAACTTTTTCCTTTGCCGGCATCATAATTTAATATTATAATCATTTTATAATATTACCGCTCCATCTATAAACGAATAAGTGTGTCAAATCAGTATCCAGTATTGAAATGTGTTTTTTTTTTGTCAGATATTTTTCTCGTTCGTATTTCATAATTAGGGGGCAATCACCTCTGGTTAAGTAATTTGCGTTAAATTATTTTTATCATCGCACGTCTCTATGGAAGAAAATTGTGGTTTCGCAGTAAACATGTGTGATTGTGTGTGTTACCGGGGCCCCCATATGTGTCATGGCCTTCCTCCGACGAGCCAAGACTTTGATCGCCGGGTTTTGTAAAGTCGGCCGAAGAAGCGCAGCTCCTACCTTTTATGTATTGAAAAATAAATAAAGGTCAAAAATAAAGGTCACAGTCAAAATATTACATTTCTCTCGTGACGCAATCCGTTGCCACACTCGGACGATTGTGCCTCGCGGACTTGTTTCTCGCTGGCTTAAGGATTTCTTTTAATTACATGTCCCTTTGAGTTTTACTCGAGAAAATCTCGTTTAGATTGCATCTTCTTCATGTAAAACATATGATATTACCCTCATAAAAATATATGCCCCATTTTCTCTACAGTAATTTATGTACTTGATACACTTATGTGTCAAGCAAATTTACATTCAACTCAAGTTATTAACGACAACGAAAAGCCATGATATCCACTTTAATCGATATTTCTCAACACACTTAAATGCTAATTATTTCGATTCTCCCCCCCCCCGCTAGAGTGAGTACTTACTCATTTTGTACGCAATCTTTTCACTTTTCTTGTATTTGCTTATCTATCAAAGCTTTATTCATATTAAACAAATCAATTATTTACACACATGTTGGAAGCACTTTCGATTTTGTTTACGCGTTTTGCATTAACGTTCTGTTCACTACTCCGTTCGTTGAGCGAATGCCATACGTATATTTAAATTAAATTAAATGCAATAACTTATGCATTAACATTGATGATATTGATAAATATTTTATTAAAAATTAAGTTTTTATTATTTGTATCATGAATCGTCATACTTATGCGGTACAAAAAATATTCGTAACTTAAAAAAAAAAATCATTAATTAATTATTTTTTTATGAATTAAAATAATGTTTTTTCAACTTTTAAGTTTATTTTTCTCGACATGTTTCGAAGTTTGATATCGTTCTTCCGATGATGACGCGCCGAGAAAAATGTACTTAATGGTGGAAAAAGCAGTATTTTAATTCGAAATAAATTCATAATTATTTTTTAAATAGCTTTGTCATTGTGTAATTCCTTAGTATTAATGCCTTAAGAATATCAAAAATTATATTATAGTTAATAAAATGTATATTCACTAATCACAGAATTCACCGTATATTTTAGTGCATTTATTTATGTAACTGTTGACCGTTGATATTATTGTATGCAGCATTGTTTTATTTCGTAAAACCACAAATCTACTGGATGTCGAAGTATTCACAGTCGAATTATCATAACTACAATATGAACGTGATGCTGCTGTGCACCGATATCTTAAGGCTGTCATCTTCGACCGCAACGTATGTGGGTACCTCCATATTTCTTATTTAAGCGCTGTTCGGTTTACTTTTAGGTACACCGCACTACGTGAACTGAGGACGGATCGGGAATTCAAGGGCAACCATGTTGATAAATACCTTCGCATGAAATTATTGATGGGAAATCAATTTATCGCATTATTTTGTTATGCAACTAAATATTCGAACTATGCCTACAATGATATTAATTTGTTTTATAGATTTAAATATGCTAAGCAATTGATTGTATTCGAATATAAATCTTCTTCTTCTTCTTCTTCTTCCTCAGCCTATTTCGGTCCACTCCTGGACAAAGGCCTCCTCCATTCGCTTCCATGTCACTCTGTCCTGTGCAGACTGCATCCAGGTTATTCCGACGTGTCTGTTCAGATCATCGTTCCACCGTAGTTGCGGTCGCCCTGCACTTCTCTTTGCCGTCCACGGTCTCCATGTCAGCAGTCTTCTTGTCCACCTTTTGTCTGAGCTTCTGGCTACGTGACCTGCCCATTGCCATTTTAGAGTTGCCACCCGGTGGATGATGTCAATGAACTTTGTTTTTTCTCTCACCGTATCGTTTCTGACTCTGTCTCTTAGGCTTATTCCTAACATGGCTCCTTCCATGGCTCTTTGGGTCTCTTGTAGTTTCTCGGCACTTTGTTTGGACAGTCACAGTTTCAAGACCATAAGTACCAACTGGCTGAACGCAGCCTTCATAGACTTTTTGTTTCAGGTTGATCGGCATTTTCCGTTTTTTAAGGATGTAACTAATGTCTCCGAAAGCTGCCCAGCTTAGTTCAATTCTAATATAAATATATACAAGTAATAAAAAAAAATCACAGCACATTTATGTACCATTAAGGATAGTTGATCTTTCTAATTTTTTTTTGTAGTCGTAATTTATTTAAACCAATGTTTAATGTGTATTTTATTAATTTTCCAATTTTTTAAAAATTTATTTAAATAATGCATATGAAAAATCTTTTTCTTAAATGGGTTGGAGGCCACTAGGGTCTGTTTTTGCAGAGTTTGCTGCCTCTTGCGATGTGGATTCCGATTTTCTCAATCTTTTTCGTCTTCCTTGCTAAATACCTACGTGGTCTATCATCCAGGGTTGCTCTTCCTATGACCTGAATTCCTAGCTGCCCTTCCATATTTTGGTAGGTCTACTACTAGGACGAATCCCATAAGGCTGAATGGGAAGATAATAGTTAAAATTATTTATATTATTATTTCTATATTTGTATCCTTATTTATAGAACCAATATTAATAACTTTGAAAAATTACTCAGCGAATAGTTTTGTTTATCATTTTCATTATTAATCATTGTATCGTGCATTTTGTGGCGATATAAACTCGGTTCTATTTTCTCACAATAACATGAGAGTATATTTAAAAAAATATATTCGTCCTTCGCACACGCCCCGACCGAGCGGAGTAGCCCGGGCCACGGATGGGTTGCGTCAGTCTGGTGAGAAAGCAAACCAGACGAATGAAATTCAACCAACTTTCTTTCTTCGCCCGTCGCCATTATTATTTGGTTTCCACTGCCAGTTCTCGCTGTGCCGGAGCGCGAATTTCGGCCGGGTTTTAACGTACACACATCTCGTTCCGACCGCCTCTTTTCTCGTTTGCGTAATTGCTTCCGAAACCACCGTCCGGGGTGATCTTCCATTCGGAACACGCGCAGGCGCGAACTGAGGATTCTTCGCGTCACGTAAAATTTATGATTTCTAGCAACACTTGAGGAAACAAACAAATTCGTTGAAAACTAAAAAATAATAAATAGTATTTATTGTTTGTTGATCAATGATAAAATTAAACTCCATATAAAATAATTAATACGGACGAAAACGTCTGTTTTCTAGAAGTTTTATTATATTTTTTGGGAATTATATGTGTCCCCTATCTAAGACATCAAACTTAAATTTGAATGTAATTTTTACTTGCCGTAATTTGATATTTGTTCGATTGTTTAATTTAGTTAGGTTTAAGTAATTTTATGTATAGTTTTTCACAAACTACAATAAGTATATTTACTGGTTATAATAATGTTTAAAATAACTCATGTCATAAATAGTGTTTAAAAGAATTCATGTCATAAATAGTGGGGTATGAATAATGAGAGTCCTCTCACGATACTTCCATATTAAATCGATTAAGTAATTTTTTTGGATGATTCCTTAGAAAGGGGTTTATGTCATTCCCATAAACTATAATAAAACTTCTAGAAAACAGACGTTTTCATTCGTATAAATGAATGAATTGGATAATTTATAATGCGCAATTGTTATGAATGAATCATCTCAAGGTCGCTGAAGAAATTGCTCCATTTTACGAACCAGTTAAAAACAAATATATTTAATATGAGAGCTGCACCTAACGTAGTCGAACAGGATAGGATAATTTGAATAGGCGCGTTTTAAGTCTTGATCTAAATTCTGACGGGTTCTCAACTTGAGGTCTGCAGGAAGATTGTTCTAGGCTGAAAAGCCGGCTATCGCGAAGGCTCGGTCGCTAAAATTTGTGCGAGGACAGTGTTTCGGCAGGGAAAAATCCTTCCCTTAAGGTTCATTATTATGATGAGGTTTAAATTATTTAATATATTGAATTTCATGTCATCATAATATTTACATGTGTAATTACTCGTATATGGAATATTTTGCAAATAATAAAATGTCATTAAAAATAATATTGATAATTGACAATATTATAACAATAAATGTCAAATTAAATTAAACATTTGTTTATTAAAATATTTCGTTTTCTGTCATTTATCGCTGTTTTATTCTAATCGCAACCTTCTGAGTTCGGCCCTGTCAAATTCGGGCAAAGCGCATTTTTGACATTTCAATCTGGTAGATTGAGCATCCGTATTCTACCAAAGTATACCCATAATGTAATAACTCAAATGCTTGTCAAGTGTTAATCACTGTCAACCGCTCAATACCTACGATTCTACCAAATCGTGTGGCATTTTATTATCTTACTAATATGGCAATTTAAACCACTGTTCATATCAATCACATTGAACTGTAGATATGTTTTAAAAATACCGCCATGAAGTGAAACCGTGTTACGTGAAACTAAGGGCCAATATAACACACATAATTTAAAAAAATATTTCAATAAATTATATCTTTCCTTTCAATACTTTCATTATTTTTTCAGTAATAAATTTCAATTAATGAAAATATTTTTTTAAATAAAAATTTCCTTATCTTATTTATGGTTTCGGCATTCACTTTGTGGTAGGACATGATTAAATTATAAATAAAACACTTGTTTTTTTACCACTTGAGTGTTGTATTTTAAACCACTAGTTTCGGAAGCTACAGATGCTTCCATCTACAGGTTTCAATATAAACTAGTTTATATTGAAAAGTTTATATTGAAACCTGTAGATGGAAGCATCTGTAGCTTCCGAAACTAGTCGTTTAAAATATAATACTCAAGTGGTAAAAAACAAGTGTTTTATTTATAATTTAAAAATTTCCTTCATAACATATATTTAGAATATGTTATGAAGAATAATCACTAAATATTTATTATAAAGGAACTTTTAATTTATTTTTATTGTGGATTATGGGAATATTTTCATTATTTACAATGAACAGCTACCAAGCAGTTTCAATTAACAACAAAACATTTTAATAAATATCATTATGAATTTCGTTTTTATCACTGTTTAGAGTTAAATGAAAGTTTTTATTTCGATCCACGAACATAACAATTATAACTTGTTGGTTAGATAACTTAATTTTAATAGACACAATAAAACGTGACATTCGAAATCTATTTTTTTAAATATTATATTATGTTTTGTATTTAAGATGTGTTCACACATCACGCATCCAGTGAGGGTGTATTTAACCTCCATAGTGCAACTGACTACATATGCAGTCCAAAAATGTTATGTTCAAACAACGGCACACTACATTTGCAGTTCATATTTGAAATTATCTCATAAACTTTTTTACTTGAATTCCTTACTGTTAGAAGGTCGACCACGCGACTCGCTGTATGAATGTGGAGGAAGCTAGATAGGTGTATCAGGATCGAGTAGTGAGTACTTACTCTGCCTAACACTCCGGGGAAACGACATGATAGTTTGTTGTTGTTGTTGTCCTTACTACTTAATTGTATGTAATATTATGATAAATTTGGACTATCTGTCTGACCTGTAAATGTACGCAATCGCAGTTCGAGACAATTTTTTTTACCGCAAATAAAGTCAGCCGCACAATGAGGGTTAAAAAGCAAAGTATTGTGCATGTTATCGTATTAGAGCAAAACCGTGTTGTGGAATCCCGTGCCAGGAGGGTTACCTGTGTTTCTACTTAACTTAATTGTGTACGATTAACTGAACGACTTGTTTACCTAGACATATGTGTGTATGATAATAAGGAATCAAATCGTTTACCTTTAATACCCTAAATTACCAACTATTTAAGTCTTACGCGTTTCAGTATCGAATCTCGTGATCATTGATGGATATTTTATAGATTAAATTCGATTACTTATCTCACAATTATGCTTAAGCTACTTCGAATGTTTATAGCATTTTTATGATTTTGTTTTTATTCCTTTTTAATGACAGTTATACAGATGTTAGCAATTAGTGAATAGTTACTTACAATAACTGGTGGGATTGTTTAAAAGGATTATGCTGTTTCATACAGCCCAAGTGCAGAATTATTCCATAATTGTTTTTTTTTTTGCAGAATCATATTATGCTAATTATTGTTCAATGCGAAATCATATAGACTTTTCCTTTTCTACGCGACTCATTTCGCACCTGAGGTCATTACCGTGTACTGCAATATGCAATATTGACGAAAACATCCGTTTTATGTACATATTTTACAAATGACGTATTTCGCAATTGAAGGGTAATATTAGTTTTAAAAATAAAATAATATTTTTTATACAGTATCTGTTTTTAATGGAACTCGTATTTATCCACTGACTAAAAAAATGTATATTTTGTTCAACACCATTTAATTATGATATGTAACTAACAATAAACCGATTTCGCACCCATCGGAGTTTCATCCGGGTAATAAAACAAAAAAAAATATTTCCATGTTTATGTGTAAAAATAATTCTAAAAAATCTGCTTATTATAAGTATACAGCCTATTTCGTCCACTGCTGGACATAAACCTCCCCCGTACTTATCTACATATTCCCATCTTGTGTCTTCTGCATTCAGTCACCAGCAATTTTTCTATTGTCATCATGTGGGGGGTCTCCCTCAGTCTCCATTCCACTACCCTTCTGGTCTATCTTACCAGTATGACAACATGTCCCGCAAACGACCATTTGACCGTAGCTTTAGCTTAGGTGGCTAAGTTCAAATGGCCCTAGAAAGGAATCCGCTTAATTTGTTTGTACAATTAATTTATTTGTTTTAAGTATGTTATTTTAAAACTCAATTCATCAATCTTTACAGATTTCTTACTTATATTTTCGTATAACACTTCATTTGTGTTGTGGCATTTTAAAAAATAATTTAAAAACATTTTCCTACTTATTTTCTCACCACTTTATTTTTAAATAGTCCATTGTTTTGGCCGAAACATTAGGATAGTTCAACATTATGTATTACTGTTAAAATTTAAAACGCTGTTATAATATCACAATTTCTTTTTATTCACCGAGAGTGTCGCGACAGGTGTTTCGCCAACCGATGTTGGCATAAACTTTATTTTTTCACAAACACTTTATTTTTGTTTTATCAAATAAATCGGTTTCGCTCCCACCGAAGCTTCGTCGGGGTTACGAAACAAACAGTTTATTTTGTAACCCTAGCGAAGCTCCGGCGGGATCGAAACCGGATGCATTGATAAAACAAAAATAAAATGATGAAAAAACAAAACAGAATTTTTATTTATTTATTTCTTACTTGTTGACTCTTCGTGATGAAATGAAACATATTGTTTTATTAAAATATTACCTACGAAGGTCTCATTCTGGCTGCGATGAACGTTTATAATAATGTCACTGGAAGAATGTGAAATGCCGGAACCGCGCCGCACCTGCCGCGTAGGGCGCGGGCGGCGCGGCGGGCGGCGGGCGGCGCGGCGCGCGTCCACCTCTGCTCGCATCCGTGAGGAATTCGGCCTTCAGCCATTCCGCTGGAATTTTCGAAATCTCACAATTTTATTGATGTATGTAAATGTGCAATTTCGTTTGTGTTGGGTAACCCCGCCGATGTTGTATCGAAAGCGAGTCGCGGCTGCGGCTGCGGCGTTCTCCAATTAAATTTCACGAAGATTTGTCTATCCCGCGAAGGCTATCCGGGTAATTCTAGCTTCTAGCCCGTCTCTCGGAGCAGATCCGACTGAAACGAGGTTAATAATTCATTTTCTCGACTGCTGACTTCTCAGAAGTAATGTCGTATCCCCAAAATGTGCAATAGGTGCGCGCGCAACACTTTTTTGAGTTACTCTCGATTTCGTTTAGTTAACAAAATATATTAGCCTTTCTATAATTAATGCACCTACATTTTTCCAATCGTGAAGAAGGAATCTGGTCGTGTCCAGGCTTGAACCCATGTCCCCTGGATTAGGAGCCAAGCGTTCTATCCCCTAGACCACCACCCGATTAAATAAATCTTGATTTTCAACACAATCTTATATACAATACATACATATACAGTAAATTGTAAAGCGTTGAAAAATATTTTGTCAAAAGAATTTTTTCATCTTCTTCTAAAATAAAGCGTTTTATATATATTTTTATTGTTAGTTATTTAATTGCGTGTTATGTTTGGTTAGGCAATAAATCATTGCGTCACCGATTCGCAAATTTTACAAAATTAGCATAAAAGCGAAATCTGATAAAAAAAACATAATGATTTTTTATCCCGCTTCATAAAGTGATTTTCTCTACTATATAGAATATTCGCTTATTTCCGCTTTCGCTAATGGTCTCGGATTTGGACATTTTCAGTGTCAGTGAGGCAGTATTCATAAAAAAATATATTACAAATTCTGGAAAGAGTACTGCCTCACTGACGTCGACATATTTGGGTTCCTTCTGATATGTATGATTTTTTGGTTTCATGTATTTTTATCTTTGTAACACCGTTTTGTGTCCAAATGAGTCGCCTAAATGTTTTTCGTTTGTTATGTTTCATTTGTGTATTATGTATAAATAAAATAAAATAAAGTAAAATGACAACTTGAATAAAACTACTATTTTTAAATTTTCAACGGTTATAGGGAAACAAAACGTTACGTATTTTATTATGTGATTAAAAAACAGGTTTCCTGACCCCATGGATAAGAGACGCAAAGGTTAAGTTTCTCTACTCATCCCGGGATTTATTTACTCTTGTGTGAAAGTATCATTGCAATTACGAAATGCACCGCGAACTGGTGCGATGCACAAATTAGGAATTTGTTATTATGTGTATCTTGTTTAATTGTTTTTCTCTATATATACAAACTCTGTGATCAGATAACATCGGAGAAAATAACTAATACGAATGAAAACATCTATTTAATATAAGTTTTATTATATTTTACGTGAATCCCATGTTTCATTTGTTAAGGCATTATCCAATTTTTTATTAGGTGTATCTTGTTTAATTGTTTCTCTCTATATTTACAAACTTAAGATATGTGATCAGATGACATTCGTGAAAATAATTAAAACGAATGAAAACGTCTATTTTATTGAAGCTTTTTTATATTTTGTGGGACTTAAATGTTTCGCCTTGTTAATGCTTTATCAAACATGTGATTCGCATAAAATATAATAAAATTAGAAAACAAACGTTTTCATTCGTATTCATTATTTAATATGGAGTTTTATATCATTGTTCAAGAAATAATGAAAAAAGAATGGAAAAATTAATTTTATTGTCATTTGATATTATTCGCCTCCAATATGATTAATTTATTTACTCAAACAAAATACATTATTATTTTTATTAATTAATTATTATTATTATTATTATTATTATTATTACGAAGCCCTGAGGAAGCTTGGGTACAAGTGATTCTAGTCGGCAATTAAAATAACTGCATAGTGGTGAAAAACAAAGTGCAGTGTTTTTATTTTAAATATAAATAATAATAAAAAATTAAATGTCTTACCACAAAGTGAATGCTTCATACGAAAAATTACACTATAATTCATTTTAATACGTAACAGGCACAATATTGACAATATATGAATAAAATAAATGTATATATCACGAAACAAACGTGATGATTTTATTGTACGTATAGTCTCTTTGATGTTGAAAATGTTCATAGACGACGATTGAATTAAAAAAAGTCAATTGCTCTCCATATCAGCATAGATATTTGAAAATAGAAAGTTTGTGATGTTAATCATTTATAGATACTCTTATAAGTGATACACAGTTTTTCTCTAATATAATTAAATGTCTTAATAATGACGTAATGTTTATAATATTTTTTTTCATTTACACACTTTTATATGTTGTTAAACTATATTTATTTTAAATATTCTTATAATCGGGTGGTGGTCTAGGGGATAGAACGCTTGGCTCCTGATCCAGGGGACGTGGGTTCAAGCCAGGACACAACCAGATTCCTTCTTCATAATAATGAGCTATTTTCTGCTCACATTGAAGATTGTAATAATAAAATTCTAATATCATTGATTTAAATCCTTGGTATTAGTCTTTTAAAAAAAAAAAGATAATAAAAAAAGTACTCACTTTGTGGTTAGGCATTTAAAAATAATAACATATTATATATTAAATCGAATTTAAAAAGTCTATATATTAATGTAAATTAGTATTTTAATTTAGTAGGCATTTAAAAATAATAACATATTATATATTAAATCGAATTTAAAAAGTCTATATATTAATGTAAATTTGTATTTTAATTTAGTTTTTATATTATCCTAATGAAGTTTGGGTATAAGCTAGTTTCGCTTGGCGTAATTATAATTCCGTGGTTTATTTATAAAGTCTTCTTCTTCTTCCTTGTTGTAGACATTTGTGGTCTGTTCTCCAAAGTGTTGCTCGTCCTGTGAGGTAGACTCCCAGCTGTCCTGCCATCTTTTAGAAGGTCTTCCACGAGGACGAGTCCCATGAGGCTGATTATGCAATGCAATATAGATATACAGAGTCTGGTGGTGTCCATTCTTTGAACATGACCGTACCAGTCCCTTTTTCGCTGTCTGCTCCACCTTATAATATCCTCAACCACGGATTTATAAAGTGTTTCATTTTATATATGCATATATGCATATGAAATTAATTAATATATTTTATAGTAATACTGGTTCTATAATATAAACACGTGATATATAATAATTAATACGAATAAAAAACGTCAGTTTTCTAGAAGCTTTATTATATTTTATGGAAAAGACATGTTTCGCCCTTCTAAGGCATTATCAAATGTGATATTACATAGATTGTACGTGATACATATATTGTACGTGATATATAGATTGTAATTTGATAGCTTTTTTAAAACTGCTTTCTTTGTATCGATAGTTTTACTTTATTGATAACGAATAAATTATAAATGAAAATTTCATGTTTAATACGTTAGGTTATTTAAAGATTTATGTAATATTTAGACTTCTGCCTTCTGTCACTTGAAATGATAAAAAGTTTTACTGGGAACTTTTCAGTATTTTTATCATATAAAAGTTTGGAATTCTGAAATATCTTCTTTTGAGTAACTAATGAGCTTTCGTCACGTAGTATTTTAGGACTGTACCGCTTCTGTAGTAATTTTTTAAAATATACGAATGCATTTTCGATATTTTTACTTTAACTAACATTTGGTGTTTCTTATTATTTCCAGGTAACGATGGCGGGAGACTACATATTGGCTGTGGCGTCAATGATGATCGCTCGACTACGCAACGATGACGTCACACTCATTCTCAGTCAGGTCAGTTGGATTGCGTCTATTTCGTTAATTTTACACAAGAGCCTCCCGTGGATCGCAGAACGGCGAAACGTCAAAGTGCACTCATCAAAAATTCAGCGAAGCCGCTTTTAAAATGCATTATAATCACGCGTGTTAAATACGCTGCTCAAATGTTAATGTCGGGTCTCCTTTACCGCGCCGCATGCGAGGTTATGATTGATGTAATCACATGCTTCCATGCATATGTTAGCCGTTAACTGTTGTTACTAAAAGGCGAAGTATTTTCACCTGTTTCATGGCCTGCAATAATCTATTTTATGTGCCGCTTATATGGCATAGAACCCGCACATTAATCATACAAACTGCATGTCTAAATTTATTTAATTACTGCCGTGAAGGAATGCATCTTGAGAACTTATGGTATCCCGACATTGTTCTATTGATTTATTTATATTTTGTGTCTCTTTTGCGCACAGAATACATAATTACAATACTACTCGATACTAATAATACTAGACGTCCTTTCTTATAAAATCTCGTGGCGCCTGCATCACGGCAATCCGAATAACTTCAAAAATATTGATAAATAAATGTCTTTTTTTTAGTTTCAAATATACACTTTCTACTCTCGTATACGAGTATGTATATATTATAGTATTTATTTCCGCAGAAATTATGTGACAATAGGTGCTTACCTGTACCTTTTTAATATTATTATAAAACTGAATAAATACAAATAACTTTTTTATTTATATTTTGCATTATTTTAAACTGTGCTCCAACACAAAAAAGAGTTAATTTTGCGTATAATTCATTATTTATAGATTTGATCATAACAAATTTGCTTATTTAAAATATTTATTTATTTTTTCGTTAAATAATTAATTTAAAGTAATTTATAAAACTTATATTAAAATATGTACAAATTATTAAAAAATTATGTCTTTGGAAAACTGTTGCCAATGAGATATTATAATACTAAAGGTGGGGGGAGGGGGGGGTGAAATATCTAAGACTCAAACCAAATTGGTTTCTAGTAAATATAGCGCCATCTTTTATATATTTTGTGTAAGTTCTAAAGATATCTAAGAAATTTGTATTTTTTTTTGTTTCTAAACTAATGCATTTTAAATACAATTTGGTTTGTGATTATATATTGTACTAAACAAATTATATAATGGGCACACCTCCAGATTTTTTTTAAAGAAGATTAATATTAACCAGCATGAACATCACTATAAAACAAGAAAGAAAAATAAACTAAGGCTACCATTCAGAAAAAAACCAAATCTCAAAATTCTTTTGTATTGTATAAAGCTCTTAAAATGTATTACGATATTCTGGAGGAAGTCAGAAGTGAGTGAATAAAAATGTAACCTTATATTGATATTTATGTAGATTATTATTTTTAATTATTTAAACGTTTTATTACAACATGTGTTTATGTATATGTTTACTATTGCTTCAAGTAAATAGATTGAAAAAAAAAATCTTCTTCTGTTTCTAGATATTGACGGATCTGGTTCAAGGAGAATTCATGCAGCTCGGCAGTAAAGAAACAGAGAACGAGAGGTTTGCCCACTACCTCACCAAGACATATCGCAAGACGGCCTCTCTTATCGCCAACTCACTGAAAGCCGTAAGTTATTAAATATCGTATGCACTTATTTAAAAAACAAAACCTGATGAAGCTTCTAAATGAAGAATGGAATTATGATCAATCTTAATTATTAAGGTATCTTTGCTATTTCATACTTTCTTATGATTGTTAAGGATAACATGTATTTCACTAAAAACAATTTTTTCCAATTAAATAAACAGTATTTTTATCTCTTCTATGTTCGCCATACTTTGTGTTGTAGATGTTTTATTTGTCTTTTTCTTTTCTATCAGCAAAAAAATATCGTCCTACAAGTTTTCTAATAATAATCACCCAATGGGTTTCTTAATATCTATATTGAATAGCGCATTGCTATATGAGTAAAATTATTTGAACATCAACAAAATAATATGTTTAAAAAATATGTATTAAGAATGATATATTTCGTCTTGCTAAGGCAATGAACACATTTGATAATTCCTTAGCATGGAGAAACACATAATTTCCATAAAATATAATAAACTTCTAGAAAACAGATTTTTATTTCATTCACATGAACAATTTATTGATAAGTGACTTGTTTTTTGTTTATAAATTTGTTAAGAGTTAGATGAACAGTATTTGTAACAAACTTTGCTTTTTATATTGCACTTAAGCAATAGAAGAAAGGAGGGAAATGCCCATAGTTATACCCTAAATGTTCCAACTGAGGTTTTCCATGGTTTCTTCGGGTGTAGGGCGAATGCTGGAACATATTTAGATAGCTCATGGACCCCAGAGATTAATAATATTACTACAATTTAGTAGTAAAGAACTAAAGAATAAAATGTATATTCAAATATAGCTTCAAATATAGTCTGCCGAATTTCGAAATCTGTATTTTTGGACAAATGTGGGCAACCGACCTATAGGGGTTAGTGTACATACATTTTTGTGTGAAAATTAAAATTTAAATATAAACAAAATATTGAATTGTCCTTTTAGGTTACCTTATTATCGGGAGCAGATGAGCAGCTATCAGAGCTGGCCTTCCAGTATGGGCGCACGCTGGGCCTCGCCTTCCAGCTGGTAGATGATCTGCTAGACTTTGTGTCATCTTCGGCTACCATGGGAAAGCCCACTGCCGCTGACCTAAAACTGGGTCTGGCCACCGCACCAGTGCTTTTTGCATGTGAAAAGGTACATTTCTTACATCCAAAAATGGATTCTATATGTTTTTCTTCTATATTCACCATCACTTTGTATCGTGGATTCACGTTTGAATAATATTTTGAAAACATTGTATTTTCACATATGTTATGTAATATATTTTTATTATTATTATTTTTGTGAATCGCTCTTTACATCATTATCGCATGAGCCAAATCTATGTAAAGGGTAAAGCTATCATATTGATTCTCATGACATGTTATAGGTAGCTTATCTATCGCCATTTTATTATCACGTGAATCTACACCAAATCAATGACAGTATGAAAATCAGACTGCCATCGCCGGGCATTAAACTCGGAACCTTCGATGTGGCAGTCATAGTACTTGCCACTCAGCCATGAAGGTCGTCGTATGTTTCATATGCTAATTTTTTTACATAGAGGATGGGTATCAGTAGGTAGAGGATTCGATGGCGATCTTTTATTTTTTTAGCCCATAAGCGACTTCCGGCCAGGTGCGAATAATCCAATTTGATTTTCCGGACTACTGACCGGAAGTCGCTGATGAGCTAAAAAAAAAACAAAAAAAGGTCGCCGATGAAAAATATCCCTGAAAACGACCCAGAATTCGGTAACAAATTTCTCAGTCCGTTGTTCGCCATCCCTGCCCTAGATTTACAATTAACTTTGCACATAATTATAGTTTTGAACCTTTTGAATTTAAGAAAAAAACATTTATTTATTAATACATGGAATGCTATTAAAATAAACAAAAGTTGTTTTAAAATAGAAGATCTAAAAATTCTATAAGTGATATGAAATATTTACGACACGTGTTTCGTCTTATGAGGACATCTTAAAGTGTGCAGGCTTAAATATAATGTGTTATTTATATAGACTTTGGGGTATGTCCCCCCCCACTTCTACACAGATTATTTGTGGAAGTAGTTAACAATTATGGGTGCATTTTTAATTTAATTTCTGGGTATTTCTGTGGACAGTGATTGGCTGACTCTTTTTATAACGAGTTCTAAGAATTTGGAAATTATGATGACGAATTTTTCTTTTCCACAAAACAATAATTCGATAGAAAATAAATAAATGAATAAATAAATTGGAAACACATTGGTAAAGTGACCAGGACAGGAGTTTATATGTCACATGACCCACATGTGGACAACAGAAAACCAAATGCCAAAAATTTATTAATTGTTTCTGAGAATGTGGGTAAAAAAGTCCAGTGGTACCAAAACATCTATCATCTGTTCCGACACCAAATCCTAAATTATCTCTGCGGGAAGTTATTTTGTGCTTTGGTGCAAGAATCGAATATTTAAAATAACACTTGGTGCTTGCTAAATGAATTTATAAATACAATAGGTGATTTACTATAATATATGAATTTAAATTAAATGAAAATATTAAAGATAACACTCAAGTTGAGTGATATTCTCTTGAAGAGTGGCTGTTAGCTTGGTATTGTTCTAAAAAAAAAAGCAAGACTCGCGTAAAAACATAGTTGTGTTATTTAATTAAAATATGAATTTACTAGTCAAGGCAAATAAATATGAAGTATTAGTATACATGTTTTGTTAACAATTGAAAATAAGATAATTTTTTTTAATTAATATTTTTTTTGCATATTTTTCAGTACCCGGAGCTGAATCCAATGATAATGAGGCGTTTCCAAGAGCCAGGCGACGTCGAAAGGGCATTTGAGCTCGTCCATAAATCCCAAGGATTGGAGCAGACGCGGCTACTTGCCCGCAAGCACTGCCAGGAGGCCGTCCGGCTTGCCTCGGAGCTCTCCGAGTCCCCGTACCAAAAAGGGCTCATCATCGTCAGTGACCTCGTCCTCAACCGCATCAAATAGCACACGCACTCCAACTGCCATCCTCTTTGGATGACTGGATCCACAGTAAGGTGACACACCAGGTGCTGGCATCTAGACTTTAGCTTAGTATTAATTCTTGTGTCAGGTGAATAGGTTACAGGTGTCCAATCAAGCAGTCTTCAGATTTACTTTCATTATCAAGTGAACAACCTGAAGCTTGTACGAGTTTCATTTGGTTCTCTAGAATCTAGATATTATTGAGTGATTATTATTTTTTTCCGGTATTTCGCTTTGTCGGTGAAATACTGAAACAAAAATGCTGGTTTCCCTGTTAATTTTGCCTAGTAATTTATTTTAGCTGTCTGTTATATTTAAAGGCATTTACATTGTAGATATTGATGAGTGATAACCTTTTCCAGTGTTTGCTTTATCATTCGAGTACTGAAGCAAAAATGATGGGTGTCTTGTGTAAATTTCCCTTAGTATTTATTTATAGCTGTCAGCTTTATTGAGATGGTTTTAGTACACGGAGCGAACGGGTGCAGAAAGGATAGTCAAAAGTTGTTCACGAATGATGTAACCAAATTTGTCAGATGCTGCAGGTGGGCCGCGCAGACGGACTCATCGCATATGACATATTGTGTGAATCAGCGAGGACGGAAGTATTTTGGATCCATCCATTATTTAAAAAAAATACGCTCTTCGGTTGCTATGATTTGTTTAAGACGGTGGCTTAGTCTTGAGTTTTAATTTTAATGATTAAGAGAATCAAAGTGTGTCATAGCTCTTCTTACGATTGTTGTAGATACATCAGATGATTTGTTTCTTGTGTATTCATGTTTGTAATTAGATTTTCTTACATCTTACAGTTCATAATAAATATATGTGTATGTATATTTATATTATTTAAATAGTTTTTGAGAAATCTATTCAAATATATTTTTCTACAAGCAAAAGGATTGAATAGTGTATAATACAATTATATAATTAACACAATTGCATGATAAAATTTAATAGTTAATGCTCACTTCACAAGTGAGATAAAAATATATGTTTTTTATTTCTTGTCTAAATTATCTACATTTAATGCTATATAATTAGTTTTATAAATTTTATGTATTATAGCTTATAGTAAAATTAAATACTTAATCTTGTATATAGTATTAATTATTTTTTAATTTGCCAGAGATGAAAGTCATTATAAAAAAAAACAATGTTAGTATTAAATATTTTAAAATTACTTTATTTTTCTCTGTCGAATTTTATCTATAAATTGCCTGACCCCGAGAATCTCTCTCTGTTACATAGTATACTGTACATATATTTATTATTGATATATTGTTTACTATCTGCACGAATATTCTTTTATATTCATACTCGGCACTGTTATACAATCACACTCTTTGTAAATGACTAACATATGTTCACAATCAAAAATAAATTGTGAACATCACAAAATCAAATCTTCTTTTTCGAATATTAACCAATATTGTTATTATTATTTTGGATATTATATTGTTTTTCATAAATCTATTATTATATAGTTATAATTTGCATTAAATATTTCCATTTTTAAATATGACAATTGATATTGTTGATTTTTAGATGAGATTTTCATATTTAAAAGTGTGTTGAATTGCTGTTTAGGTTTAGTGTATAGCTAGAAATATTTAAATCTGCTAAAAAAATACATAGAATTAAATTTATTTTGTAACCATGTATCATTTGTAGTTGTAAATACATACATTAATAGTATAATTATTCCGTTAAGTGGTTTTGATTTTATTTTTTCTTCATTTTAAAGGCTTTCAGGTCAAGTCATTTGTTAATATTTTGTATATCTTCGTTTAGTTAAATTGCACCACTGAAATAAGTACTATCATTTGACCTGTAATTATTTACTTTGAATTTGATTACTTTTGCTACCAGTCACTGCCAGTTTTCGAAGTATTTTTTTAACCTTATTGACACACTGTCGGTACTGTTGTATAAAGCTAACATTATAATAACTTAATTATCTAGTTTTTGAAAATATTCAATATATAGTGATCCTTATTTGCTCATTTTAATTTAACTACGTGTTCACTAAGTAAATTGTAAATATTTAAAGTTTTTTTATTAAGCTTTTCATATGAATATTTCATAAATTATATTTATGATTTTAAAGATGTGTGCTATAATAGTTGCAGCATTAAGTGTTGCGATGAAAAGTAACATACTCGTATGCTTATGTATTTAGGACATATTACTTGTATTCATCTAAGTGCCTGTCGTATCTAAATATTTGTAGATTCAATTGTTTTTATCAAATAAAAATAATTTGTACATCAATATTGTGCAGTACCTGAGTGTAGTGAAACCGAGTGACCTCTCTCCCCTTCTGTTTGTACTTCTGGAATCTGACCTGTAGATCGAACTTGTTGGCATTGCAAGATCAAATCTGCAGTGTGTAAGCAGTTTGGTATCTTCACATTGTAAACCAGTCACCACAGTACTTAGTAATTTGGTTTCGAAGTCATGTTATGTTTTATTCCTGCTCTTCTCTTTATATAAATTATTTCTGATTTTTGTTTCTGAATTAAAATCTACACAGCTTTTCAGGATACAATGATTTGTTCACCCAGTTTGAATAACAAACACTCTAACAATATCTGAAACTCAGTTAAATGATGTGGAACAATGCAAAAATATGTAATTCTGAAGCTTATCTTTATCGAATAATGTGTATTGATATTATTAAAATTATGTCTAATTAAAATGTTAACATTCTCAGGAAAGGGAGCAAAAGTACATTGCCAGAGAAACAAGTTAATGTTTAAGTAGCACAATTAAGAATTATTTTGATTAAAATATCATATTCACGTACTCCTTATTATTCAAGGTTCGGCTTTGTGTTTTGTACTGTTTCTTCGAATTTGAAAGTTTCTAGACAGCTTCGTATAATTGTGTCTGATATTAGGTGAGAGTGAGGTTGGAATGACTGCTGGTGTGGCTTTTCAAGAAGAGTCCTTATCTTTCATAGAAATAGAAGTGTTTCTGAATACACTCTATTTAACCATTGATTTTGTACCTGTTATTTTTAATAATTATTACAGCACAAACCTAAAGTTGTAAGCTAAGTTTTTTTAAATACATACATAGTTACCCCCAATTTAACCAATAATTCATACATCCATGTATATTCTACCATGGTGTTTTTGTACTGCACTATGATATTAATTAATATTTCATAGCATTGTTTAACTGTTTAATTTTATTTTAGAATATATTTTGTTTTAATTTTTTTTTCTTTACTTGAAATATTGTATTAAAAATAACCCATTAAAAAACTCATTCCTTTGTAAAAATTTAACAAATTTTTAAATTTTATTTTTATATTCGACAATGTATTATTTGACTTCAAAAATTAATTATTTTAAAATCAAAATTTTTACACATTTTGGAATTATAGACGCATGAAATAATTTTACTGTGCTCACTGGTCTATTATTTTTTTTCCAATGATTACAATTTTTTATATATCCTAATTAATTGGAAGCATATGTGACTAGGGGTTAAACACAATATAAACCAGAGTGCAGTAAATTTATTATATGTGATTACAATACTAGTACTAATAATCTAAAGACATCATAATAATTATTATAAATGGCATGTACATAATATGTTCAGGTGAACATGATCGGCCTTATACAGGTTCACGCAAGTACCTTAGTGTTGTGTATTAGCGTAATACACAAGTGTTCCATTAAAGATTGTGTAAATAACCAATTTGTAATAAAGACAATAAGAATGTGTACCGATATTCTTAGATCAGAGAAATATAAACACATTAACCTTAATTAATATTAGTAATATAATGAGATGTACATAGTATTTTCTTATAATAGTAAAATAACCCTTCTGGAAAAGAAAAACTAACTTATTGCTGCACATATTAGGAAGTTTAAAGTGTCCACTTAAAATGGAAGATGGACCACTTGTTTCCCCATGTATAAATGTTCATCAGTGTTAGTTTAGATGATGAAATGACATATGCAGAGATGTATGGGTGGACCGAGAGTGTTGTGTTGGTCAGACCTCGCCCTGTATTCTTGTATTCGGTTGTGGGTTTTATTCTTGTTAGTCTATATTTACAGTGTTACATTTGGAGCTGTATGTGTTGAGGGGGCTTTTTGAAAAATTGTGAACATTTTATGATTGTTGATGGACTCAAATAATATTATTTCTTTTTAATAAAATTTATAAAGTATGTATTTTGTTTTTATTTATCCGTATTCCTTCCCGTGCCCAGTCGGATAGTATGTTCATCCACGATCTTTGAGTGGATTACTCCTGGACTGTCTTCATTGTCTGACATAAATGATTGATAATTTTATGAATAATATTTTTACAATTTTGCTTTTATTTGTTCTTATTAATAAAGCATATATTTAAACATTCATTTTCAAGAAGATTTGTTTTAGCTTTTATATATCCTTCATTGTCAATTATTACGCTTATTATATAGTAAGAGAAAATATTAAATGACACTTTGATCAGACTGGGTCTTCAAAACATCACATTACCAAATTTTACGAACCTTTTTCATTTATTTTCTCTTAATTTGAACGAAACATTCTGTGAAATAAATTGATATTTAAATCAATTTCCAATTTCATCGCCATACTGAATAGTGACTAAATTTCGTACAGTACTGAATCTTCTGTGTTTTATTATTCAATTACAGGTCAGTAGAATATTCATACATTTCAGTGGAGGCAAATTAATTTTTCCAGTTTAAGTATGTAAATAAATAAATATAACTAACTTCGTACTAAATTCTGTATTGAAATGATAAACATTGCTAAGTACATTCTATATACGATTGTATAAGAATGCAACTGGGCATTCCGATATTTATAACAAATAATTACATATCATAAAAAAAAAACTGAATATGTATGTAAGTTCTTCTTCTTCTTCTTCTTCACTTTTGATAGACTCAGGAGTCTGTTATTTCAGGCGGGTCCTCTTGAAACGCTGAACTCCAGCTTTCTCTCCACCGTTTCGGGGGTCTTCCTGGTCAGCGTTGTCCGTTTGACGTTCCATGAAGAGCTATGTATGGTATCCTAGTTGAGATCATTATTTCTACATGTTGATGCCAGTATCGCCGTCTTTGACGTCCCTATCTGACCACATCTTCGACCTCACAGATTTCTCGGATAGCTGTATTCCTTACTACAACCGATTTTTCGAATTTCCGTTAAACAAAAATATATTTTAAATATAATATTAATAGACTTTTAATTTTTCATAATTTTTACAAAAGACAAAGTGACAGCGTCTTTTGTAACCCTGACAAAGCTCCGGCGAGACGAGTATAAAACAAGTAAATAGTGTATTAATATTAATATAAAAGGCCACATCAGAAATTAAGTGCTTCATATGAAAGTGAGAGAGAGCACAGAGCATGGTTCGGTTGACTTGCCTCCAAGAGGGTAAGACCCTGTATGTTCAGCCACCACACATCAAGTCCTACCTGATGACAAAACTGAATGTCAAAGAGGACGCCACGGAGGAAGATTTCCTCAATGCGCTCATGTTTAAGGGTCTGGAGGAGTTTGGCACTCAAATTGGTTTGGATGACAACATTACCCTGGACCTGGTCGTTGTTGGATCCGTAGCTGTCAGCAAGGATGGAAATCGCATCGGCCGAGGCCAGAACTCTGTTGACCTGTGCCTTGGTCTTCTGCAGGAAATCAACTTTATCACTCCTCACACCACGATTGTAACCATCGTCCACGACTCACAGGTCGTGGATTCTATTCCGGAAAATGTAATGAGGGTGCACGACTATCCCGTGGACCTGATTGTCACCCCCACGCAGGTGATCGCCACCAACGCCAAGAGCGAGAACAAGCGGCCCAGCGGCATCATCTGGAACCTCATTTCCGAGAGGAGGTTCAAGGCCGTCAGCCTGCTCGCCACCCTCAGAGAGAAACAGATGCAATCTGGCAATGCTTGCGAGCTGAAGGAGACAGAGTCCGAGGCCGAGAGCTACGAAGCGGGTAACAGGCGTCCCCGCCGGTACTTGTACGGGCGTCGCATGAAGCAGCGTCGCCAGCAGAACGGTGCTACGCACAGCGAAAGTGAGCAAGTTGAGAATGGCGATGGCGAGATGAATGGTGGACGCAAGAAGCGCCAGCCGTACCTTCGCTTCCAGCGTTTCCGTCGCCACACTAACGAAAATGATGGCTCCGTCACCAAGTACTCGTACCGGAACAAGTCTTGGCAGCTGCTGCAGAAGAACAAGGTCTGCACCACATCCAGGCACCCCTACAGAAATCGTATTCCCGGTTATAAGGGCACCGAGGATGTGGCACAGGTTGTGCGGCAGCTAGATGAGTACAAGAATGCTACCAATGTACTCCTCAGCATCGACAAGACTCAAGAACCGCTCAGGTTGGCCTGTCTGGAGGATGGCAAGAAAGTGTACGTGCTGCTCCCCATGATCCGCGAGGAATTCGTCTTGCGTCTGGATGTTCCGGAGGGAGGGGAGACAAAGCCGGAGCTCAAAGATGTCGCCAGCCGGCCAGGGATAAACGAGTATGGAGTCCATATTGATCTTGAAAAGGAAAAAGTTTCTTTGGACTTGCTGGTGTTTGGATCCTTGGCTGTTTCTAAGGAAGGATTCCGTATTGCGGAGGGATATGGACATGCGGACCTCTGTTATGCCCTTCTGCGACAGGCCAATGTTGTTACGGCATCCACCCCCATCATCACCACCGTTCATGATTGCCAGGTATTCGAGACCTTCCCGTCTGACCTGTTTTCCGAGCACGACGTTCCCGTGGATATAATCGCGACTCCGACGCATGCCATCACCGTGGAAAAGATGTCCCCGGCCAAAGAAAAGCCCGACCACATCATGTGGGACCACATTTCTCCCAGGAAGCTGAAGTTCATGACTTATGTCAACAACATGAGGGAAAAACTTATCGAAGCCGGAGAAACATGCGAGCTGAAGAAGGACGATGAAAATTATTTCCGAAGACGTAAAAACTACCGCAATAACTACAGTGAGAGTGAACCCAACGAGACGGGAGAGGTAGAATCTGGAGACAACCGCAGACCTCGGGGTCCCAGGAGATTCTTCCGCCAGAGGAGGTCCACAAATAATGAGAAAGATCTGGAAGGTGGAGTGGAAAGCGGAGGAAACAACTTGTCTCCTGACACTACCACGAGGAAGCGCAGGACCAACACCAAGCCCAGACCTGCAATCGACTTCTCTATTAGGCTGTCCAACATCCAGAGAAATATGCGAGTCCGTGATCTGAGGACTGCCCTACAGGAGCGCAGCGTTAAGCCCAACCTCATTACATGGAAGGGTTACAAGGGATTCTGCTACCTACACTTCAATAAAGCCTCTCCACAAACTCAGGGAGAGGGTGATATCCAGCTGGGCGCTGACTCTATCTTGGAGTCTCTTGCCAATTTGACTCTGTACCCCTCCACTCCTGCCGAGGACACCACCGTCACTCCGGAGACAGCATCGCTCCCAAACAAGCTCGTTGTCCAGCTGGCCAAGCGGTCCGGCCGGATCGAGTCTGAGGAACAGCCAGCCGCTACGGCCTAGGTCCGCTGACGGGCTTCAAAGGCCCATCGTGCAACTTTCGACTCGCACTTGATTTAGAAATAGCATTATTGCAGTTTTCTATTTTAGAAAACAAATACGGTGGTTCTTGGAATGATCTGAAGCTGAGTTTTTTTTTTGTTATTTGCAGATTACTGTTTGACCGGATGGTTCTTAAACCAGTAGATTATTTTACTGGAAAACAAATGTTAATTTGACCAAGCCTTAAAAGGATCAGAGAGAGGTCTTGTGCTTCCATCCACTATATGTTTTTATTATTTTGTTTTCAGTTTCATTTCCTTCCAAGCTTCCTATTGAAATTTTAACATCTGATTTGAAAAACATCTTATCGTTGATAATTTTGTGACAACCTCGCAGATATTTTGAATTATTTTATGTTTTTAATACACATTTAATACAAAATTTACATCAGTATCAATTGTGGCTGTTCGACGATCGAAGTGTGCGCGGGAGATGCCTATTGGTGGCGATGAGGTTCGCAACCCATCACACCGTGTCTCCCGCGGGGCGAAAAGAGAAGGATGGAGTGCCGCATCGGTTAAAGTGTGACAGTCCATTCTTTCTGCCTACACCCTTTCGGGGAGACGGCGTGATGGTTAGTTAGTTAGTTAGTTTTATGAAAGTGTAAAAAAATGTCTTTTAAATTAATAAGTAAACCATAATGTGTGTGTCAATGTATTCTAAGAATCATTTTTATAAATTCCCGCCTAATGAAAAATAAAGTCATTATTATTTATGGTTATCTACGTTACTATAATATGTATCGTAATATTTCCAACGGACAAAATAGAATACTTTCAATAGAAAACAAATTGGCATAGAGAGTTCATTATTAAAGCTGTGTATCATACTGTCATAAGGGGTTCTCAACCTAAAGAAGTTTAAGCTGATTAGAATTTATTATTATTTTTTTAATAACCCAATTGGGTTATAGGGTCGAAGCACCAGTATTTGACTGCCCCCCAGTAAATGACCGTTGGTTAATAAAACAAAATATAATAAGAATTGCTCTATGTATCCAGTCAAAAAACTTTAATCCCAAGAAACTATGCCAAAAGAGGTAGGCAGAGACAACTGTTGGTAAGAAACAAAACTATCAGTTTTGAACTGTGCCTTGTCAAACGGTAAAAGTGCGTCTTCCCATTGTAGTTCTGAGATTGTTAGTAGTTTTTTATAAGGAAAAGTGTGGTAAGTGTTTTTTTTAATGTTATTTCTTATGCAATTCTTTGAATATTTACATATTTTTATATGTTAGGGTGTTTCATAATGTGACAATGTAACAAAATCTATGTATTGTATCAATATAACCTGAAGTGGTCAATTACTGGTGATTGTGCTATTTTTTTAGACAAATATAATTTTAATAGTAATACTCATATTTCAACAAAAAAAGTTAGCGAATTTAGAGAAGTTAATGTGTTTTTTATTTTTTCTTTTTTTTTCTACACTGAAATAATGAAATTAATGCCTTTAATGTGGATTTCAGTACAAGCTGAACCTTAAACGGTTATTCATTGGTGCTTTGATCCTATATGGATACATTTTTAGATTTTACTTGTAATTATATAAAGTTTCAGGTACATTAAGTTGATTTGTAGTAAGACTCCTTGTGTCTTTTGGTAGTTCATTGTAAAGTTGCAGTCCATTGTTCAATATCCTTGATTGTCCGGTCTTAGTTCGTGCATTCGGTAAGTGATATCTGTCACAGTTCCTGGTCCAGTGTCTGTGTATGTCTGAATTTTTAGTTAATTTGTAGCTGCTGTCTGTTGTCTCTTTCATGGTCACTCTGTGTACAATTTTCAAGGTCTCAAAAGTATTTTTTTTACAAAAATTTTGTTATTTGAAATTTCATGGTAGAAGTTCATTATAAATAATGAAAATAAAAAAAAATGTTAAAAACCTTTCAAAATGTATATTTAGTTAAAATCCACTGATGTTTTGTATATTCGATCGGTTTTGGCAGCTCGCTGCCATCTTCTGGTACCTATATCAAATTTTGTTAGGCTTATATATGAAATGAAAATGGTGGGGGTGTTGAATTTTAAAGATGATGTTTTAATCCAATGATGTTAAAAGGTTCGAACAGAATTATTAATATTAATATGCATATTGTTGCGTGCGTTTATCACTCGTATGAATGTGGAGGCAGCTAGAGAGGTGTGTCAGGATAGAGTAGTGTGGCGGTCCATTATCTTAATATTTAATTGATTTGATTGTGTCATGATTTGCTCGGTCTGCCTCTATTTCTTATTCCATTCACATTGTTTACATATACTTTCTTTACCATTGTTTTTTAATTCATTCTAAATAGCATTAATATAAGTTTTAGAATAATAATATCAATTTAAAACTGCAGTATACAGTATTATATAAATAAAAGTCTAAAAGTTCTTTAAAATTTGTTTTGAATAATTCCTCTGAATCGATTTATGAGGAAAACAAATAATTTGTGTATTACTGTTTAAACATAATATTGATAATAGTATTTTTCAGATGCAAATAACAAACAGATATCATTAAAGATTTACTACGAGAGATGGCGCTAGTATAAATGTTTTTATGAAAAATAAAAATAAATGACATCTGTTAATTATTATAATACGAGTATAATTAATAAGTAATGTCAAAATACAAAAATTGACCTGTATATTCAGAAATACATCGCGTTACAATTTTTCGTCACCAATATATATTTTTAATATTATTAAATTGATCTTATACATTACAACCATAATTTCAAAAGAGTAGTAAATAATAATAAATACTTGTAGATCAAAACTTTGGATTTCCGAATTTTTTTTTTATTCATCAACAAAATTGTAATATTTCTTGTAAAATGTTTGTTTTGTTCCCCGACTAGAAATATTTTTTCATGTAATATTGTTAATAATTTTATTTAAAAAGTTTGTTTAAAATAAAATATGGATGCATTGCATCTGAAACCGCAATATCTTAACACAAAATAATGAGCAAAAATATAAACGACCCACACGAAATGACCACAAAATTAAAAAATCAGCTTGAATGTGGACATTTTAAAAGTAAGTTAATAGTATTAATATAGTGATAATATACAAAATAACATAGGATGGTCGGTCTAAGAGCGAGGTATACATCAGGCTAGGCTTGCATTTAATAAAATGTCGAAAATAATATAATCGAATAATACAGACCTGAGAATACTCCTCATCAAGGCTATGGAGTATCTTGATGTACGGCTGCGAGACATGGTACCTATCCGAAAGAGATAAACGGAGACTAGAGGCTTTTGAGATGTGGTCTATAGAAGACTGTTAGGAATTTCCTGGAGAGACCACATTACAAATGAGGAGGATCTCCAAAGAATTGAAGGAGGAAGGCACCTGCTCGGGACCTTGTCCGAAAGGCGTGCAAGATGGATCTTGCATGCCATAATGCAGGGTATGACCGAGGGGACAAACTCTAGGTGACGCCCACGCCGAGAGTACATGGAGGAGCTGTTGGTGGACGTGCGCTGCTCATCATATGCAGATTTCAAAAGAGCCGCACAAGACAGGACAGAATGGAAGAGAAGAATATAGGAAATTGTTGCAAACCAATCCCAGGATTGAAACCAGAGAGAGAGAAAGAGAGAAGTCTTACTTTTTCTAATCATGTTATTAAGTCATCCTTAATCAGCCTGATATTACATATTTGGGTTGCGCACCCCTGTGAAAAGCGAGCGCCATTCCGTGACCGGCACCATTCCTTACATTAAAATGGCAGACGGGTCTAGGTCGTTGTGAAAAATGCCAATCTGATTTCCATTTGAGCCTATTTTATTAGACGTTCTTGTTTGCTTTAATCATTTCGCTGGCAAGACAATCATAATATCCGGGACTATCGATCCTGAATTTTTTCTAGAGTTCAAAGAAACCCCAACATTTTTGTATAGAGTCGATAGTTTATTGTTGTTTTCGCGGTCATGTCGTTCGATACACGATTCAGTTACATAGAAAAATTTCCATAAATATACGAGTGTTTAGTTCTATAGAGAACACATGTACCATATTATATCAATATTGTTTTTTTTGTATCTTACTTTGTAAATTAATTAAAAATACCTACTAGTAAAAAATAAAATAAAGTAATGAAGAACTAACGGAAATTTGTAAATTATTATTATTAATATATCTATAAAACTAACTAACTAACCATCACGCCGTCTCGCCGAAGGGGTAGGCAGAAAAAATGGACTGCCACACTTTTCTTTCCTGACATATTTCTCTCGATTCCTCAACATTCATACATCGTTTCATGCACGCGCGTCGATTTCTCTGACTCCTCACATGGCAATATATTTATTATTATGATTATTAGTCTTCGACCGGTTTCGGCAGCTCGAGGAAGAGATACTGAAACCGGTAGAAGACACAAACATCAGTAGATTTTAACTAAATATACATTTTAAAAAGTTTTTATATTTTTATTTTATTTTCATTATTTACAATGAACTTCTACCATGATATTTAAAATAACATTTTTTTAATGATGAAATAATAATATATTGTAAAATTTAGAAATAAATTTCTGCTAACAGTATGGAAATGCTAACTTTCGTAACAAACGAATACTTCTTCTTCTTTTAGACCTTTGGTCTGTTCCTATAATCACGCTGGCCTCTCTTGGGAGGTCGACTCCCAGCCATCCCTCCATCTCTTTGGTGGTCTTCCGGGGGGACGGCAGCCGGCAGGAATCTGATGCGCCACAGCGTGTGGGATTTTGGTGGGATCCATCCTCTGCAAGTGCGTATTCCAGTATCTTCTGCGTTGTCTGCCCCATCTCACAACATCCTCCACCTTGCAGATTTCGCGGATAGCCGTGTTCCTCACCCTATCTCGAAGAGTCTTTCTTGCTATCATCCTCAGCGTCCGCATCTCTGCCACCCACCCTTTAGCATTCGTTCTTGTGGTATCCGCTCTGGTCTCAATGCTATACGTCAGTACAGACTTTACGCAGGTTTTGTATATTCTTAACTTACTGTCAGTTCTCATATACCTACTTGTTCTTGAATCGAACGAACACTAATTTCAAAAAATGTATTTTTCCACTTTTAATTGATGGTTTAAAAAGTGGGAAACACTGTTTTCATTATTTTTTATGATTATTATTAAAATATATGCAGGAGCATTATACAGTAAAGCTATAAATAATTTTGATCACGATATATCAATACCCGGGACAGCTCATCAACTTGAATGTTTTTGACCCCATTTTAGACAAGTAAAATAAGTTTTATTTGCAGCCATAAAGTAAAATTGTTATTTGGAAAAAAATAGCGATTCTGAGTTCTAAGCAATAAAATTCTGATTATACGCGGTGACAACATATTTTCAGAAATAACACGGGTTTGGTTATTGGTATTATGGAACGTTTTTGTCGTAGAATAGTTGCAAACGTAACTAACTAAATAACTAACCATCACGCCATTTACCCGGAGGGGTAGGCATAGAGGATGGATCGCCACAATGCTCTGTCCTGGCATACCTCTCGGGATTCCTCTACATTCATACATCGTACCATGCACGCACGTCGATTATTCCGACTTCGAATGTGACCGCCTTTAAGTAATTGATTAATTTGGTCATGCCATTTTTTCCTCGGTCGTCCTCGGATTTTTTTTCCACTCACGCTGCTCGTTCCATATGTCCAAACCATCTCAGATATCCTTTTTTAATTTTATCCATGATGCAGTCATCTATCAATCATAAAAATATATATCTAAGTACTCTATGCCATCACGGTATAATCTTAATGCAAAGGTAAACACATGAGGTGAGTTATTTCATCTCTCAATACATTAGGAAAGAATATGGTTAAAGGAAAAAAAAACTTATTAAATTGAATTAATTTGTTATATATTGTTCGAACTTGCTTTTTTAACCCTTTTTACCTTTACCTCACCCAAGAACCCTTCTTCTTTTGCCGGCCTTGGGACCGGCAATTGGCGAAGATGACCTCCAGGAAGAGCGTCCAAAAGATGGCGAGACAGCTGGACATCTGTCAAAACTGACCATAATTGTAAACAATTTTATAATATTTTAAATGTTTGATATTTATTTTTTATTTCTAATTAATGTGAGTGTTGTATATAAAGTATATAAAAAAGAAACATAAACATCTACAACACAAAGTTATGGCGAACATAGAAGAAAATAAACTGAATACATTTGGCATATTTCCATAATAATTTTTAATATATGAAAACACTGTTTTCCCCTCTTTTGAATTTATTTTAACTATAAGCTAGAAAATTAAATTCAAAGTTGAAAAAATTAAAAAAACAATATTTTATAATATAATAATTTATAAAAAAAAATGGTACGGTGTTAATTACGCATTATTTAAAAACATTGTTTCATTTTGAAATTTTTATATTCTTAGTTTTCTTTTATTCTTCTAAAGAACGAACTAATTTGATTATTCTTACCTGCGTATCGGAACTTGTATTTTTACTATCAACCTTCGCCCTAATAGCATTTAAGTTAAAACGTTTCTTTGTCATAATAACTAACCATTCCCTTACATTAATGCAAACCTTAACTACCAAGGGCACTTGTGTAGACAAAGGACAGACAAGGTTGATTGATTGTGGAGACACGTGTCTGATTTCCAAATTTCCGATGACAATGGAAAAAATTGCAAAATCATTTCAAGCTTTAAGCATTTCAGGAAATCGATAGGCAGTGAACGTAACATGTATGTCGTATTATCATTTGACTTGACCCCGTTACGGAGCTTTATGGAAAGGAATAAATGTATGGGTAAATAAGAGGAAAACTGCTGTTTTGGACAGTGGTTGAATATGGAAATAAAATTTTATAAAATACATAGTGAATTCTTCTTATAAGACTATCATAAGACCGGTAGTCACCTACGGCTGTGATACATGGTCTCTAACGCAGAGAGAGGATGGCAGACTGGCAGTTTTTGAAAGGAAAATACTGAGAAAATTTTTTGAACCCACGCTGGAGGATGGGACTTACAGAATGAAAAGAAACCTGGAACTTGAAGAACTAATTAACCAGGAAACAGTAGTGAGATTCTGTAAGTCTTAACGCCTACGGTGGGCTGGCCATGTGGAAAGAATGCCAGAGGGTAGAATACCACACATTATATCCAGATGGGTGCCTCGCGAAAAGAGACCAAGAGGCAGACCGAGGAAAAGATGGGCAGATTGCGTGGAACAAGATTGGGAGAAAATGGAAGGAACTGGGGAATGGAGAGAGATGGTCAGAGACAGAAGTCAGTGGAGGACCGTTGTGGAGGAGGCCAAGTCCCACACCGGGATGTAGCGCCGAGAAATGAATGAATGAATGAATAGTGCATTCTTCTTCCCAGCCGTATTGCTCATGATTGAGGGTCGTATCCATCCTGAAATCCATTGACCATTGCGTTATCATTGGAATTCCATAATGATATTTCTTGTGAATTAAAACACTGTTTTCCTACTTTTGAATTTATTTTGCTTCTTTCATGTTTCGAATGCTTTACACCAGTGATTCCCAAAGTGGTCTATATAGACCCCCAGGGGTCCACGACAACTTACGACAGTTGCAAAAAAAAATTGGGGGTCCATAAGATGTAAATGGGGGTCCACGAGATGGTTCAACTAAATTGAAGCCGAATATTGAAATGAACGCAATACGAATATCGAAATCGTTGGCGACCATTTTTTTTATCTCACTTGGGGAAAATCGGACGCTGGAAACCGTTGGCGACCTTTTTTTAGCTCGATACCGACTTCCGGTTAGTAGGTAGAGAATTCGGCAGCGACCATTTTTTTAGCAATCAATTCGAAAAATAGATCACCTCACTTCATCACCGGGAGAACGTCAGAAACTCAGTTTATATTGTTCTCTTGATGATGAAGGTTCAAAACCTTCGAAACATGTCGATAAAAATAAGCTCAAAGGCGGATAAAACAGTCTTTCAATTTATTATAAAAAAAATCGTTATTTTATTTCGTCATGATTTAATGTATTTTGTTACCCTGATGACGATTCGATTGGAGCAAAAACGTTAGTGTTAAAATATAAAATATAATGGCGTTTAAATAAATTAAAGTTAAATTTATTTCTAAAAATAATCTAACACAAATTAAGTGCTTCATACGAATGGTGTAAAAAAGTTTATTATCAAATTTCGTTAAAACCAACGATCAAGTTTTATACGAAATAGTTGTTACCCTTTATCCATTAACATTTCAACCACTGATATAATATACTGAAACCTTTTTTAAGACTCCGAACTTCAGTAGTGGCTGAAGTATTTGGAGGGGAAGCATTATTTCGAAAATCTCTTGAAATATACAAAATTTCAAGAAACTATTTTGTTCTGAAGACTACTTGTCGCATTAACAAACAAAACCACATAAACATTGATCTAATTAGAACGAACTGTATTCGCTAAATTCAAAATTCCATAGATAATATGAAGTTTTTACTATTCAATACAAAATCATTAGAAATGTTTGAAGTTTAAAAATTAGTAAGGTTTAGTTTTGATTATTAATTGATAATTAAAAATGTTGTCTTATAATACGAAACGTTATCAGGATCAAAGACAGGTGGGCCTTTTTAAAAAGATCTCTTATTTTAAAAAAAGCACTTTGAAAGAAAACCCTTTTTAGTCACACACCATAACCACACTTATTTAATATATTTGTTTTTGTTTGTCGGATTTTTTTCAGTGCCTAATTACAGTTCATTTAAAAAAAACAGTGGTTAACGTGGAATAAAAATTAAATAAACACAAATGTCCGGATCGTCCAGCTGACGACAAGTGCACCATCTAAAATAACATTATGTGTTTAATTATTTTTATTTGCTATTTTATATCATTGTATTATGTATAATTTGTTTTAGATTTATTTTGTAGACGTTGGACGATCAACGTGTGCGCGGGACATGCCTATTGGTGGCGATGAGGTTCGCAACCCATCACACCGCGTCTCTCGCGGGGGCGAAAAGAGAAGGATGGAGTGCCGCATCGATTAATGTGTGGCAGTCCAGTCTTTCTGCCTACCCTCTCGGGGAGACGGCGTGATGGTTAGTTAGTTAGTTAGTTATTTTTGTTTCAACCAGTTATTACTTTTTCTGTTGACTTGTTTGTCATGGTGATCAATGATATAATCACGCGTGATCTCTCATTTTATTTAAAAATACATGTTTTAAAAAAAATATATTAACATTGTATTTTTTGAATTTGTTTTTTTGTGTATAAATACTTCGGTACTCCCATAGAAGCCAAAGACAAATACTGGATTTTTACCCATTGCGGGTAAATACTTTTTTAAGGATTAATTGTATCTCAATAGAGACGAAGAGAGTAAATTATTTGGAAACAGAATATGGTAGTCAAGGCGTTTACAGGACTTATGACCTGTCATTGTTTGGGTTAAGCGATCACTTTATGTTTAACAACATTCATTATGCTAGTGTAGATGGACCTACCAACAGTGAAGTTATTAAAAAATATTAACGTATATACAAGTTCCAAAAAATTGTCAGACGTGGTGCCGTAAGAATTGCGGAATGGTGAATGTTGTTAAACAAAAAGTGATCGCTTAACCCAACCAATACACAGCTCATAAGTCCTGTAAACGCCTCGACTACCATATTCTGTTTCCAAACAATTTACATCTTCGTCTCTATTGAGATACAATTAATTCTTAACATTGTTTTTAAAATACTTTTTTTGCAATTTCATATATTGTTGCAATTTTTCTAAAAAAAAAACATAATTATTTGTGATACGTGCTTGACTAATTCATTTAAAAATTGCCAGTCAGTGCATTTTTAGACAACGATCCATATAATTAACGATGTACAAACTCCTGCATTTGAAATATAATACCATATAAAGATATATTACTCCCATTAAAAAACATGATTTGATTTAAATAATGCAGAACAAGCAGTATATGCAAGAGGTTGATAAACAATATTTATAACTTTAATATGAATAAGTGAAGTCAGGTTGTACGATGTATTGAACTTTAAATTCAATTCATCTAACAGTATTTTTTCACAGCATTTCATAATTATCATCAGCATGTAGCCGTCTACTCCTGGACGTAGGCTCCATCTTATTAATAACACGGTCAGCGCTAGTTTCTTCCACCTAAGACGATTAAAATCCGTCAAAAGGAGTATTCCCCATGACACTTTCAAAACTCTTGTAAATTCCTTCGTTGTGTCACGACATGATTATTGTAATGGAATTTATGCAAACATTCCAAAACAACAAGTAAACAAACTTCAATCTGCGTTCAATGCAGCAGCAAGGCTCATTAAAGGCATTCCAAAAAAGTCCCATATAACACAACATCTCAAAGAACTTCACTGGCTTAAAAGTCCAGAAAGAATCCAGTATAAACTCTGCAATATCAGTTGGAGAAGGTGGTACTTTTCCCCACGCAGTATATGTGACCCAGTTGTGAGATCTTTCGAACCTTTATAATTGATAACAGTTCCCTGTCTACTCTAGCTCGCCTCAGGACTTCGGTATTGGTAACCATGTCTCTCCAGGGAACTCTGAGCGTTCGGCGATGGAGCCACATTTCAAATGCTTCCAGTCTGTACATTGAGTTGACTTTTAAGGTCAACGTTTCACATCCGATTTATCCGCATAACTAGTTTAAATTTATTATTTTTTTTATTTGTGGCGTAATTTTATCGGAATCAATAATAATGATTTTATGCTTATCAATACTATATTTTTCCTCTTAGTTTATTACACATTATTATATCGCATATTTGTATTTAAGGGAAAGGTAAATGTATTATTAACATTAAGCCACTAAATAAATCGTTCACACGATGATGAAGGTATAACATATTCGAGAGATATCAAGATAAATTCGTATTCATATGTAAATCAAACAACAGTTTAAGTTGATTATCTATTATTTTGACAGAAACACTATGTTACTTCAACATTATCAATTGTTTAATTTGAAACACTGTTGTATTATAATATCACAATTTATTTATTTGGTTCCTGTGAAATTGTCACGAGAGCTGTTTGCTAAACAATATTGTCATCGTCAGTATTTTTTGTTCATAAAATTGTCAGTAGTTTCTTCGCATACTTAATTAAACAATAAAAAAACTACACTAATGAGATTTGGACGGTATATAAATAAAGTCCTTCTAGTTGTTAGTTTTATTTTAATGTAACACCCGATGATTCGAACATTGGTTGGCGAAACAGCTGTCGCGACACTCTCATATAAATTAAATAAATAAATTGTGATATTATGCTAGCGTTCCAAATTAAACAATTAATAACCTTTTAATTCAAAAACATCTCATATTTTAATTTAAAAAAAAATCTAGCGAACATGTTTGCCACGTTTGGAATTTATTACTATGTTTATGTTCAAAGACTTTACGAGGATACACGAACTTCACGATGAACAACACGAAGTTATTATGATATAATCACTTTAAAATGCGCTTCAAATGGTTTCATACAACTGGCATCTAAAGTTCTCGTAATAAAATAACTCCTCCATAAAGCTCTTAGATATTTTTAAGCAATCTTAATTGTAAAAATGAATTATTCCGAGTTATTCTTGTGGCAAATAACCTAATTAGGTAAGTTAAAAATTAAGTAGGTATAATTATTTATTATACATGCCTGCTTATACATGATTATTATACAACGTTTTTAAAATACTCTTTATTAGATATTCTTAGTACAATCTTATCATAAGATAATTTATTATTGTGTTTGTATCGATCATAGTTGACAAACATGTGTGTGTGTGTGTGTGTGTGTGTGTGTGTGTGTGTGTGTGTGTGTGAGTATACAGGAATCTGAATGCTGGTACCAAATACACGATTTTAGTTATATATTATATTAATTTCAGTTTCAATTTATTAATTAAAAATCATCACCATTACAGAATCTTCCAAATCATGTATAACTACAGAACAAGATTTTTTAAGCTTAAGTTTACATTTATGAAAAAAAATCACATTAAAAATTTCTTTAAAGTATTTATTATATATAGTTTAATTCCACTTAGGTTTATGGCTACGACCGGTTTCGGCAGCTCGCTGCCATCATCTGGTACGTCTGGTTCGCTGGTGGTAAAGCAGCGAGCTGCTGAAATATATTTCGTAATTATAGTCAATAAAAGCATTAAAAAAATCGTAATCATATTTCAGATATAATTTTTAACACTATTCACACTTACTGCTGATCAGTTTTGATATTTCACTTATAAATTTTCACGTAATAATGTTTGGGGGTTTATGAAAGTTATGTTATAAAGTAAATAAAATAAAATTATAACGTTGTCGGTTATTAAGTATATAATAATAAAACCCAATATTATAAGTATTTCAAACTCCTTTCAGCCACAAAACAGCCAAAATATGTCGTTCCTCCACTTCTATCAATAACTTCAAAAACATTTCTTTAGAAGTTGCTTTAATAAAGACACGACCACTTAGGGGCCAAATTATAATATACCATGCCTTTACTCCTTACAATACTTTAGAAATATTTCTTTACAAATTGATCTTATAAAGGTGTTGATAATACAGCCTGCAGTGCCTCAAAATGTAGTTTTGGTGAATAAATCAATTTATTGACCATGACCATACAAGTCAATATTTTTTCCAAAGAATAGAATATAAACCATTATATAATATAATATACCTACATATAACATATTAAACAATGTTTTTTTTTAACTTTGTACAAAACACCAACTTTATTATAAAATAAAAATTAATAAAGAAACGTGTTTCGAACACAGAAGCCCTTCATCAGCGAGATAAATAATACAAATATTTAAAAAAAAAAATTCATGTTTTGACAGATATTAAAAATAATATATGTGACTGGATCCTGTCCCTGCTCACCCCTCTCCATTCTCCATTAATAATAATTATTTTTTATATCTGTAATTTAAAAAAAATATATATTCGTAATATTGTCCGAAAAATGAAAGTTTTTATTTCTTATTTTTTTTAAAAATAAAGTTGCTGTTATATACAAAGTTGAAAAAAGAAACACTGTTCAATGAATCCGCAACAATATGGTGAATATAGACTAACTAACTAACTAACCATCACGCCGTCTCCCCGAAAGGGTAGGCAGAAAGAATGGACTGTCACACTTTAACCGATGCGGCACTCCATCCTTCTCTTTTCGCCCCGCGGGAGACGCGGTGTGATGGGTTGCGAATCTCATCGCCACCAATAGGCATCTCCCGCGCACACTTCGATCTTCCAACATCCACAAAATAAATCTAAAACAAATAATATAAAATACAATGATATAAAATAAAATAACAAAATAAAAATAATTTAATACAAAATTACATTTAATTTATGTTCCACGAATCCACCTTTTTTAAATATAGAAGATATAATATATTACTAAAATAATGGAAAGTGTTCAGAAGAATATTTTAAATAATTAATTATGCAAACATGTTTGCTTCGTTATTCTTCTACTCGGCGCTATATCCAGGTATGGCATTTGGATTCATCCACAACAGTCTTCCACTGGATCCTGTCCCTGCTCGTCCCTCTCCATTCTCCGGGCCTTCTCAGTTTCCTCCAGTCCTCTTCGACGTAGTCCGCCCATCTCTTTCTTTCTTTCTCAATATTTTAAAATTTGATTAGTTAATTATAACATATTATGTATAATGTCAAATAATATTGTTATTGAGTTTTCATCAACTTTGTAAGCAATATAGCTATAAGTATTATAGTTCCATTGTATGTTTTCAAACAATACTAGATTTAATATTTCTTTTTTTTATATATTTTTTTTAAATTAAATACCAAACATGTTTCGGACTCACAAGCCCTTCATCTGTGATATTATATAAATACGAGTATGAATATTAAAAATATTATAATTTTTTTTCATAAGGTGGTAAGTTTTTTCAATGAAACATGTTTGTTTTTTATTTTTTATTATTATTATTATTATTTTTTTTAATAAAGTGAGTGTTGTATACAAAGTATATAAAAAAGAAACAATAAACCATTGCCACACGAATATTGCGAATATAGAAGGAAATACTAGATTTTTGTGGGTTTTTTTACCCAAAAAAATAATGTTGAAAGCATCAAAGCCACTTTATTTATCTAAATAACATTTTCTGCTTAGTTAATTCGGATATGCACTGCTACGCGTTAGGTTTTTGACACATACAATAATGTTCAACTAAATAACTGTTTCATATATCTTTCAAAAATCAATCTGTCAGAATAAGAGAGCTATTTTTCTCTTAAAGCTAACCATTAAGAGAATGGTTAATAAACCAATCTTAATGCCTGCAGAATAAATAACGATGAATAAAAACGTTAAATTAATTGATTAAAATGTATATTACAGGCTTTCGATCTTCTCCGAACTTACAATCCTTGGGGAAAACCTGGAGGAGGTGCACCGAATCCTTCAGGACTTCGGAGACACAACCTCATGCTGGATGGTATATTTCCAGAAAAACAGGTAATTAATATAACAAAATTATCATAACGTTACCTAACGGAAACACGGTGCAGTGTATTTGGTAAACTGTGCGTGGGTTTCAGGAATAACATTAACTTTGGGAAGACAACTTTTATAGGTTTCGCTGTATTTATACGCGAACAAATTCACATTATCAGCAGAATAACGTTTTGATATTTGTCTCGTTCGTTTAATCAATTTGGCATATGAAAATTAGTGAAGTATTTTGTTTATTTTAAAACTGCAAATATTTATAGTATCAATTACACAATCGAAACATTTTTTACACTGATTTGATAGGGGAAAAATATTACAAATAATTAAAATAAATAAATATCACTATAAAATAGCTTCTTCTTCTTCTGTAATAAAAATATTACAAATAGTTAAAATAAATAAATAATTCTATAAAAAAATTCTTCTTCTTCATCTTAGTTTAGGTCGTATAACCTGTTTGTGACGGTGAATTGTCCTGGGATAATGATATCCAGCCATCTCTCCATCTTTTTGACGGCCTTCCTAGTAGTTTTTTTTTGTGCTTGAGCTTTGTATTCGACGGAATTACGACGATTTTTTTAAATGAATCAATCTCTATATTTTTGTTACTTTTGAGTGTATTTTTCAAGACACGGTTTGAAAGTTTTCTATCTTCATCATCTATAGAGCGACATAAACTGCATTCGTAATGTTGAAGGTATTATAACTTCTAAATATGTCAAGAAATCTAAATCTAAAAGTTGTAAAAACGGCGTATTCATAAAAAAAATATTATTAAGTAGAGTATTTAAACGTCATTTTAGCGCAAGCCAAATCCATGCAAATATTAAAAAAAGAAAAGAACATCGAAGAAAATATGTGTACAATTATTTGCATGAAAACAGTACATATTTACTTTTCTGATCCAATCATCATAACAGTGTTTGTCAATTCGGCATATCTACCTACATCTAAAGAGATTTACTTCGGATGCCAAATCGTTGGAAATGGAAAACTTTTCCAATAGAAATTAGCTTTGAACTGCTTCTGTGCGTCAATTTGGAAAATTACTCAAAGTTTTTAACATTACTCTTGTTAAAAAAAACGTATTCGTTATTGGATTAGTTACGAAAAATATATTGAATTGTGGATTGCTGCGGTTAGTAATTATAGAAAATTATTTTCCAATCAAAATGGATGACTAGTATCAAGACTGTTAAAATTAAATATTTCTATTAAAATTAACGAAGAAAAATAAAAGGCATAGACATTATATTATGTTAGATATATAGTACTGGAGATCATAGACATTGTCTGTTATGCGATCGATGCTGTCATGTTTGCTCAGATTGGGGAAAACCGAGAATTGAAAAAACGAGATTCAATCACTATGCGTAATGCAGTCTTCGTTTGACCAAATTTGTAATGGGTGGTAGAAATTTGATTGTCAAAGAAAAATATACAGTACAACCTCTCTTACCTCTCTCGGTGGCAATAATAATGCTGTGTCACATTTTCACCAAATTTCGAATCGTAGGGAAAAACAAATGTCTTTATACAGCTATCTAGTAAAAAAACAATTAATTTTATGTTATAAATTAAAAAAAAAAAAAGCGATAGGAGCAACCTTTCGGCGTGGATGAGACCATAATGTTACATGATTATAATATGTTACTTTTATTTTTACTTTTAATTTTGTTCTTATTCCTACTACTATTATTATGTTTAACTCTCAATCATTTTGTTTGACCATATTTTGCCTTAACTTAAATTTAATTAACTATTTATCGTATTTGTGGCTATATATTTTTTTTCTTAGTGTTTCTTAATTCATATATTGATATCGCTGTATGCTGCCTTTACTGAATAAATAAATAAATAATAAACTGGTTATTTTGATTTTTTTATTGTGTTTTTTTGCAATCTGAAACCGCGTTCCAAGTTGTTAAGCTCCTTAACAAACAAAGTATGTAATTTTTTTAATAACCATTTTTTTAAATAAAATAATATTGTTTTCAGCATGGAATGCATTAATGTATTTTACATTGATTTATATGGGTAAAATTGTTTCGCTTCTTGAGTGTTTCACGATTCTGAAACGAATTTTTCTCACTGTAAAGTGTTCATGAATTGTTAAAAATGTAATACGGCACACCGAACATCGAATTAATACTGTGGTTTCAATATATTTGAATATCTTTTAAGACAGATTAGCTTATCAATAAAAAAATAATTCTTAAAGTTACTCTTCCGTGTAAAATTAAATAAACAAAGAGACATCTATCATAAAAGTCCACGTTATTGCACCAAGACAAATAAGCACTATAAATTATTACTAAACTTCGATTGCAAATTTAGCAAGAAAATTACGAAGTGAATGGGACATTGAAAAGTTTATCTCTAGCAGTCACGACACATTTGCCGTTGACTGTCATTCCACCTTAGTACCCCGAGGCAACGGTAGAGGGAGAATTAAGCGCAGTAGAGTCGCAGGCGAATTACAGGTAAAACAATAATTAAGCGGAATATTTGTATATAATATACCTATAAGTTAAGAAAATTAATTCGATGATAATTTGACTTCTTGACTTCGATGAATTTCTTTAGATTTTTTTTAATATTAGCGTTTTTAAGATAATCAAATGATTTTACTACAATCTCTTGATGCATGTTCATTTTAAATGAATAATTAAATCAAACTATGTTTTTTTTGTAACAAAAAACTGTAAGTAGTTTAAAAAAAACATTGTTTTATATAATTTTTCATTAAAAATATTATTATCGTATTAGTAATACATAACACATAATCTTAATAATCAACAGTGTAAAATCCGTCAACCAATCTTAATATTTATAATACAATAATTTGCCAACTATATTCATGCTTCCTAATTCGGATATCTTATTATTTAGTACTATTTTTTTATAATTATTCAAAAAGTATAAATAAATGTATAATAAATGTAAATCTTTGTTTTAATTATATAACATTGATGAAAATGTCAGTAGTCTAGAAGTTTTGTTCTATTTTATGGGCGTGTCATTTTACGCCTAAAAAATGATCAATTGTTGGTAGTATTCAAGAATTATTTAATAGCTTAAGAGTGCCTGAAATGGGAATATATAAATACCTCTTTTTATTATTTTGTTAAAGAATTATGTAAATTTCGATATTTAGTAATTAATACTGATAAAAGGGTTATATTTTCTCGATTTTTGTACTATTTTATAGGAATGATGTTTAGCCCTGCTAGGCGACCTGCTGTGTTCGAAAAACAGTATACTTGATAATGCCCTTACAAGGAAAACCACGTTTTTTTCTATGTAAAAAACGTTTTTTTTTTAAGAGAAAATACGTTTTTTGTAATAAATAGTGGTGTCTTGACATGCATTTTAGTGTGTCTTCTATTATTGGAAATGTTTACATTTTCTGTTTGTATTGGTGATTTTAAAAATAGTAGTATTTAAATTCAGTTCCAGAGGTACCAATTCCCGGAGAAGTCTTCCATCGAACGACGTCGCGTGAGGGGGCGCAGTGGTGGACGCTTGCGGGGCCGCGACCCCCAGTTGTGCTTCCACCCGGGGGCGCGAGCCACAGTGGAGAACCTGCTGCGCTGGCGCACTCCGGTGCAGGACCAGGCACAGTACAGGAAGTGCCTAGGTAATTGATTTCTATAGTAAAAAATAAGATATTGTGTAAACTGTATTATTTGGGTGAGGTTTGTGTGGGCAAACGGATCTCCAATCAGTAGTGATGGGTCAAGTAAACAAGGTTGCGGTCATCTCAGAATGTTTGAAAAAAATATTATGAAAATCTGACATGAAAATCAGCTGCAAAGTAAAGATTCAAAAACTTGTATGTGACCCATCAAGATATAAGGAATACAAAAATAAGGGAAATGTGTGAGGTTGAAGATGTATTCAGGTGGAGAGAAAACGGAGAAGATGTCTCCCTCACATTGTATTGAACCGCCAACCTCATGGTAGAGGACTTCCGGGCGGATCTCCAAAAATGTGGATTGACAATCGACTTCGCCTTTTGTGAAACAGTCCGCAAGGCGTACATTAGGAAGAAGAAGAGTAAATTGTATCAGCCCATTGATTCAGATGTGGATTATAACACACAGATGCCCTGAGCAGTTATAAATATGAGTTCCTCCTTACACTTTTCGTTGCATTACTTTTTTTGGTACTTATAACATGCAATTTCGTTTATCTGATACAAATTCTTCCGTATAATTAAGATGCAAACAAATATAAATTATTTTGACAGATGTACAACCATGTTTTCAGATCGGCAACCGTAACACAACTAACTATTGAAAAGGACAATGTTAATAGAGTAATTTTCATCAGGCACCCCTACTTTTTCCTTGGATAAACATGATGACGTATTATAAATGGAAGAAAAATATCTATTGATTCTTGAAAAGTTTTGTAAAACTCCATATTATAAGAAAAAAATATGGTCTATTCTATTTTTTGGGAATTATGTATTTCGTAATGCAATTAATAATGCCATAAAACGGCGAAATATGTCATTCCCATATACCATAAAAATACTTCTAGAAAATAAAGTTTTCATTCGCTCTAATTAGGAACCCATTATTAATACGTATTTTTTTAAATTTACTCTGATATTAAATAATACATTTGACTTTAAACTATTACTGGTGCCTTACCTGACCTTGATGCCCTAAGCACGTGCTTACTTTGATTATAGTATTAATTTAGTACTACATCAGTGATTAAATTACGAAGTAAATGACAAACTCATAAATATTAATCTTAGTCTTTCTATATTAGCCACACTGAAGAAACAAACAAAACTTAAAACGTGAAGGAAAATTAAATTCCCCGTTTTCTTCTTTGATCTTCCTCCCCGAATAAGGCCTTTTAGTTGAGTTTCCTTTATCGACCACGTAAAACTGATTTATTATACGCTTTCATTTATCAAACACGATTCATGTAAACTCCATTAAGTTAATTAAAAAAGTTTTTTTGGGTTTAATCCGCTCGTGTAGAAACACGAATAAAAAATCACTTTATTCTTTGTTTGTTGACAGTTAATTTGAGATATTAAATAAACAACACATGTACGTTTTTACAGATGACATTATCAACTACAAAAGGATGATACGAGAAGAAGAGATAAAGAACAATCTGGAATTCGATAGAAAAATGGTAGGATGTCAACAATCTTAATTTATTTTACTTTATTTGGAAAATGTTAATGTCCTTGAAACTTATAAATCTAAAAAAACGATAATAGGTCGTGTTAACTTCATCAGTAGATGTTATAATTACGATTATATAAATGTTTCATATGAAACATTCACTTGTGGTAAGACATTTTAAACATATAGATATAAAATAAAAAAAACACTATGTATTTAACCACGTTATGGCAATAAAATAAATGTTTTATATATTTTAAAATGAAGCACTCACTTTGTGGTTAGACATTTTAAACTCATAGATATAAAATAATAAAACACTCTGTATTTAACCTCGTTATAATATTATATAATAATTGATGCCAACTAGATTCGCTTGGACCCAAGCTTCACCAGGGCAATTTGATAACAATATAATAATAGTTATTATATTTCCCTGACGAAGCTTGAGTACAAGCGAAACTAGTTGTCATCAATTATAATAACCATACTGTGGTTACATATAAAGTGTTTTAACTATTTAATATCTACAAGTTACGAATATTTTTGTAATATGTGTTTTTACGTGACTTTGGTTTTCATCGCAGTTTCTACATTAAACATCGAATCGCTCTCTTTGTAGAAGTACTTGATCGTCCTCTCTTCTTCTTGTTGATCTGTTTCTAGTTACTGGCCACTGGGCCCTGGGGAGAGAGAGGACCAGGCGGGAGACCGTGGCGTCACCCGCGGGATATTGGAAAAAACTTCTTTCATTCTATGGTAGAAACTATATACTTTTTAAACGCCATTTCGCTTACATAAACATCATTCATTTTTAAAACAAATTGATTTGCTTTTCACTCTACTTCAAAATGCATTGAGATAATCAATTGTTTTGGCCGAAACATTATAATTTATGGGTTACTATGTATCACACTTTTTTATGAGTTATATTTTTTTATGAGATTTTCGTGACTGGTGTTTCATTAACTTAAGTTGTCATCATCAGGTGATACAAACAACTTTATTTATTATTTAGGGAATCAAGTGAAATGAAATATTTTGGATATCAAATAATAATCATTTACCAAGTACATGGTTTTAAATCAATCAACTTGTGTAATTTGTTCTAGGGAGACATTTTTAACACTGTGACTATAATAATAGAAACTATGGTATATGTTAGAATCAAATAACAAAATATTGCTTCATATATATTACTTTTGATATGAATTTTTTTTGCTATACCATTCAACTACTATTATCGCTATAAAAGGATATAAATTCCTTAATACATATAGAACAAAAAATCGTATTCATAATGCTTCAAGTACGTTATTACAATGTTAATTACGATTGAAAAAGAATTAAATTTCAAAGTCAAATTGCATGTGCAATTAGAATGGCAACCGAATAAAACAATATTAATTTCAAATTTGAATATGAACAATGAACTTTTCGTGGGAAGCTATAAAGGATGCTACAATATCGATAAAGGGAAAACATTCAAACCAAAAATACCTTGCAGATTATTAAAATATCTACCCTTAACTGATATAACAAGATTAAAATTCGTGGTAAACCTAAATTAACCATGTAACAGGTGGGAACATAATTGTATACTATTGTGCAACCTGAAAGCATTCACGTTATTTTCCATCAACAGGAGTTATTTGGAATAAACTTTCAAATCAGATCTTCATTGGAGTTTAAAAAGGTCAGATTTCTAACCATTAGGATTTACTTTTAACCTATGACCTCTTCGGAGCAATATTCAACTCTAAGAACTACAGTAATATAACGTGCAGTTAATTTCCCGTCCATCGCTCCACAGAAACATTAAGACTTTTTTTGCATGATTGCATTACTAAATTGAAGGCTTAAATGCTTTTTACGCTTAACCTTAACCATGCGCAATACTATTATTTAAAATTATATGTATTGTGCTCGCTACTGTCTGAAATAATAGCCTACAGTCGTGACTTCATCTATTTCTTGCGATCATATCTATATTAGTAAACGCTAATGTTAAATTTATTTATTTTCTTAAAGTATAATCTATTCCAATGTCTTACTAGATGGTATTGTTATTTTTTTTACTTTCTGCAATTAGGCTTATATTATAATAAGCCTAAAAGGGTCACTGCGCTAGAAAGAACAAAAAGTGTAAAATAACATATAATATTTACATTACATTTATCATTGTGCTAAAACTGATAATAAACAAATAACATCACATATAATGTTGTACTAAATATATTTAAGTATTTTGAAAACTGGTACCATACAGTCAAATTATCAATTTACTTCTTTCCCGAGATTCATGAAGGTGTTTTAGTATCCTGAGTTTCAAGTAAAGAGTTTTCATTTTATATTTTTTTTTAGATTCAAGTAAAGAGTATTTTATTATTTCCTGAGATTCGAGTAAGGTGTTTTCATTTGATAATTTCCTGAGATTCAAATAAGAGTTTTTATTTAAACTTTGTTAAGAAGCTATAAGGTGGTTGGACATATTTGAAATTAATTAAACAGCTTTTATGTTTTTCTTTTCTTTTTTATATACTTTGTATACAACACTAACACAAATTTTTGTAAAATCAAATATCAGACATGTTTAGGACAACCCGGTCCTTCCTCCGTGATATTATAAAGATATTAAAAATATTACATACGATATTTAAGATATTAAAAATATTATATACGATATTTAAGATATTTAAAATATTATATATGATAGTGTTGTATACAAAGTATGTACATAAAAAAGAAAAATAATAATATATTATAATACATCTAGTTAGGAGAACACAGAAAAATTATTGTTATGTATTTTGTATACAACCATTTTATTTTTGAGAATGCGGGCCTACAGGTTTCGCTCTATGCGAGCTTCCTTAGGGCTTTATACATACATTATGTATAAAGCCCGAGGAAGCTCGCATAGAGCGAAACCGGTAGGCCCGCATGCTCAAAAATAAAGTGGTTGTATACCAAATACATGAAAAACTGTTTAATTAATTATTTCTTGAGATTCGAGTAATGAGCTTGCATTTTATTATTTCCTGAGATTCACGTAATGAGTTTTAATTTTATTGCTATATTTCCCGAGATTTAAATAAGGAGTTTTCATTTTATCATTTATATTATATTACAAAAACATTGTGTTTTAACAATCAAACTTATTATTTTTAATTCAGGGCTGGACCGGTGGAAAATCTTCAGAATTTCCCCCAATCGCCAAAAAATCTCCAGAGCATTCAAAACAACACAACCCTAGTAAATACTTCAGAGAAAATACGAATGAAATAGAATTCAAAAACACAAAAAGAAGTTCGAACATCGATAAGGAAAATATGTACTCAATGAAAGTTCCAACTATTCAAACATCTAAATCTAAGTATTACGTGGATGAAGGTGTACCGCAACTCGAGTATTCTCAAGGGCTTCAAAAATTCAAGAACGAGCAACTGCAGTGCGATCCGAATGGTAATCGTAAGAAAAATCGAGAACCTAATCGAATTTCTTCAGCGGAATGTACATGCAAGTTCAAATGTTCGGATCATTGTTTGCTCCGTGGGAACAGCGCGAGCAAGCGGAGAGGAAACAGCTGTGAGGTACTGCCGAGGAGTTATGTGGTGTCTCCCAGGGCAGGGAGGGCTGGGGGTACCCCCACAAGGCAGCTGATGGAGCTAACTGGAGGGGTGGAGTTGGTGCCTTTGTTGAGGGGGCGCGGAAGGCTGCCGCCGTCTGCACTACAACCAAGGTAAGAAATGATGAACTATCTCAATTCAGATACCTACATTGGATTTTCCAGTCAAGAAGAGTTTAAAGTAGTTAAGGTTGTTGATACGTTTGATATCACAAAGACATTATTATAATTTTTTTTATACTTTTTATACAACACTCACTTTTTAAACAAATTAAAATTAAATATCAACCATGTATCGAATTACACAGCCCTTCCTCAGTGATATTATATAGATATTCAAAATATTATTAAAATATTTACAAATATGGTCAGTTTTGACAGATGTTATGTTTGATATTTAATATTATTTGTTTAAAAAGTGAGTGTTGTATTCAAAGTATATAAAAAAAGAAAAAAATATAAAACATCTACAACACAAAGTATGGCGAACATAGAGGCAATATTATTTTGTCATTATCAAAAAAATAATAAAAAATGAGCTAACTCACTAACTATCTCTTTTTGTCATTTCCGTGCATTACTTCTATACATAATGGTCGATAATACGGTGTAAACGTCTGTTTTACAGACATTTTATTTTATTTTACGGGAATGGCTTGTTTCACCTCGCTGAGACGTTACAAAAATACAATAGATAAAATCATTTCTTTAAGGATTTCAGTAATTAAGGATAATTAAGATGATATTATGTACTGCGTGGGGAAAAGTACCCCCTTCTCCAACTGATATTGGAGGGGGAAATTGAGGGACGCCGAGGGCCCGGTAGGAGACAGATGTCCTGTCTGCGAAGCGAAAAGGAGTGGACCGGCATCCGAAGTGTGGAGGAGCTGTTCCGAGCGGCGCAAGACAGGGACAGGTTCGCCCAGGTGATCACCAACGTTGGGGGGACCCGACAGGGCACTCGAAGAAGAAGAAGAAATTGATGATTTGGGCACATGCAAAGAATAAATGAAGAAAACTCGATAACCAAGTATTTGTTAACGGTATAAATGTAATAAGGAATACCGAGGAAAACGTGGCACGATCAAATCAATCAGAAGAATCAGAGTCGGAGAAATCGACGTTCATGCATGACACGACATATGAATGTTTATTTATTTGTTTGTTTAATTATTTATTTTTGGATTTATTTGTTTATTTATTTATTTATTTGTTTATTTCTTTATTTATTTATATAAAAACCAAAAATAAGACATGAAAAACGAAAAACATTTAGGCGACTCATTTGGACACAAAACGGTGTAGTAAAGATAAAACAACGACATGAAACCAAAAAATCATACATATCAGAAGAAACCCAAATATGTCGACGTCAGCGAGGCAGTACTCTTTCCAGAATTTGCAATATTTTTTTTATGAACACTGTCTCACTGACACTGAAAATGTCGAGGAAGTGATAGAAGTATGTCAGACAAGAACTGTGTGGCTGTCGATTATTTATGGCTATACCTTCGTGGGGACAGCGAAATTAAGTTAGTTAGTTATTTAATTTGAAAATTTTAATATTAATATTAATATTAAATTTGGTTAGTATAAATCGATTAACATTACCCTATTGACCCTATGACCCTGTACCCTATGACCTATATTTATAAATTATTTTCGCTTCAATCGTTAGATACTAAGTCGTGTACAATTAATTTATATTTCCAGAAGTAATTTGTTTTCCTAATTACTTTCGCTTTATGGCAGATAATTAACCCAATTTAGTGGTAAAATTATTCATCTAACATGGTTCTTTGTTTTTCGCAAAGGTCTAAATTTTAAAATTAATTACAATAAATTAATAATTTCGTTTGTTGATAATAAATAGAACACGATAATCATAAAACACGTTCACAATTAATGATTTATGGTATTATTTTAAAAACTGTTAAAAGCTTAAGTTATTTTTAATAAAGTAAAATAATCTAATGATTTAACTGAACCTCTTGATGGAAGCTCAATTTAAATAATAATTATAATAAGTATTAAAGATTTCTACTTTTGGTCTTTATTTCGAGTGCGACCGGTTTCGCCAGGCTAGATGGCATCGACAGACTGGTATGGTTAAACTATTTTGAAAGCAAAATAGTTTTAAATTAATTAAATAAAATGGCAACACTTTGACATGCTAAACGTAGTTACAAGTGCTGTACTTTAGTACAGTATGTACGCACCGTACTGTAAATGAAAGTCATTGCATGCTGAACATTTTGGTTAAAGTAAGCTTCGCGGAGGGAAGGACAATAGCAATCGTAAACAGAATCATTATATTGCGAATCGCAGTACGTTTTCGTCCTAATATTTTTCCTGATATTCTGGAAGCGATTCGGATAATCAGCGATTCGGATAGTGGGAGTTCAAATAATTGAAATTGGAATTCAACTGTACTATTGAAAATGGGGTCACTCCCAAGTATTCAAGTACAAATTAATTTTAAGTCTTGGCATTTAAGTTGATTGGTAATTTTTAACTTTTGTGCGCAATACTAAACGCGATGGATGTGTTTGACATTTCAGAAGAAGAACAAGGGACGCAGAATATCTACGTGCTCTAACAGAACAAGTCAGGATGCAACAGCAAAGGAGATTGGTAAAGTAAAGCACATTCGATATTTCATTTTTCTTATAATTAACACAATAACTGATTTAGTATTATAATCACGAATGATTATTGAAACACAACGATGAATAGAATTTAGAAAAAATAAGGCATCATAGTGACTATATCTTATGTTTCATTATTAAAATCTTTAAATAACTTTTTTTTTATATAATTCATTGATTTGGTAGAAAAACGACATTTCAATATTATTCACGGTTTAATTTGAAAAACTCTAGTAATATCACAAATTATTTATTTAAATTATATGAATTCTGTTTCGCCAACCATTGCTAGTTTTCTAGATGTTACCATCGTTGTTTTTTACCCTAAATAAATTACATTATATAAGTTCAAATGAAAAAAATGTTCCTAGATAAAATCCCCTTCGATTATCAAATGTTTACAAAACATTTGAACAATAAAATTCATATAAAAAGGGAGTGCTTACCAATACTTTTAATGACGATTTTTTTATGAATTACACTTATTTGACCGCTTTTGAGATTATTTGTCTCGAAATTTTTCATCACCAGGAGAATATTATAAACAGTTTATATCGTTCTCCCGATGTCGAGAAAAATAAACTTACAAGTGGAAAACACAGTAATTTATTTAACTCATAAAAAACGGTATTATGGAATTCCATAGTGTTAAGTTGGTCTAAAATTAATATTTTTTATGTTTAATATGGAGTTATACGAAAAACATTTTTGATAAAAAAAATCTGTACTATTATATATTTAGTGTGCTTCCACTTGTGTTTGTCGTCGACCCGATTCGGCAGCTTACTGCCATCTTCTACCAGAAGATGGCAGTAAGTTGCCGAAATCGGTCGACGTTAAATTAATACAAATGGAAGAACACTAAATATATAATAATAAAGAAATTTAATATCAATTTTTTGTTTTGTTTTCATTACTGCTAAATTAAGTTTACCCAGGTACATTAATAAGACATTTTTCCAGTAGGAGAGCCGCATCCATGAGATAGAGATGGGGAAACAGCACGCCCTCGGCTGGGAGCACATCTGGGGTCGCTATCCCAGCACTAGATGCCGCCTAGAACCCCTCAACAACCAAATTGCCGTTAAAAGTCTAGAGTGAATTTTATTTGCGAATATACTCGTACAGTAAGCAGCTACGGGAATAACCTTCCCATGTAAAACACGTATTATTGAAAGGTGAAATGTTTCAACCACAATTCTACGTACATGAAACATTTGATGAAATCAGTACTGATCTTGTATTCATGTGGTATGAAGAACATAGGATTTTTCTAATACAGAAATTGAAATCCACACATTCGAAAGAAAATGTTAAATCGTTTTAATGAAAGCAATTGTAGTTCAAATAGTTCGTGAACAATGAGCACAGAAATTTTGCACTGAAGTCAGTATTATTAACGTAAATGCAATAATGTAATTCAACAGCCATGTCTTTCAAATAATGGGTGTTTTTCAAATAAAATGTTTACTCGAAAATTACATGTCCTATGACTTTCGAGGTAATTCTGCAGGCTATTGATTTTAAAACTGTTTTTTTTTATATCTCAAAACAACAGAATAACTCACAAATTGATTATTCACATATTCAAAAGTACTTATATCTGTTTATTTTGCTTAATTATTGGGAATATACGATAGAAAAGTGGTGATTTTTCTAGTGTCCCACGCTCCTTTTGCACTTTATAAACGAAAAATATTCATTGATAAGCTACTTCTTGTCCAAGAGTTTATGTTATTTGGAAGGATTATATGATCCAGATTCAATAATATTCCTAGATAACAGCGTATTAGAGTTCAAAATAATATAAAATACTGTTTTTATTTAGTCACTCAAAACGACGTTGGTGGAAAATTCCGTATACGCTACGTCGATATACTGATTTAAACGAAAAATTTACTATAAACTAAGTATATATTTGATTGATGGCAACATTTTATAGCTCGTCAACGGTCACCATGTTCGTAAATTGACACCAGTCGCATTATGTTATGTGAAATAGTGGTCGGGCGTCACGACGTGCTGTTTTTATTTTCCACTACGAACGTGATTCTATAATGTAAGTATTGATTGTTTGACTTACAGCTTTTCATGGGTAAAATGACCGACATCTAGAATCTGAATTCAATGTAATATTTAGTAAAATCATATTCATAAACCTGCATTTTGGAGTTTGTTTCAATACTGGCATCATACGTCACATCCACTACGCGACGTGATGTATTAGTGGAACGCCAAATGTGACGTAGTGGAATTATTACGCAACGAGCAAACTTTTTGAAAAACACCCATATAAATATAAATAAATTAAATTTATTTATTCTGCAGAAATAAAATATAAAATCATCGTCATGTCAATGGCAAGCTTGTTTTATAGGTATGACCATAAAAATCATTATATCTCATATTCTCTTGCCATTAAGGTGCCTGTAAGTTTTCAGGAACGTCGGGTGGTATAGTAACATTATATGTGGAGGCACATTCCTTGCCCCCAAAAAATAAAAAGCAAAAATTGTTTATTACCTCCTTTCAACACTGAAAAATGTAGCTAATTTATGCTGCATTCTATAATTTATATAACAAAAATAAACAAATTTAGCACGGACGATACAACAATTGTATCCGCTTTATTAACATTTATAAACATTTATTTGCGTTAATCCTACTCTCCTTATAAAGAAAATGTTTTGTGTTAAGGAGAGGAGTATCTAAAATGTCACTTAAATTTAATTTATGACACCGAAGAGTCACAATTCACTGCATTTTGAGGTTTTTGATTAAAAGTTTATATTTATTGTACGCGACCTGATTTCTGAGTTCTTCTGGGAGGGAATGAAACCATTTTCGTCCATTAAATTGAAAATGATCCCTTGCTCCTTGGTCGCTGACTCAAGGTGAAGTGAAGTAATTGTTTCCTGTTTTTAGTTTAAAAATCTTCAGCAGCACATTTTTCTCATAAAGTTCATTAACCCCACTCACGTTGAATTGCTTGAATAATTCGGCTGAGGAGAAGTCTAGCGGTTTTCTAAGGATAATTTTTAAAAGCTTTTTCTGAGAAACTTCTAAAAGCATCGTGTGGGTCTTGAAAGCGCCTCCCCAACCAACAATTCTGTACTGTAAAATTGATTATCCAAGCGCAAAGTAAATCATTCTTAAAACGTTTTTTGAAACAATATTTCGAAGACTGATGAAAATAATTCTCCTAGTAACTTGGTCAATCTGCTTCTTCCATTTAATCGCCTGGACAATTGTTATCCCCTTTCTTAATAGTTTACCGGATCTTCGTTAATAATCTCTTCTCCACGTTTCAATGTTTCGATATCCAAATATGTGAACAACCTGTAAATTCATTGCGAATTCCTTGTTTAAATAATTATTTAATACTTTCATCGATGTGTGCGTGGAGTGTGAGGTTTACGTTATGTGTGCTCATTGAAAGTAAAATCATATAAAAAAATATACAGAGAATAATAAATAAGCCCGCTGAGCGCTTATGGAAAGTTGAACCGCGCAAGTCAAAGCAAATAATATCTTTAGAGAAATCTCTTCGGATGATGCGCCATTTCTTCATCTCTATAATAAGAAACTCACCCGATATCCAATCATTACAATAACAGCAGTGTGGTATATTGTAAAAAAGTGTCGATCTAACAAAATATATAAAACTACCCACACGAAAAGAGTTAACATTTTTGCTTATACGTTTAAAATTACGTGCCCGTGACCGCACATCAATCAGAAGCTCCATTAGGTACGATTGCGTAATAGTATTGTAATTTAGTGATTAATATTTTTTAGTAGATGTGTCTAAATGTCAATCATAAAAACTAAATGTTATTAAACATTTCACGGGGAATATTTAACCTCACATTATACTATTGAATTTGTATTCAAATAAGTGAATAGAAAATTGTGGCAACGATTTTGCGGCTTGTTATTTATCATATTAGATTATTGCACAATCCGTAATACGACTTCATTATTTCATTCAACAAATTATATCACTTGTGAGTGCTTGGCCCGCGCCATTGGCTAAGTGTGCATTTCAAATTATCAATACAAGAAATTTTTTTTGATTTAAACAGAACTGGTTGATTTATAAAGCGCCTTTTTATTGATTAATCACTTCTAGGGCGCCATACAAAAATGATCTATCTTACAATCTAGTTACAAACTGATGCTTTTTTGTAAAGAAAAGACTTAAAATCAAGGATTTAAATCAATGGTATTTAAATTTATTTTACAATCCTCAATATGAGCAGAGAATAGTTTATTATTATGAAGAAGGAATCTGGTCGTGTCTAGGCTTGAAAAGCTTGAGCCAGGCGTTCTATCACCTTTGACCACCCATAAATTTATGAATTAATTAATACATTGTTTAAAAACTCTAAATTAAAATACGATGAAGACTAACTCTAAAGTTTATGTCGTTTTCCCAACGATGAAGGTGTAAAACCATTAAAACACGTGGAGAAGAATAAACTCAAAATGTATTAATTAACTCAAAATGTATTAATTAAAAGCTGGTGCCATTCGATGTAACGCTTTGAATGCGTCCAGAAGATGATGTTACCATTATTTTAAAGTCAAGTTACAGCTGTGGTCCACGTGGTCTCTCCAAAAGCGCCTTCTGCTTCTTCCCCATCTAATTATGTCTTCAACAACACAGACAGACTTTATCGTTTCATTTCTGATCCGATCTCTAAGGGTTTTGCCTGTGATGAAGCGTAGAGTTCGCATTTCTGCTACTCTAAGAATGTTATATCACTCATAATATCAGGGACTGAAACCAAACGAACTGTATATCAAATGAAACTTTATATACTGTACTTATATTTATCGTGCTTGTTCTGGTAATGAATCTAACATTATTGTAAGTTGTTTATGTATCAATAAATGTGCTAAGAAAATAAATGATGCTGTGTTCTTTCCTAGTTTTCTTATTTAATTTTATTATAATTGGATAAATGTTTGTTTAATTCATGTTGTCTGACAAGTAACAATTTTATGATTGAATAATTTCCATGTTAATCTAGATATGTTGATTTAATACCAATAAAATATAACATATATAATTTGTTTTTTGAATGTATACAAATACTTGTAGACAAATGCTGGATTTTACCCATTGCGGGTTAATCATTTTTTTAAGGATTAATTGTATCTCAATAGAGACGAAGATGTAAATTTTTTTGGAAACAGAATATGGTAGTCGAGGCGTTTACAGGACTTATGACCTGTCATTGGTTGGGTTAAGCGATCACTTTATGTTAACAACATTCCCCATTCCGCCCTTCTTACGACAAATTTTTGGAACGTGTATAAGTATATATGCTACTATTTTAAATAACTTCCCATTTTGTTAGGTCAATCTACACTAGCGCCATCTATTAAGATTATTTGTAAGCATTAAGCAGAAAAAACTTTATTAATGCAATATCACACTGCTAGACAACGCCTGGGGTGAAACTCCAACCAATGACAGGTCATAAGTCCTATAAACGCCTCGACTACCATATTCTGTTTCCAAAAAAATTTACACCTTCGTCTCTATTGAGATACAAATAATCCTTAACATATTTAACTTTAAAATATTTGTTAAATATGATACAAACTTACATACTTTTTTATCCATGTCTTTTCTATTACATATTTCTGTTAATCCTTTTTTGTTCCTCTCTGGTGGTTGAATGTAATGTATAATGTATGTTGAATGCCGTACATCATGTGTAAAGAAGCTGTCTATTGCTAGCAGCCTTACACTATTCAACTTATGTTGATATAAATTACAGATTGGAGTTTAAAAACATATTACATATCAGGTAGCTACAGAGTAAGCTTCGATTAATGTTAGTTTACACATCGGAAAAGATTTTTGCGTACGAGTATCTTTGTAGCATTATTTTTGCGCACATGTTCCAAACCTTTTTTTAAAGAAAAAAATTGTAACGCCCCCTTTCTTATCACAGTTTTACCAAAATATGGTTAAATATTATTTATTTATAATCATAATGTTGAAATTAAAAAATGTACCAGAAATGTTTATAACATCTGTCAAAACTGATCATATTTGTAAACAATTTTATAATATTTTAAATATCTTTATCATATCACTGAGGAAGGACCGAGTTGTCCGAAACATGTCTGATATTTTTTTAAAGTTAGTGTTGTATACAAAGTACATAAAAAAAGAGAAATGTTTATGTTTAGATAGTTTTAAAAATAGTTTAGAATTCATAAAAAAAACATTTCCATACTATGTAATTATTATTTATTAAAATAAACTTACCACGGTTGCCCCCTTGATTGCCTCAACACCCTTAATTTATCTCTGCAGTCGCTACCATCCCCATGGAAATTTCAGCCCCTTCTGGAGGACGGTACCGCCCCCGTTGGGAACCTATGATTTAAAGTATATAAATTAATTGAGTATGTACATTTTAAATATAATGTGCTTCATTAGATTAATCATAGGTATTTTTTCATTTCTATTATTGTGATTTTTGCAATAGTCGTTTTTGAAATGCGCCATCAGTCCTCGAACCAACAGTAGACAGTTTTCTAATCAGTATTGTCTATTCAGATGTAACATTTATTATTAGACAGGGTTTTCCGAAAATACCTATACAATACGAGAGATCATATATTATTTATATAACTCATTAAAGATTTTTATACATATCACCCTATTAGAAGTCAAAACTGTCATATGAGAAATAATTCATTTTTTGTCACATAGAAAACTAAATTTCAATAAATATTCTAGATACATGATACATATAGAAGACGAAGTATTAAAAAAAATTTAATTAAAGAATTACATTTGTTACAGATGCCTTAATCCAAGTCGTCTGTAATCTCACAATTACATACATGTAATATATTTTTTTTTTTTAAATAAAATAAAAATATAAAACACAAATGCTACGTATCAGAGATAACAATCACATCATTCATATTGCATCCCTGAGGCAACTCACACTATCACGAAATATGTCGACCTTCGAGGCAACTTGATTAATTCATTAAGGTATGGCACTTGAGATAGGCTGGCCACATAATAAGAATGAATGCCAACAATCCTATAAAACACTTCTCTCTATCCACGCCACCAGGACGAAGATGACCAGGGTGCGATGGATGGACTCTGTCAGCGCTGACACATCTACATTACACATTACAAACTGGAGAACAAAGGCAGCAGACAGATAAGAATGGAGGAGACTTCTGGATTCAGTTAAAAGAAAACCTGGGCTGTTGTGAATATGATTAAACTAAGGTGGATGCAAAACGTGGAGAGGGATCTCAGGGCGATGGGAGTTGCAATTTGGAGAATGCGGACGATATATTGCGGAGGGTGGCAAAAAATCTTTAGGAAGCCAAGGCTCGTGGTGAACTGTAGTACTGTGATGATGATGAAGGAAAAGGCTAAATGAAATGTTTCTTATTCTTTTAATACGTATTTTACATCACATATGATAGATAAATGCCGTAGAAATGAGGTCACTAAGAAGGATGTGCGGAAAAACAATGTATGATAGAATATCTAATGATGAAGTAAGCAAGGAATGTTAAGCGGATGAATGCGTGATAAATATAATCAAGTGAGGGTCACTAAGATGGTTTGGACATATGGAACGAATGGATGAGAGAAGAATGGTTAAAAAGATATATACAAGTAGTGTGAATGGAAAAATAAGTCGAGGAAGGCCAAGGAAGACATGGTATGACCAAATTAATCAATTACTGAAAGGTGGCCATGTTCGAAGTAGGAACAATCGACGGGCGTGCATATCACGATGTGTGGATGTAGAAAAGGCGCGAGAGTTATGTCAGGAGAGAACAATGTGGCAATCCATCCTCTCTGCCTACCTAGTTAGTTATGATAGAAATAAAAATATATGTATTTATCGTATAAGTATTTCTAAAGTGACACTAATCGAAAATGTTATTTTAATTCGTGTATAATGAAAGCTTGATTGTTTTTTTGTATTACATTGATTTATTTATAAACAAAAATATATAAAAGATAGTGACAACTATTTTTCAGCGCTTGCGAGGGTATTCTCAATCATTCAGGATAAATCGAGGGCATTCTCAGTTTAAGAATGCCCTATTGTTTATATATTTTTGTATGTTAATAAATTAATGTAAAATCTAAAAGCAGTTGAGATTTCATTTTACGTTTTATATAATGGAGTTTTACCAAATTAAAACTTTTGTCATCTAAGAAATACTAGTGAGATGTATTTGAAAATCGTGTTTGAATAACTTTATAGTAAAATGAATGCATAACAAATCTCTCTACACGTTTACGTGGATTCAAATCGAAAAAATAAAATTTATAATGCTTACATCTATAATATTAATTCAGTTTGTTTTGTCGAAGTTCCGGTGGGAGCAAAACCAATTCGTTCTGAAAAACAAATAAAGTGGTGCTAAAATTGTGTGTTTTTAATTATTTTTGAAAAAACGTTTTCTATTTTCTCGCAAACATGTATGATTTTCAAGAAACGCTTCGCACTAGAACCACACCATTCATTCCACAAGTGTTTTTTTCACGGTAACTTGTTCCAAACAATAAAATTTAATCAATTTCAGAAAAACGTTTGTTTTAATTAAATCCTTCTCTGGTTTCAATCCTGGGATTGGTTTGCAGCAATTTCCTCCATTATTCTCTTCCACTTTTCCCTGTCTTGTGCGGCTCTTTTGAGATCTGCATATGATGAGCAGCGTACGTCCACCAACAGGTCCTCCAGGTACTCTTGGCGTGGGCGTCCCCTAGAGTTTGTCCCCTCGATCATACCCTCCATTATGGCATGCAAGAGACCTTCTTGACGTATTACATGGCCGATCCATCTTGCACGCCTTTCGGACAAGGTCCTGAGCAGGTGCCTTCCTCCTTCGATTTCTTGAAGAACTTCCTCATTCGTGATGTGGTCTCTCCAGGAAATTCCAAAGAGTCTTCTATAGGACCACATCTCAAAAGCCTCTAGTCTCCGCTTATCCCTTTCGGATAGGCACCATGTCTCGCAGCCGTACATCAAGGCACTCCATACATAGGTCTTGATGAGGAGTATTCTCAGTTTTAGGCAATTAATTAAATAACAGCGCAATATTATGAACTTAATTTGATTGACGATAGATGTCACTTTAACATAGATATTTATTTAGATGATTTTAATCGAATCAAAAGAAATATGTGCTTGCTTACACATTAAATATTGTAATTACGGCAATAAAACTAGCCAAAACCCACGTTAAAACACAAAAAAAAACGGATTTATTTTTTATAGTACATACTTATATCTAATCAAATTCTACTGGTATTATGTTAACTTATTCTAGCAAAGTATTTATAATTTTTGAACACCATGTATCTGTGAATATATGAATGAAGATTAATGATTCAGTTTCTTCGTATTGAAGCAATGCCATTGATGGGAAAGGTGTACCTAACTCCTCGTGCAGAGTAACATTATAATGCAAAAATAATGATCGATTCAATCAAAACGACGAATGAACTTTTCACTTCATATCCACAATCAACACAGGTACAACTAAAATAAATAGAACACTGCATACTTATCTTATTGTTACATTATTTTAGATGTAAAAGGTTTTTAAATTTGGAATATTAGATTGATTTAAAATCCATGGCATTCAAATACCATACCATAACATATTTAGTGACAAACAACAAGATGGCGTCCGTATACAATGTCGTTTCAAGCGAGCTGTCATTTGCAATTCCTAAACAAATGTCCTGCATTTTTGCACTTGTTTAAGTACTTTTTAGAATGTGAGATGGTTTAAAAAATGTCCATTTACATGTATGTGTATCGCCGTGGGTGGTTTAGTGTTTCTATAGTGCTTCAACATGGAAGAAATTTCCTTTAGAAATCAATCGTTTTCAACAATATACAATATTTAATATGGAGTTTTACATTGTTGTGAAACAAATATTATAAGAATATCAATTATGACTTAATTCTTCAGGTGACTTAAGATAAGTTCAATTTCTACGAACTATATTGAATCTTCTTACCCTTAATAACTGTTTATCATTTATTAGACAAACGAATTATTACTTCATAATAAATTTGATTTTTTTTACTGTGAAAGAGCGTCTGGGACCCAAAACATGTTTGTGTTAAAGTGAAAAAGAGTGGTTTGAAAACACAGTTTTGATAAATATTACTAAATGTGAATCCAAAACAAAAAAGTGGCTAATGTAGCAGAGCAACGTAATTTTCTTAAAGTTTTATAATATTTTTTTGCAGAATGACATGTTTCGCTTTGATATTATAAAGCTTCTAGAAAGCAAATATGTTTTTTTTTAACTGAAATACGCAAAAATATCACGTTAAACTAGTACAAAAGTTAATCGTTTTCGTACATAAGTTAAATGTTATTTGCAACTAGCCTTTTTTTTAGAGTATTGATTTTGCAAATTTAAGTCATGATTTTTGTTAGTATGATCAAATATTAAGCACAATGTAGACAGTATAATTATTCATAAATATTCTTTATGAGTTCTTGTTTAGATGGCATTGTATAAACAGGACGCTAGGCAGGTGTACACGGGAGTAAAATATCACACCTACTTAATAATTATGTACTCACAATATTATAGGCAAATCTTCCTAATAAATTTACGTCGATAACAGTGAAACAATATTCTTCTTGTTGTTCTAGATCTAGGTCTAATGACCTGTTTGCGATGGTGAACTATCCTTGGATGATGACGTCCAGCCATCTATCCATCTCTTCAGATGCATTCCTTGTAGTCTTTTGCTGCTGGGGTTGTCATTTTTAACCATTTTCGTAAGTACAAAAAAACTATTTCATCTGTTTTAACAATAGAAGATAATGTCATTTTTTTATTTGCTTGGTTAATGTATGTTGTGAAATTCCGTAAATCTGTCACTGTCACTGTCTTTGGTCTGGTGTAGAATTCACGTGACAATAAAATGGCGATAGATTAGCTACCTATCACATGTCACGAGAATCACTATGATAGCTATGTTAAGTACCTACTCTTTGCGTATTACGAAATGTGTTATCCATTTCTTTTAAGATTTATTGTCAAGTTAACTCAAGCTTGTAACCGAAAAAAACTTTTCTTTTTATGGTGTCCTTGTCAATGGATGCAATTTCTAATAGACAATACAAATATGACAATATGGTATCAACTTTGACTTTTAAAGAAGTAATCGTACTTCTCCTAATAACATATATAATACACTCGATTTCAATACAAAGTTATCCAGATTGTGAGAAGTTCGCTATTGCTTTATCCTCTTCGAATGATTCAATATATTAATAATATTGTGAAATACGTATCAGCACCATATTATCATATAGTAAAAAAAATACAATTATCCAAATCTTTAGCTTGTCACAGTATTTTAATCAATGATTAGTGTTATTCTTTTTGGCATAAACGAGAATGCATGAACATGAAATGACAAAAAGTCTTGTATAAGAGTATATAGCATTGCCTATATAACCATGGTGTGTTTATTGTTCGAAAACATGCATTGTGTTATACAAGCACTCCAACATTATGTTATCGAATCTCCGAGAACGCGATGCGATGCTCGTTCAAACATAGGTACGTATCAGAGGTATCATCTTTATTAATTAAGAATTAGCATTTTTCATATCCATCGGCATCTTTCAAGCGAGTGCCATAAAAAATGACATGTAATAATGTATATTTTTTATTTACATACATTAACCTACCGACATTTCAACGTATGCCGGCTTCTAATAATTATTTTAGTGGTAGATTGTGTAATGTGATGGAAAGCTTGAAGCAAACATCTTCTTCTTCTTCTTCTTTTAATGATCTGGCGATCTGTGACACAGAAATCGTGTCTCTTTGGATGATGAGGTCCAGCTGTCCTTCAAACATATTTTAGAGCAAGCAAACATATTTTAAATAAAATATAAATAGCTTCTTCTTTGTTTTCTTCATGGTTTAGGTCGTATGACCTAAATATAGCAGTGAGCTGTCCTGGGATGATGACGCCCAGCCATTTTTCCATCTATTCGGCAGCCTTCCTGGTAATCTCTTGCTGCTGGGGTTTTCATTTTTGACAATTTTTGCAATTATTATATCCTCCATATGGTCCACGGGATCCATTTAAAAGCGCCTTCTGCTTCTTTCCCACCTTACTATGTCTTTAACACCAAAGACAGACCTTATCGCCTCATTTCTAATCCGATCTCTGAGGGTTCTGCCTGTTTGAGGGTTCTCATTTCTGCTACTCTGAGAAGATTCTTAGTATTATTAGTATAGGCTCTTAAATACGTTGCAATGTTATAAAAAAAATTGTCAACATTCACAGACTCGTAACTTCAATTAAAATAATATATTGTATATTAAAATATAATACATAAAATTTATAAAATGTGCCTTGAACGATGATGCCAAACTCCGTACATAATATTCATGAAAACGTATGTTTATTAAGTGTTTTATATTTAATGGGATAGCCATGTTTCGCTTTGCTAAGGCATTGTTGATGATATCTTCTCAATTAAAGTATTACCTGGAAATTATTTCTTGACAGGTAAAACTTTCAAACATTGTTGTAAAGGTTTTCAGAACAATTACTAATTTAAATTACGAAAAAAGATTATAATTTTTTTTCACAGTCTAAAATTTTAACTAGGGGTTCAGTAAATACTTTATTATTACAAGAATTTTAACCCATTTAGAAAGCACCATTACGATTGTAATGAAATATTTTAATTACGTTATTTATTGTTTCTTGAACAATGATATATAACTCCATATTAAATATAAATACGAATGATAACATCTGTTTTCTAGAAGTATTAATATAATTTATGTGAATGACATCGTTCGCATTTCTAAGGCATTATCAAATGTAATTACATGCAAAGGCACTTGATAATGGCTTAGACAGGCGAAACATGTCTTACACATAAATTATAATAAAACTTCGAGAAAACAGACGTTTTAAAAAAAAAATATGTTTGACTTGAAAAGATAAAGTAATGAATATTTTAATGAGACAGCAACCTAATTTAAGCTGATATATAAATTTAAAACACATAAAACAAACTTCGTATTTAGCAAAAATATCAATGTATGTAGTAGAGTAGATATATCCAAGTTCACGATGTTCGTGACCTAAGTTTATCTAAACAAAAGAATTGCAAAATCCAGATGCATTTTCAAATTAGTGATGTGTCAAAATTATAGATTGATAACTCTACTATTGATTAAAATCTACATTAACCTCTTTGGAGATCATTACTTATCGGAAACCAAGTGCAAGCAATTGTTCTCTAACCAGCAACACGAGCAGCGCTTTATTTAGTTGGAGGGGTCAATGATCTGAAGTGTATAAAAATACTCGTTTCACGATGCAAATATTAATCAAACAATTAAAATTACACAAACGTGAAAGTCAGTCTAATGCCCAGCCTCTATTGATTGTATGAGAAAGTATTGATACGGCTCAGATTAAGATGATCCGCTGTTGGGATCTACATACTAATGGAAGGCTTAAATGGAGTCAAATTATAATGTTAATTTAATTATATAATTTTTGAAATTAATGATTAAATAATTTCTTTGAATAAGTTGCAAAGTGACTCTAATACCAAAAAGTGTGGGAACGCCGTATTATGATTAATAATTTTTATTCTTCTAGAATACTTCCTCCTCTGCTTGGTTAAGGCCATTTGGCCTGTTACTCTCTGCGTCAAGTTCCTTCATGAGAAGTGGACTGCCAGCTGTCCTTCCATCTTTTAAGAAGTCGTCTGCTTCCTTGAGGTAAACCATCTCTGATTATGATTATATTTTTTTTCTTTTCTTTTCTTGTATACAACTGTATAAAATTTATTTTAGCTATTATATTGATTCTTATGGCATGTGATAGGTAACCAATCTATCGCCATTTTATTGTCACGAGAATTCTACATCAGATCAAAGACAGTGTGACAATCACACTGCCATCGCCGGGAATCGAACCCGGGACCTTCGGTGTGAAAGTCAAAGTACTTAAATTTTTTCAAGCAAATGACATCAAATCTGTATTTACGAGTATTTACAATTATACGTGCAAGTTGTAAAACAGAAAAAAAATTGGCTCATTTTGCATCAATTTGTGTTTTTATACTAAAAATGTTTTTGTTGAATTATCCTATGACAATTTTTAAAGATCCTTAGATTATTGTTATTTATTTAAAAAAGATATAATATTAAATCTATGTTATAAAAAAACACAATTTTTTTTAAACAGACATGTCATGTGTCGTATGGTTTCCATAATTTATAAGTGTTAAATTTTTAATTAAAAAAAAAGATTATACCAATGAAAGATTACACCCATCCGAAATGTCTGTTTTTAAAAAGTGCAGTATTTTGTTTAATAAAAGTATCAGAAAATACAACTAACATGATCTAAACGCAGATAAAGATTCCAAAAATTGACATATTCAGACAAGATATCGCATGACATAAATATTCTTACCAACTAATTATTTTATTTTTACCTTCAAAAACACCAGATATGCCGTAATTTTCTAAAACTTAGTTTCCACGAAAAAAATTGATAGTAAAAGATGAATGAGACCCACTGTTGCAAAATATACATATTTGTTTAATTTTATAAATAACCCTTGATGACGAATATTGAATTTGGATACAATTTTGTTATACCACACACGTTCATTGCATGCTTATTCAATCAAAACAAATTTGAAACGCTATTTAAGTATGATATTCACTTTGATAAACAAATATTTGTGTGTTGACCAAATAACAAACAGCTCGAATTGCCCAATAAAGTGAATAATCCAAGTGTGAAATGTATAACCAAAAGTATACTGAACTATTATTAGCTCTTTTTTTCAAACCACAGTTCTATCGTTATAAGAGAACATACAATATCATAAAGTAAGATGCACATTCATCGAAAGTGAATTTTTTTTAACAGTCTATCGTTATGTTATTTTATGTCGAATGGTTTTGTTTACTCTTGTTCTTTGATTGAAGGCTGTGCGTTAGGTTCTAGTGGATCCGGAGTGCGAGGTGTCGGAATGCACTCCTTGAAGACCGGAACACCTGCGGTAAGCTGTGCAACACCACTTTGGAAGCTTGTTATCTTCACACGCTGAAGATTCCCCAACGCAGTGAAGGCGCAACTTTTTATTTATCAAATTTCGCCGTTTTTTATTATTAATTTAAGATTTTTTAACTGAAAATATCATCTATCATAATTTAATTATATCACGAGATTGTCAAACACTAAAATAATTTGTTTAATACGAATGACAAATTATGTTTTCTAGAAGTTATATTGTAATTTATGGGAATGACACGTTTCACCTTTCCGAGGCATTATCAAATTTCTTTGTAACAATTATTTTATATGAAGTTATAAATCTTTATTCAAAAAAGTATTGTTAAAGTTATATGCATAAGCACTGGAATTCCATTGTTAATTTGGAATAATTTAATAATTTAATTCAAATTAAATGGTGAGAAGAAGGAATAGACTGCCACGCGTTTCGAAACTAGACAATTCATGTGTGACCTTTGATCAACAGACATTTAATCTTTTAATTTAGGAATTAGCAATTAAGCCAAAAATTGGCTTTTAATATTGTTTGGTTTTGATTTTTGACCAAAACTTGCTAATTGGCGGTTTTCCAAATTTGATCCTTCAGCTTTGACCCTTGACCTTTTAACTTTGACCCTGACATTATATGCATTCTTCTTGGACTTGACATTTGAAGCTATGCACACGGGCATCGGTTCGACATTTAATGGTTTCATCCGTCATTTGTTTCCAATGAACAGGACACTTAATAATCATAGAATTAGTAATCATTAACAATTTTTAAATAGTAATCATTGAATTATTATCTTATAAACAAAAACAAATGATTTATTTCTCTTTTTCTTTTTTATATACTATGTACAATATATTATATACAACACATATATTAAAAAAATAAAATTACACAGATACGTTTCGGACAACCAGTCCTTCTTCAGTGATACATATTATAAATATACATATTTAAAATATTACTAAATTGTTTACATGATCTGACAGATGTTGTAAATCTTTATAACATCTGTCAGATTACGTAAACAATTTTATAATATTTTAAATATGTATCTTTATAATATGTATCACTGAAGAATGACTGGTTGTCCGAAACATGTCTGTGTAATTTTATTTTTTAAATATAAGTTTTGTATATACAATGTATGTAAAAAAAAAAACTAACTAACTTACCATCACGCCGTCTCCCCGGAGGGGTAGGCAGAAAGAATGGAACGCCACACTGTTCTGTCCTGACATACGCCTCTCGCTTCCTCTACATTCATACATCTTGTCATGCACGCACGTCGATTTTTCCGACTCCTCACGTGACCGACATTCAATATTTGATTGATTTGATCGTGCCACGTTTTTCCTCGGCCTTCCTCTATTTCTAGCTCCGTTCACGCCGTTTACATATACCTTCTTTACCATTCTGTCTTCACTCATTCTTTCCATGTGTCCAAACCATCTTAATGACCCTTTCCTTATTTTGTTCATAACACTTTCATTCGCACCACATTCACTTCTTATACTTGCATTTGTCACTCTATCATAAACAGATTTGATAAATAGAAATAAAGCATCATAACAACACAAAGTATGGCGAAGAAGAAAATATATATTATCAGCATTTATTCAAACCACGAGGCGCTACTGACTAATCAATAACTTTCACGCATCTCAAATTTTCTGGCGCGGCGGTGCTCTTGGCTATGTTTATATAGTACAGTTAACATCTCGCTTCATTTTCCTCCTAATCTTAACTTGACTATTCCCCCACAAGAACTAATCGGCGCGAGTGTCCAAACACACGCACTGGGAGCTGTTGACACAATCCCACGTGAGACGAGTGGTCATCATCGCGCTGATGGCTGTTTGATTAGTTTCATTAATATATTGCGTCGGTTCTGCGTAGAATCAATACTGCTAATTGACACGCTTATTGAATCATGGCCATACAATTTGATTATCTTCATACTACATATTTGCCAATATTCAACAGTTAAAGTTAAGATATTCTTCGACTTTTGAATAACGCGGTTTAACTGGATTTAAAAAAAAATACATTAACTTATTGAAAGTTAAGGCATTAACACTGTGGAATTCCATAGAAATCTACTTTGGGAATTATAAAAACATTGTTTAGACCACTTTTTTAATAAAAAAATATTAAAATACACGACATGTTTCAGAGGATACCTACATCTTAAGTTGTAAAAAATATAACAAAAACTAAACAAAGAAAGACTAAAAAAAAACGCATTTAAAATTTGGTACAAAAATAAAAAATTAAGTTGGGCTATTTGTTATAAGTAGGTACTAACAATTATTTTTTAACAGTAAAATAATAAAAAACATTAAATAATAATAATACATGATGATAATATAATTTAGAAGAAAAAAATTGTTAGTACCTACTTATAACAAATAGCCCAACTTAATTTTTAATTTTTTTATCGAATTTTAAATGCGTTTTTGATTAGTCTTTCTTTGTTTAGTTTTTGTTATATTTTTTACACCTGAAGATGGAGGTATCCTCTGAAACATGTCGTGTATTTTACTATTTTTTATTAAAAAAGTGGTCTAACAATGTTTTTATAATTCCCAAAGTAGATTACAAATACATTAAATAAAGAGTTGATGCTGGAAACAAAATAACCAATGCACTCAAAGTTACACTGGCAATAAATGTATCTATCAAATCAAATATGGTAATACATAATCCGGTGGTCCAAATATTAGCAGTACAGCGATTCTCATTTATTTTAAGAGACAAATTTAGATCAAAGTATTTTGTTTTTATGCCGGTTAAAACTATGTACACAGATAATCAAATGATTTCACTGAAATCGATTGACAGAAGTTCATTTTAAATAGTCATTAAATAAAACGATGTTTTTTTTAGCTGTTTCCACTTATGTCTTTATTTTGACACAGACCGATTTCGCCAGGCTCGCTATCGAATTAAACAAATTTTAAAACACTGTTATAATATCACAATTTCTTTTATTCACTGAGAGTGTCGCGACAGCTGTTTCGCCAACCGATGTTGGCATCATCAGGTTTTACAATAAACTAAAGTAACAAATGAAAAGACTTACTATTTATAGGGCAATATACTCATTAGTGTGGTTAGTCATAGTTAAAATTTAGAATGCGGAATCTGTTGACAATTTTACAAACAAATATAACTATGGTGGGAAAAACAGTGATTAGAAGGGACAATTATACATGCAACAAATGAAAGGATATTATCACAGTTAAAATTATTTAGGTGAAGAAACTACAAATAATATTATTATATGCAAACTAATAATAGTTATCATATTTTATAACAATATTATTAATCTAAAACAATACGCATTTGTATATGCAATATTTTCTGCTCATATTGAAGATTGTAAAATAAATTCTAATATCATTGATTTAAATCTTTGATGTTAGTCTTTTTTTTTTAAAAAAAGAAGATTAATAATTAAGTTTGTATGTTGTTTTAAATTAAATAATAAATTTTCTTTAAGGATACAACAACAACAAACCATAATGACGTCTCCCAGACGGGTGGGGAAAGAAAATGGACCGCCACACTATTCCATCCTGACAAACTTCTTTTGATTCCTTCACATTCACAGAGTAAGTCATATACGTATATACATATTTTTAAAGATAAAACATATATAAACTGTTTTTTCCGGATACTAAATAATATAGATAGTTCTGATAGCTTTCAAATATTTATTTTCTATGTATACGAGTAATATGCAATAAATTTCAATAACTTACATAATTTTTTATACGATTATGGTTAACAATTGGATCGTCAATATTCCTTCAAAGGCAGCATTATAAGATAAGATGAATCATTGACACCTAGTTGTTAAGTTATATGGCATCAGTTTCTTATAATATGTTTTCACATTTGAACATGAATACATCTTAACTATCTGACGCTCATAAAATGTGCGACGTCATCAAACGATCTAATTGTATATTATATTTATTTCTTTGAGTATATAAAATAGTATACAGTCGTCATATTCTGTTCACGCTGCATCTCAAAAACACGAGTAATCATTTGTCTTCAACCCACTCCATCATTTATTCGTATTGACTTTCATCACACATCGAGCCTTTGTCTATCTTATTAGCATTGTTTGCGATTAATTTAAAATGTGTTCAATATCAATTTATCTTCATTAAATATAATAATATCAATAAGCTGTCCATTTATTGCTCGTTAGCGGTAGTTAAGGATTACCTAAGATTTTTTTGCTATTTATTATTGTATTTGAAAGCGACTTTACACATGCATAGTATTACGGAGCGTGTAGTTTTGGTTGGTCACGTTAATTTACAAGATTTCTAGCGATGCCCACGCGTGATAATCGCAATTGGCTACAGTGGTAATAGAAATATTATGTAAATTACAAGGAACAACCAGACGTCACAACATTGCTTAGCATTTCACACAACTATTGTACGGAGATGTCAAATTTAAAACAATGAAAATAAGACTTTCTCCCGGCCCGGCTGACATTTCACCTATTCGGGTATTGGATAGGCCGCGGTGGAATATCCGCGCGTTTTGCCGACTTTTTTTATCGATAATCAATTAGATAACCGATTCTCTTCTCTTTTGTATCTCTCTTCCTTAATAGGAAACATGATGGTGATTCGAGTTGAGATATTGGTTTTTATTGCAATATTACATATGTACTTATATTCTAACTCATTGGTTCGTAATAGGCTTGTGTGTGGCTCGGTAATATATCTACAAAGGGGCTTGATACTCATGATACGGAGATTTTATAAAAAAATCTGTCGTATATCTTCATAACTAACTAAAACTAACTAACCATCATGCCATTTCCCCGGAGGGGTAGGCAGAGAGGATGGATCGCCACACTGGCCTGTCCTGGCATACCTCTCGAGATTCCTCTACATCCATACATCTTACCATGCACGCACGTCGATTGTTCCGACTTCGAATGTGGCCGCCTTTTAGTGATTGATTAATTTGGTCATGCCATGTTTTCCTCAGTCGTCCTCGGCTTCTTTTCCCACTCACGCTGCTTGTGTACAACTTTTTAACCATTCTACTCTCATCCATTCGTTCCATATGTCCGAACCATCTCAGGGATCCTTTTTTAATTTTATTCATGATGCAGTCATCTGCCTTACATTTCTTTCTTATTTCATTGTTCGGTATTCTATCATACAACGTTTTCGCGCACATTCTTCTCAGTGATCTCATTTCTACGGCGTTTATCCTGCTTTCATCCTTCTTTTGCCAGCTCCAAGCTTCACTTCCATACATGATATCTTCATAATTAATAAAAATGAAAACGCCTGTTTCCTATAAGTTTTATTACATTTTATGGGAATAACATGTTTCGCCTTACTAAGTTATTATCAAAGACGTATTCAATATGAAGTATTACAACATTGTTTAAAAAATAATAAATATTTATCTCTTCAAGATATATCTAAAATACTCATGTCTCTATTCGAGTGCATTTCTTTTAGACAGACTTTGAATCTGGGGATATTCTGGATATTCAAATGTGTAAAAGTTATTAATAATTGAGTTTTTTTTATTAGTTTGATGATCATTTTATAACCCACCAGTTAAAATAAAACCCGCTATGTATTCAACTCTTATTGTAGAAGAAACATAATTATCTTATTTCGTTGAAGATGTTGGGTTTGGTTATTCAAATTTAGTTGCAAAAAAATGGGGCGTACCATGATATGGAGTCCTCGTGAGGGTCGGTATTCACTTATGTTGGAGAGGGTTCAAAATGAATTATTGATAATCCTCTACCCGAAATAGTGTGGATAATATCCTTGCCTGTATCAAACGGCATTTCTCTTTGGGTATACTCCCTAGAACGGAAGAGAGAAGAGTTAATAGTGACACAATATTTCAAATTGCTTTGGGACTCTATTGTAAACATTTTAAACTCTAAAATAAATATGTCTGTTTGTTCGTAATAGTTATTGGACTTAATTTCTTCACGTAGAAACATCTTGCCTTTGGTGATTCCAGTAGGAAGAGCAATTCGGACGTTGGAATCACCTCGGATTTGGAAATGTTTAATCTCAGTGGTGTTCGTAAACAATATATTATCACTCCTGGAAAGAGCGACGGCTTACTAACTTCGATATATGCATTTGGGATCCTATTTGGAATATCTTGATGTGATATTTCATTTGGTAATTGTTATTTTCGTTTATCCATTTTTTGTCCAAACGAGTCGTCTAAATGTTCAGCGTTTGTGTCGCCTCATTTGTGTAAAATGAATAATAAATCTTCTTCTTCTTTCGGTGCCGTATCAGGTTTCCCCAACGTTGACAATCACTGCAGCAAAGGCATCTCTATCCTGCGCCACTTGGAACAGGTTCTGAACTCTTGTTATTCCTGTCCACTCTTTGATGTTCTGCAGCCAGGACAGCTGCCTAAATAATAAATAAAACAATTTAAATCATCAAATAATTGTTCTAGTGGTCTTGATCAGATGTATTATCTCAATATGTAAAATATGCTTTGAGTATATTCCTTAGCAATGTATTATTGTAGAAATATATATTTTTTCAATTTTCATACTGATTTTAATAAACAGAGAGTAATTATGATATTGATGAACCTTTTTAATCTTCAAGAGAAACTTGTATTGTAACAACTATACACCATCACGCCGTCGCTTTTACTGACGTAATGTTCATCAAACTACATACCGCAGATCGTGTACATCTAAAACGATGAACGTATTATGTATTTAAATCTCAGTAAGGATGAAGTGATCATAGCAAATTGTGAACATTTTATTGACTCGTGACAGAGAGTTAGAAATAATATAAATAAGTACTGACTTGCGATTTATACATATAATAGGCTTACTGCTACTATTATTGAATTATAGCAATTTCTTCTTCCCAGTTTTACATGCCAGGATTTTCTCTCCACTATTGTAATACAATCTCGTTTATCTTATTCTTCTTATATCGTTTATCTTGATGTCGTACACTGCTGGACACAGGTCTTCCCCTTACATCTCCATACAGCCCTATCTTACACCTTTTGCATCCAGTTACCAGTCATTTTTCTCATATCATCAGACCATCGTGTGAGGGGTCTCCATCTACTTTTTATATCTTCATGAGGTCTCGTTTCCACTACCCTTCTTTCCATATTTGTTCTTCCAGTCTGGCAACAAGTCCCCCAAATGGTCGATCTCCGAAGCTATCATATTCAGCAGTTTGATTTCTATCCCCACGGGCATCACCAGAGGCAAGTTAGTTCTGCATGCTGGGAGATAAAACAGTCTGTGCTGACGCTGTCGAAGATAACCATCCGGAACATAAGGATGGATAGCCTCCAAGATGACGGAGTTCTCAAAGAATCCCCTGATAAGTCTGAAGAAATGGGTAAGTGTGCACCCATCTCTCCTTATCTTTAAACTATTGGTTCCCAGCATGCCCAAGAGGAATGCAGTAGAATAAAGCCACGGATAGCTACCAAACTCCCTCATGAAGAGATATTTCAGAATTTTTTTCTGAACCCTCTCAAACATGAGCGAGTATCTCGCCTCGTGGGGACTCCATATCATCGAACCATAACCCGGCCCGGACCAATGAGTTATACAGAATTTGCAAAACATAGGGATTCCTGAAAACTCTACCAGTTCGAAGAATCAATGCCAGCCTGTGCCTTCGGGGAGATGGCGTGATGGTTAGATAGTTTTTTTTCTTTTTAGAAAATATAAAACATTGATACTTAAGCATTTTTTATTGTTTAAAATTGACACTAAGTGTGAAAGCAGAATTGAATTTTGATATGTACATAACAATATTCTTTTTTGAAAAAATAATTGTTTTTTGTACGACATCAATTTATCAAATATTTATTTATCTTTAGCTTGTTATCGTGTTTTTTTTAAATGCAGTTTTGTGTTTAGTTAAAATAAAAAGTTTAAAACAAACTATTAATAATATTAAAATGGGACAACGGACATGTTGTGCCATGATCTCTATGGCGTGAAAATACCGCGGTGACCTCTGGCGCATTCCTCGCGATCATCCATCTTTCTCATCTGACAAATGAGGTAATGAAGACGAACAAAGATTATTGACAAGGTAATGCTTCAAACTTTGATGAAGGTAAATAAGCAACAGGTCCCGCGCTAACCAAACTCTCAATCGATGCACATTATTTATTACATACAAATACTTTTAACCGAGAATCATCTGTCTTAAAAAGACAGACATTAACAAGAATCAAATACATTATTTATGGCTTCTTCTTTCTGTGTCCTGTCAGGTCTCCCCAACATTGACTATCACCCTTGTCATAGTGATGACCTGGGGAAAAATATCCAGAGTGGTATCCCCTTGCCTTCTCTGGAAGATTTTCTGTCGAGGTTACCTTTCCTTAACTGGGTGTATCCAGTTTTATGGCTCTGGAAGCTCTCCATTCGTCCTCTCTCTATCTGTTATGGCACTAAGTTATATGTGCCACATTGCCCGTATATTTATGGCTACATTTTTTAAACACCTCGGTTTTGTGTATCATATCGCTACACGTAACTAACTAACCATCACGTCATCACTCAAAAGAGGCAGACAGAAAATGAACCGCCACACTGTTCTTTTCTGACATACTCCTTTATTTTCCTCTCGCTCTTAGATTTCTCCGACTCCTCACGTGGCCAACATGTAATACTTGATTTTTTCGAAGACTCGGTCTTCCTTCATTTCTAGTACCATTTACATTGCTTAGATATACTTTCTTTACCATTCTTTCTGCATTCATTATTTCCATATGTTGAAACCATCTTAATGATCCATTAATTTTTTTGTTAAAACTCTTTAATTCTCACTGGATTCACTTCTTATGATTGCATTTGATACTATATAATATAGATACTCTTCCATACATTCGTATAACAATACAAAAAATCTTATTTCTACTGCATTCATTCTGCTTTCATTTTTTTGCCAGTTCCATGCTTTACTTCCAACTCAAAGGTCGGTACAAGAATATCACTGTGCACTGCCATCTTAGCTTTTTAAGAAAGGCTTTTGTTTGTCATGACAACTTTAAATGGACCATTCACTCCACGTTTATTTTGAATATTATTTATTGTATTATTTAGAATTAAAATAAATACTGAGTTTTCTTTAATATTTTTTATGTATATAACATCGTTGAACCCTATAACTGTATACAATTATTTTTTTAGCTATTATATTGATTCTCGTGACATGTGATAGTTAGCCAATCAATCGCCATTTTATTGTCACGTGAATTCTACACCAGACCAAAGACAGTGTGTCAATCACACTGCCATCGCCGGGAATCGAACCCGGGACATTCGGTGTGGAAGTCAGAGCTTTTACCACTCTGCCAAAAAGGTCGGCAAGAGTTGTTTATCGAATCAGAATAAAATTTATAAAATAATTATTCTACAACTGTTCGATGCAAAATTGTAAAATAGATACGTTCCCCACAGCTATAACAGTGCAAGCGGGCATGCAAAATACAGACAGTCCCTAATTGCCGCACAGAAGCACTTCGAAATTCTCCTGTTTTGAAGGCGATCCGCGTCTTCTAAACGAGGTAGCAGAACGGGTTGTAAAACTCAGTTTTTTCCACTTTTGAGATTGTGTTTCTCGACACGTTTATACACGAGAACGGTATAAACTTACCTATAATCAAATGATTTTACTGAAATCTCTTGATGGAAGTTCATTTCAAATAATAATTAAATAAAACGATGTTTTTGAACTACTTCCACTTTTGTCGGTTTAGGCTCGCTGGCATCGACAGACTGGTCCAGTCTGTCGATGCCAGCGAGCCTGGCGAAACCGGTCGCTGTCTAAATAAAGACAAAAGTGGAAGTAGTTAAAAAACATCGTTTTATTTAATTATTATTGCATAAACTTATTTTTAGTTTGTATCGTATTTCCAATGAGGAAGGCGTAAAACATTCCAAACACGCCGAGAAAAATTGTTTTAATGCATAATAAACATTTTAAATCTTTAAATTTAAAACACTGTTTTTTGTTATCATTCATCATTTCTCGGCGCTACATCCCGGTGTGGGACTTGCCCTCCTCCACAACGGTCCTCCACTTCTGTCTCTGGCCATCTCTCTCCATTCCCCAGCTCATTACATTTTCTCCCAATCTTCTTCCACGCAATCCGCCCATCTTTTCCTCGGTCTACCTCTTGGTCTCCACTGTTTTTTGTACGTATCATAATATATTTTCATGAATTTGTCGCGACAGCTGTTTCGCCAACCTATGTTGGCATCATCGTATATTACAAACAACAGTTGTTTGTAACCCCTCATGATTGATTGACGAAACAGCTGTCGTGATAAACTCATAAAAATAAATTGTAATACGTACAAATAGTGTGATTCAAATTAAAACATTCAATAATGTTGATGTATAATTTTTTTTGTATACGACAGGTCTTTAGAACCCAATTTCTGTATACATATCATCATTCGGCCAAAACAATAATATAAAATAATAAGGTTTGTTATTTTTTACAATATAATACACGTAATTTAAAATGAAACCATTTTTCACACGACGGGTATATACGAGTATAATAGTTCCGTAAAAAAAAACGAATTTATTTATTGTAATATAGAGTACGTTATTAAATTATTACTTCCTAAATGGTAAAAATCAACACCAGGGCTACATAAAATCAGAAAGGTGATTTAATTCCCTGATCCATGCGACCTTACTTCAATCTATAAGATTATTCTCATTAAATAATAATATGTCACATACTGGTACAAAAAATTTCAAAATGGTACCAATCTTAGCCTGTCATCAACATCAAGGAAATAGTACATTTATATAAAACTTATAAAAACCATTATGAAATATATGTTCACTGAATGGCGTGAATTTAATAATAGTATAATCATTACAAAAAAGTTAATTTCGCGTGAGAATAATTTCAACGCGTTTAACATTATTATTTCCTTTTAATGTAAAAAAACATACAGGTATGTAAAAAAATATAAACATTTTGAAATTATGACACATCGCCAAAATAGCTTAATGATAACACGTTATAACTTGCACTGTCTTACTTATACCTTATATTCTAGACAACAAGAATTTCTTACCCGTTTATCTATATATTTATTAAATATTTTTGGAAAACAACTCATAAGCATGTTGTGTGGAATATTTTTTTTGTATATAATTTTTTTTATATTTCTTTATTTAGTTATAAAAAAATACATATTTCTTTCAACTAGTATATGAAATTTTTAAATATATCATAGTTACATTTATAATGAAAACAAATTTAAAAATAGCAATTAGGCACAAAACACACAAAGAAGAAATTTAACAACAAGAAAAAAATTAATAACTTTAAAAATGTGACCGGACGTATACTATACATTTGTTGCGGAATTTGTGAACATTATCTGAGTCCTTCGTGACTTGCGGCAAGCTATGAAATACTTTCAAACCCTTGTAAAAAATCTGTTTTTGGAACCCCTGTTCGGAATACTGTTCTATTGATTCTAAAATTGTATACATTATACAAGAAATAATGAAAGGATCATTAAGATCGTTTGGATACATGAAAATAATGAATGAAGAAAGAATAGTATAAAAAGTATATGTTAACTATTTAAATGGAGCTAGAAATAGAGGAAGACCGAGGAAAACGTGGCACGATCAAATAAATTAAAATATTGAATGTCGGCCACGTGAGGAGTCGACGCACGTGCATGACACGATGTGTGAATGTTGAGGAATCGAGAGAAATATGTCAGGAAAGAAAAATGTGGCACTCCATTGATTCTAGTTAGTTAGTTTAGTTATAAATAAAACAGTGTTACTAATTCTCTTTTCAAATTAACAACGAAATTTCAGTGTTAAAACCTTAACCTTCAATGAAATGAAACTGTCCATAAAACATTTCAAAATGAATGGATAATTAATAATTTTAATATTTATTATACAATAGTTTTTTTATTAATTGTTTCTAGAACAATGATGTTACAATCCACACTAAAAAAATTATATTATTGACAGTGTCTGTTTGCATTTGCAAGGCGTAACATATCATTCCCTTAAAATATAATCTTCTTCTTCTTTTGGTGCCATGCCAGGTCCCCCCAATGTTGGCAATCACTACAGCAAATGTATTCGCCATAGTGATTCCTGGGAAAAGGTGACCAGAGTGGTTTCCCGTTGCCTTCTCTGGTGGATTTTTCTGTCGGGGTTACCTTCCCTTAGCTGGTTGGATCTGGTTTGGAGGCGCCAGAAACTCGCCTTATAATATAATAAGTCTTCTAAAAAACAGACATTTACATTCATAATAAATACCAAAGAGAAAGTCTTGAAAAATATTGTTATAAAATTATGTAAAATTCCACATTACGTTTTATATCTTATTGATGAATATTTGTTTTCTATTTGATGATTCCCTTGTAAGGCAAAATATTTAATAACATAAAATAAATAAAATATCTAGAAAATGCACGTCTTAATAACGATCATGCAATAAATAATGATTATAATTAAGCTTATAATGCGACGGAGCCATTTGGCTTGCCTCTCTGAAATTATTTCAATTAGTTGTCTCCTTCCTTCGATTCTACTAATATTATAGACGGTAAAGAGTACAATTTAATTGGATTATATGATAGTTATTTATGCAATCTATTACATAGCTTTTAAATCAATTAAACAGTACGCTATTTTCCCGGAAAAGTGGACTGCCACGAAGTATCCTAAGGTACCTCTGTATCCTCTCTTATGTGTGTATCGTGATACGCATGCTTGTAAATTTTTCCAATTTCACACGTATTCCAAAAGTATACATGTCGAAAGATAAGATGGCAGTGCAAAATTATGTTCACTGGTGAACTGTCAAAAAAAGAATGAAATATCTCAGACGAATTTGTGGTAATTATTCATATGATATATTGTCAAATGCAAATTTTAGAAGTGTATTAAGATGGTTTGGACACATATAAATAATGAAAGAAAAAAAAATAATATGTTTACATAAGTGGAAACATAAGAAGCCCGAGGAAACCGCGACACGATCAAATCAATCAAATATTAAATATCGGCCACGTAAGTAGTCAAAGAAATCGCTGTGCGTGGATGATACGATGTACGAATGTTGAGCGACCGAGAGAAGTATGTCAGGAAAGAACGTGGCGATCCATTATTTATTATTTTGTTGAATTGCTCTTTACGTCATTACAGCGCGAGCCAAGCGAGGTACTCGTATAGCTATCGTATTGATTCTCGTGACATATTCTCGTGTTAATAGTAAACTGACCGATTATGGTTTAGGTCATAATTGAGTTAACATTAGACAGAGGCTTGTGCTAACGTTATCCATCTATTTATCACAATGTTAACGCTATCCATTCGTAGTACGATAATCGTTCACAATGTTAACGCTATCCATTCGTATGTGTTTTTCGACTGTTTTTGTTAAAACACCGACTCATGTCAGATTGAGCAAAACATGTTTTTTTTAGTTAAGCCAGTGTTCTATTAAGCGTGCGATGTGATAGTTAGCTAATCTATCGCCATTTTATTGTCACGTGAATTCTTCACCAGACCAAAGACAGCGTGACAATCACATTGCCATCGCCGGGAATCGAACCCGGGACCTTCGGTGTGGAAGTCAAAGTACTTACGACTTGGCCACGAAGGTCGTCGATGTCTATCTCCTCGGGTAGATGGCGTGATGCTAAGTTAGTTAGATAGTAAGTTACATGTCAAAAAAATTGAAAATGAACACATAAGACATCGTCTTACTCAAACTGCGTTGTAATGTATAATCTGGTCTCATATAGATGGCTCGGGATGACAGACAGAAACACTGTATTTAAAGACATATTTATCCGGCTACAAATTCACTTATGCCGGCTAAAGCAAAGCAACAAAAAATCCAATTTATTCCTGGCGTAATTTACAACGGAACCTCCTCCAAACAATAAAAAGCCTTCGTCCAAAGATAAATAACCTCCAAGCCTTAAATTGAGTGCCGCTTTCATTCAAAACGCCCTTCGCCCGGTAATTGCCCCGAATCAAATCTTAATCCATAACAGTTTTTTTATTAACAATGTAAGGCTATTAGAGACATATCTCGTATCGCGCTAGTACCACCTATTACAACTAGTAGTATGCACGCATACGGACGATGATGCAATTCCGCTGCATATTTGCTTCAACACTTTTAGATCAACATATAAAAATATAGTTTTTATATAAAACACTCACTTGTGGTTATACAAACATAAAATAAACACTTTGTATTTAAAAAATCTTGCTTTCCAGAGATAATCAGACTGCTGAGCTTCAGAGAAGAATCGGTCTTAGGTGGGCGGCATATGGCAATCTGAATAAGTTTTTTAATAGTAAGATTCCCCAGTGTCTGAAACGCAAAATGTATGATCAATGCGTACTTCCAGTACTGACATATGGAGCACAAATACTAACCCTCACCAAGTCGACCATAAGGAGACTTCGTGTAACACAGACGAAACACGAAAGAGCCATGCTACACGTAAGACTCTCAGACCGGATAAGAAATACTGAAATACGTAGAAGGTCGGGAGTAACTGATGTCGTCGCAAGGGTAGCGAAACTTAAATGGTCATTTGCGGGATATATTCCCAGATTGGTAGACGATAGATGGACCAGAAGGGTGGTAGAGTGGAGACCCCGCGAAGATAAACGAACCAGAGGGAGACCCCCCACACGATGGCATTAGAAGAATTGCTGGCGATTGGATCCAAAAGGCACAAGATAGGGATACGTGGAGAAGTATGGGGGAGGCCTATGTCCAGCAGTGAACGACAACGGCTATCTCAGTAAGTAAGTAAGTAATTTTAAAATAGTCCATTGTTTTGGCAGAAACACTTTGATATTTCAACATTATTACCTGTTTAATTAAAACACTATTATAGAATATCACAATTGATTTTATTTCTCTTCAAATCGTCGCAACAGCTGTTTCGCTAACCAATGTTAGCATTATCAGGTGTTACCATCAACTAAAAAAACTTGTTAGTGTTACTAGTTGTAACTAAAAAAACGTTGATTGTAACACCTGATGGATTTTATTTCTTTTGAAATTGTCGCGACAGCTGTTTCGCTAACCAATGTAATATATATTATCAGGTGCTACAATCAAGTAAAAAAACTTTTTTAGTGTTACAAGCAACTAAAAAACAGTTGATTGTAACTACAAGTTGTATTTTAGAATCATAGTTAACAATTAAATAATAAAAAACAAAAAAATTAATCACTCCTCTAAGGAAAATCCAATCATACAGTCCACAATCCACAAAAAATGAGAATGTATGAATGGTGATGAAATCGGTCCGCAGTAAATATGATGAGAAATTTTAAATAAATGAAATAATTGAATTTTTTTTTCACAATTTGAATGTAAAATAATTTCAAGAATCAATTGTATCTCAATGAGGCTGATGTTGATTTGATTCAAAATGTTGTAAAAACAAAAACTGGTCAAAAAATTATAGCATATAGATTGGAGTGACATCTCCAGGTGGTTTCTAGCAATGCGCTAAATGGCGGCAGCCTTTCACATTGCGTTAAAAAGATCTTCTGCATAATGCTTAAAAAAATACAATCTTCATAGATGGCGTTAGTGTGTAGATTGCAAAAACTACCATGTAAAAGGTGGTCTTACAGATTAACATATATACAACTTCCAAAAATTTGTCAGACATGGTGGTCATAAGAAAAAAGGTGGAATGGGGAATGTTGTATTTCATAAAGCGTGCGCTTAACCCAACCAATGACAGGTCATAAGTCCTGTAAACACCTCGATCAACCATATTCTGTTTCCAATTTGCATCTTCGTCTCTATTGAGATACAATTGATTCTTGAATTGATAGCCCGCAATGGGTGAAATCCAGTTGTTCGTCTACAAGTATTTGTTTACATTCAAAATGTTGTAAAATAATTTAATAAAATATATACCGGTAGAGTACTCAAATTGACAAACCGTTTCTTTTTCTGTTTCAGGATAGTGAGTTCTACGATATTCATTGTTATGTTTACTAAGTACCCAGTACCTCCCAAGAACTAATATTAAGTATTGTTATATTTTCTCGATTCCAAAGTGTTATAAAACAATCGGAGGTCCCAGCGCGAGCGCCAGCGCTAGCGGAGAGCAGAGAAGAGAATCGCTCGGGGCGAATGCTTTCTCCTCGGATCATCCTGCATCGGCCCAGCCTCCTCCGTCCTCCACCGGTCTCTGCTGCCTCCAGTCTCCAGGCTTTAGTCTGTACTCAGACGCCGCAGAGACAACACGTGCTCATCCGGTACAACCGTCTCCCATCCATTCATCATTCCATCTCGCGCAGAAGCGTTCTCACGATTTCTACTTCCTTGTATTATTTTTTGCATCTTTGACGTATTCAAAGACGATCTACCGAACATTATTTAATTAACTGAAGTGCAGTGCCGGAAATAATCAATTATTAACTCATTAAGAATTTAAGGAATATCAGCCATGCATAAGGTAAGATTTCCTAGTTTTTTTTAAAACACTACAAGTGCATTTTCCAGATTTACAATAAAATATAATTGTAAACGTATGTATAGGTTAGCACAATTCGTAAGATAAATCCTAGAGTTATTAGTATTTATATAAATATCTCGTAGTTTATTTACTCAACGGGTAATAAACGACTCAATCATCCTGAACATGGAAATTGCTAAGATCTCTGAAACGTCAGTCGCATATAAAATCACAAGGCACGCAACAACTTTTAGATATATTTGATTTAATAAAAAAAAATCACACGTGTTCCGAAAATGTATCCTGTCAATTAACACGCTACACCTGAAGATGGGATACATCTTTGAAACATGTTTTGTTTATAACATTTATTTAAATCAATAAAATATATAAAGTGGTTTAATGCAAATTTTAATTATCCTTCCAAATTAACCGTGGAATTCCACAGTGTTTAAAATTCCATAGTGTCTTACGTTTAAAAAAACATCTATTTAAAGTTGATCTAGATAAAATATTTTATTTATTCCCAACAATTGCACTTCTTAAATAAATTAAATTTGTGTTTATTTATTACCAAATTTGTGTTTGAAAGTATGCTTAAAAATACTGCATTTGGAAATTGTGACTACTTTGTTTATTTTAGAATTGAGACATCTTTTATATTCTCAAATTATTATAAGTGGAAATCAATAGAGGAAATCAAAATTATTTACTTCCTCTTATTTTGAATCTGTGTAGCATTAATTATTTTTAATAATACCAACGTGACAAAAAAATGCATCTGCGATTGTATAATAATATAGGCATATAATTAGGATTATGGAATTTCAAAATATTTTTTAATTGTCTTATAACGAGATAAATATTTAGATTTATTCCACTTGTCATTATTCCAGTTCTAACCGGTTTCGACAGATTACTGCTATCTTGTGGTAACAAGCATATTCTGTTAGAAGTCGCCAGTAATCTAGTTAAATGATACTAAATTATAATACGAATGAAAAAGTATGTTTTCTAGATGTGTTATTATTTTTTTTTTTGGAATGACATATTTTGCACTACTTAGTCATTTTGAAATGTTTGATAAAGGCTTTGTAAGGGAAAACATATCATTTCTATTAAAACTTCTAGAAAACACGCGTTTAAATTAAATTTAAAATAATATTTAATATTGAGACTTATATGTACAAGAAACGATAGCAAATTTTTTGTAATAAAATAGTTTTTAGTGAAATCGGGAAATAACGAGCGCCAATATTAACATTACGAACAATTTTATTGATTTACAGTATAAAAATATATTTTTATTTTGACCCAAAAAAAGGAATTCGAAGTTTGCAAATTTTACACGTAAACCAACCAATCATAAAATGTGTTCCAGATTCGAATTAAATCTGAATATAAATAATTTAGCATTCTAGGCTAAGACGCTTTATTAAGATGAGACGTTTCACCTTATTAAAAGTCTTGACGCCGAGGTGAAAATTTGTCATAAAGCTCGCTAAAACTATGCCGTTACAAATGTAAAAGCCTACGTCGTTATCGCTTAATGATAAAGTCATAACGTTAGCATATTCCGGTCCGCCGGTGGCCGAGAATCATTGAAGATGACACCGCCAAAACGAAGCCTAGCGAAGTAAATTTACATTTCACGTTCATTTTGTTTACAGAAATCTCTCTTCCGTCAATAGAGAAAAGGAAATCACATCGGTCATAAATCAGCGGCTACAGACCATTCTTTAATTTTGCTCGTAGAAATGCTGTGTGAATTATTATGTGCATAATATTAGTATAATTTATCAATTGCATTATTTCGCTTCGTGGTGAATAAAATGGTGAATCGCTTTTAAAAAAGAGTGATGCTGTCTGCTCTGTGAATCTTTTCGGGAATAATATATTACGGCTCATAGGTTTCCAACCTTTTTTGAAGCACTGTCTCTTTCACAAGAAAACAATTTTCCAACGCCCCCATCTTCCAGAACACTTACACCAAATGTTAGAATATTCTTACATATTATATTTATTTTAGCTATCTATCCATCGATTTTGATAGCGCGAAACGCGTCTTTGCTTACCAACTTGTAATGTCTTGTCACCGACAAAATTAAACCAAATTAGGTTTACGAATACCTAGTGCTTTATATTTTTTAATATTCCTTATAATGATATAATTCCTTTTATAATTGCTTTTACGATAGTTTTCCCAGTGCGATGTCAATTTCAACGAAGTTGATAAAATAAGGCATAACAAAAAACTTTTAAGACGATATTTAGAAAAACCTATGATTTTATAAAATGCAAGTAAGGTGCTTCCATGTGTGGTACTACTATTACTGTAACACCCGGCGCCCATAGAAACGATACAAAGACGCCCAAACTATCCACCATAACGTCAAAATAATAGAAGAGATTAGCCCGTTTTCAGGGATATTCCACAAAACAAGTTTGCCATTGAAACGAAGAAGATAAAATTCATATTTCATATAATGTCTTATCCGTGTATTTTTCTAAACGGAATCCATTTTCTTCTATTTCGTATACATATATTCTTCTTCTTCTTCTTTCTGTGTCTTGTCAGGTCTCCCTAACGTTGACTATCACCCATGAGTAGGCCTCATGGTGATGACCTAGGGATAAATATCCAGAGTGGTATCCCCTTGCCTTCTCTGGAGGATTTTCTGTCGGGGTTTACCTTCGCTTAGCTGGTGGTATCTAGTTTTATGGCGCTGGAAGCTCGCCATTCGTCCTCTCTCTATCTGCTATGGCACTAAGTAATATGTGCACATTGCCCGGGTTTCGCGGGGTCTTTAAAAAGACCTCTCGTGGATGCTAGAGAGTTGGACTTGATAGTAGTGTTGCTGTTGTAAGTGCAACATGGCGCCTTACGACATTTTGTAGAGGCATATTTTCCAGCAAAACATACCCCATCGTAGCCCTACTACCCTTTTGAATCCCATTCATCATACATATTTATATTCACCATACATATATTCACCATTCCTTTTTGTTGCGGATTCATAAATAAAAATATTATTACCCATTTTGACTAATCGTAATCACATTTTCAATAAGCGGTATATTCCCCAAGATAACAAAATAATTTTAATAAATCCACATGATTATTTAAAATTTATTATATTCTGTAATATAGTATGTAATATGTTCTTTCAAATAGTTAGATACATTTTATTTAAAGATTCTAGAATGTTGAACTTATCACGAATAGTACTCGTAAAGGTCGCGTGTTCTTGAGTCATACAAACAATGCCAGAATTCCCTTCTGACTTATGATGCAATGTTTTCTCTTGGTTTTATCAAATAACGTATAATTGGATCTGTGTTACATACTCATTTCCGTTTTAATATGATATAATATCTCTAAAATTGCTCCAAATCACGATGTATTACATAGACTTATTTCCTTTAAAATTAAGAATAGTTTTTTTTTTACAATGTATGATGTTTCATTTACTGTTACTTCAACAGTGATTTGAAACTGGATATTAAATAATTAATACTTGTATGAATGAAAACGTCTGTTTTCTAGAAGTTTTACTATAATTTATGGGAACGGTCTTTCTTACGCATTATCAAATGTGTCAAACATTACACTTGTTAGACACATTTGATAATGCCTTAGAATGACGAAACATGTCATTCCCATAAATTATAATATAATAAATTTTCTAGTATACAGACGTTTTCATTTATATTAATTATATAATATTTTATATCCGTTTCACTAAAGCTTACGGTATTACCGATTAATTTCTAAGTTTTCTTAGTGAACTTACGTATGCATTACTTTGTATTTCATCTTCTTCCTCTTGATTTAGACCGTATGACAAATCTCTCAATCTCTTTGGCGGCCTGCCTGGTAGCCTCTTGCTGTTGGGTTTTCCTTTTCTAATTGATAACGATTCAAACGAGAGAATATACCATCATTATATGCCATTTTTACATTTAATATTTCATTCAATGTTAATTATTTTTCATATAGAAAAAGTTGGATATTTATAGCATTTTTTCTCATTATTCAGTACTTGTGCCCTTTATAAAGTTGCCTAGGTATTAGATGATCCCTTATTAATCACACATTTAATTTATTCAACATGAATTTGATTTTTTTTTTAAATGTTAGTAGTTCTGATAAAGTATGCAACATTATCGAAACCAGTTGGTTAATAAAACCAACTGGTTTCGAATAAATTTAATATATAATATATTAATAAATTTAATATATAATAAATATATTAAATTTATTAATATACTTGGACTAAGACTTCAGATCTTCTGATATACCAAGGTTCAGCTCTTGTAAATACACCACTTACTTCTGAACGTAATAGTGTTAGAAATGTGATTTTATGGATTCTAGCTTTAGGGGGGCTTGATCTTTGTGGCCACTTTGGTGGCGGGATTTGTCCGGAACGTAATTTGATAGGCTTTAATGTAGGGTTAAAGTATAAAAGATGTGTATTTCATATCTTATGTAGTCTCGTAGCCTACGAATCCCAAACGAAAACAATAACTCCTACAAAATTAGACCATCCGACTATCGCTGGGTACGCCTTCATGGTTCAGGATAACACGAGTGAACCGAGAATCGGAATTCACGGTGAAATATAAATATATGTTACTTAAGTAATACTAGTATGATGATTTTATGGTAATCACTTTGGTTTTCTAACTAACTAACTATCATGCCGTCTCCCCGAAGGGGTAAGCAGAAAGACTGGTGCCACACTTTTCTTTACTGACATATTTCTCTCGCTTCCTCAACATTCATACATCCTGTCATGCACGCGCGTCGATTTCTCTGACTCCTCACGTGGCCGACATTCAATATTTGCTTTTGGTTTTCAAGAACGTAATTAACAGTGAGTTTTCTATATTTCAATATATTTGTTCTAAAATACATACTCAAAAATACAATGTACGAAAAATAATATGTCTTACTAGTATTTATTAAAGTGATTAGCATAACTTAAGATAAACTAATATGATAGGTAAATCATTTTATTTCTTCAAGTATGTATTTTTTAATGAGTTTCCTATGTATCAGTATAAGCAATGTAAAATGGATTCTCGAAAAATAAAATGTTCCAAAAATAATACATCATACTAGTATTTTGAATGTGACTAGTATCACTTTAGAAATACTAGAGCGATATGACAAATATCATCATCTTCTTCAGCCTGTTGTGGCCGTCCACTCCTGGACGTAGGCCTCCGGGACGTAGGACAGACTGATCGGTCGATGCCAACGAGCCTGGCGAAACCAGTCGCTGTCGAAATAAAGACAAATGTGGAAGTAGTTATAAAAAACTTATTTTTATTTAATTATTATTTAAAATGAATTTCCATCAAGAGATTTCAATTAAATCATTTGTTACCTAAAAAAAAAAAAATATTATGTAAAGTTTATTTCACTAAGGAATTAAGCCGTAAAACCGCTAGAACAGAAATAAAATAAACAGAGCATCTAGGGTATATTTCTGTTGGTCGCATTCTTCTGTGAGTTATGTATGAGTGCATAAAAATAAAATAATTACCAAGTTAAGATTATCTTGCCCTCACATAACTTTTGGTTGTACTCGAAAAGCATTGTTGTAATGATGTAATGTGCGAACTTATATAATTTGGTGTGCATGTACTGCATGTGACATTCTGCAATACAAATCAGATAAATATAATGTTTTACATGCACCACGCACGCCATACTCGGCATGCGCTATTCCGGGTGAAAGGTTCTAGAATAAACATTCGACAGGTGACAGTAGTTTCTCGATATGGTGGTCAGTTTTACTCATCTCGCCACTTTCTTATGCTATGTAATAAATATAAGAATTGCTCAAATGCTGATATAACAACACATACTCATACATACACGTATTTCAAGGAAACGGATTTTTTTTTCGAACATCTTTTTATTTTTATTTTATTATTATTATTATTATTTTTTTTTTATATATACAACAGGTCGTCTGAATCCAATTACTGTATACAATATTTTTTTTTACCTACTATACTGATTCTCGTGACATGTGATAGGTAGCCAATCTATCGCCATTTTATTGTCACGTGAATTCTACACCAGACCAAAGATAGTGTGACAATCTCACTGCCATCGCCGGGAATCGAACCCGGGACCTTCGGTATGGAAGTCGGAGCTCTTACCACTCTGCCACGAAGGTCGTCAAAGTTGTCCCCATAGTCATAACTTAAATGTTCCGGCTGAGATTTTTCATGGTTTCCTCATTTGTAAGGGGAATGTCGGAACATATATAGATAGCCCATGGACTCCAGAACTTGACTAAGTCAGCTCTATAGAGTAACCTCCCCTGCCAGCATTTGCCTCCTCTGATCCTCATCTGACCTCCCGCTGTTACGTACCCATGAGATAGTTTCCAGTAGCTCTGTTTTTGTTTAAAATTTTATTTTTCTGTAATGTGTTATTGAATAAATGTACGTTTCGGCGGGACATAGAGGAAATGGGTAGTTTAAATGTGGCATTGGTCCCTCTTGTTTTACTTTAATCACAAAACCCCAGTAACGTAAGTCCCGCATGGACGAGGGACGGGCCTAGGGATTGATAGAGCGAAGCTGACGAAAGGGGACGTCCGCCTATAACAACTTCGGGAAAGCGGTGGGACAAGTCCGTATGAACTTTAACATAAAAAAGCTCTATGGAGTTACAGAGACGCCGGCGGTGGATGCATGGGCGAGAAGCCCCGCAGACGTGCCTGTCGTACCGCTTTCGGTAGACCGACACCGCAGTGATGTCTTTTTGATTTTCGTAAATGAAATAACAATTAACGTCAGTCCTGGATGGACGGGGGACGGGTCTAGGAAGTGAATGAGCGTGGCTGACGAAAGGGCGTCGCTGCGCCGTATAATAGACTCGAGTAAGCTGTGAATACCCCTTCTATGTCAATGTCTAGCTCTATAGAGGTCGAAGGTTGGGAATGAGCGAGGCTGACGAAAAGCGCCGTTCGCCAATAACAATTTTGGGTGGGAAACTCTATAGAGTAGAAATTTAATACAAAAGTCTTGTTCGCTAGTATTATTCCAAGGGATTTTATGGAAAAAAGACACATTTTTGGTGGTTCTTGGGATTCCACTTGGACCTTTAATGTTGTAGTTTCCCGTTAATTTCCACATTTGTAAACAGCAGGTATTTCAACCCAATTACTGAATACAATTTTAAAGCTATTGATTCTCATGACACTTGATAAGTAGCTAATCTATCGCCATTTTGTTGTTATGTGAATTTTACACCAGACCAAAGACTGTATGACAATCACACAGTGGTGGCAATCATAGCTTTTGCCACTCTACCACGAAAGTCGAATAACACATACATATATGTATTTCAAGGAAACGGATACAGAAATATTTATTTTATTTACGATCGCATGATCGGAATCACGTTTAAGTTCTTTACAGTGAGCATAAAAATCAAAACACTGTTTTTTGGATTTTTTTTCCACTTGTTTACTCTTTGCGTCAAGTTCCCCTTTGAGGGTAGACTGCCAGGTCTCTCCATCTTTTTCAAATTCTCCTTGAGGTAAACATGTTCATTATAGACTTTATGCTCCGGAGAGAAATAATTTACTTTATATAAATTTATATTGAAGGATGCAAGTAGAATAAATGCAGTAGAAACGAGATCTCATAGAAGAATATGTAGTTAATTTGTACATGATAGTGTGTCAAATGCAAACACTCAAAATGAATACTGTGCAAATAAAGATCATTAAGATGGTTTTGGACTCGTGGAAAGAATGGATGAAGAAATAATAGTTAAGAAAGTATATGTAAATAACGTAAGTTTAACTAGTAAAGGAAGACCGAGGAATGCGTGGCTCGATCAATTCAATCAAATTTATCATAAATATAGGACGTAGATATGTGTGTACGGCGTCTTAATAATTTTGAAAAAAATGTAAGAAAAAAATATATAAAATGTAAAATTTTTAAATTATTACGGCGTCTCTCGCGGGGGCGAAAAGAGAAGGATGGAGTGCCGCATCGGTTAAAGTGTTGCAGTCCATTCTATCTGCCTACCCTTTCGCGGAGACGGCGTGATGGTTAGTTAGTTTTTTAGGGCGTAGGTATCGGAGAAATCGATGTGCGAAAGACACAGTATGGCGCTCCATTCTTTCTGCCTACTCCTTCTAGAGACGATGGCATGGTTAGTTTTTTTTTTTTAATTTACACATTTAATATTTAAAACGGATGAAAACGTCTGTTTTACAGCAGTTTAATGGGAATATACATATTTTATTTTGATATAAAGTTTGCTAAATACGATACAGGAAGAAGAAAATCGTCACATTAATAAATGTTCATTTCTTGAATTCATACTTTTTAAATGAAAAGTCGCTGTAATAATTACCTAATAAATTAATCAATTATTCATAATATAGTCTGATTATCAAATATTATAAAACATATTACAATTTAAAATACCTAACCCAATTTCACGAATAATGAAATTTTCAGTATTGAATAATATGGTATGTTCATAATTCCCCATTCACCATCGATACAAAAGTTAAACAAATTTCGGTATATAATAGTCGCTAATAAAGCGCCATTCACACTCCACGAGCTATTATTTAATTTGTATTCAAGTGGTCCACTAACAAACTCATTAACACATAATATTCTCCTTAATAGACCAGGAGGTCAGATCAGCCATTGCGAAAAGTCAATATCCCCAATCACAACTAGTTTACTTTTCTAATGATAATTCGAATTGCAAATAAATTTAACACTTCTTCATCTTTTTATTTTCTTTCTTCAGCCTATAGACGTCTTGCTTCCACGGCACTCTTTCCTCGGTTATCTGTATTAAGTTTATTTCTAAATGACTTCTCGTAATCATCACATTATATAATATAAGTGTGTAATACAAAATATCAAACTTTATATAAGTATTTGATAGTGATTTAAATAATGTATTATAGATGTGTATTCTGGAACAAAAAATACTTTTAATAAGTTTATTCAAGCTAAGGTTTCTCATATGATTTTTTTTTAATATAAACAATTCTTTTGTTCTATCACTTAGGGAATTTTATTGTTGGGAGAATAATATAAACCTTTCCTTTTTTTGTGAATAGAATTATAGAACCCAGCACAGATAATTCTTCCATTAGTAAGTTATGATTTTTTTTAAAACATTGTATTTTTACAACACATTTTTGCACTTTTCACAAACATGTTTTGGGTCACAGATGTCGTTCCTTAGTGTAAGAATTTTAACCTTTAAATTTCTACAATGTCTGTGGCCCAAAACATGTTTTTGAAAAGTGCAAAAAAATATTGTGAAAATACAATATTTTCAAAAGTATTTTTAAAAGAAATCCACTACACAAAGTGATGGCGAATACATAAGAAATGAATAAGTTATATTTAAGATAATTGAATAATTTTACTAAAATCTTTTAATGGAAGTTCACTTAAATAAAAGTTAAATAAAACGATGTTTTTAACTACTTCTAAGGTATATTTATGAAGCGTTCTCTCTTATGTTTATTCTGAAATTTACTCACACAATGTTCACAGATTGGAAGCTATGTAAACAAGTCAATATGCATTTAAAATAGCACAAGTGATAAGTTCTTATAATAATTTATCATATAAAATAGTATAAATTTAAGGAGTCATCACAATTAGTTACGCCTCAAGTTATCTAAGGATGTTAATTCGGCTTTGTCAGCACCAAACATATGATATTATATGTATACGGATTGTTCTTTTGAAACGATTTTTTGTGAAATAAAACACTGTTTTTTTCAGTTCAGGGCAAATTTTTCTCGACAAGTTTTAAAGGATTTATAGCTCCATTATCGGGAGAACGATATAAACTATAAAAGAGTTTATAACGTTCGCCCGATGATGAAGGTGTAATACCTTCGATGCATGTCGAGAAAAATAAACTCAAAAGTTTAAAAAACAATGTTTTAATTCATAAAAAAAATTCGTCATTATGGAATTCCACAGTGTTAACGCCTTAAGTTTATTTTGAAACAAAGCAGGGTGAATAAACTCGGAAGTGGAAAAGACTTGATTGAAGAAGACATTAATATCAAATTAAAATATATGCCAGTCGGCTTTCACTGGACATATTTCAAATATGCTGTGTTTTCTATATTTAAAAATGCAAACTGAATTACATCAGACGTTTGCTGTTATATATTCCAAAAACGAAAATTCCTTTATCATATTTGATTGTTCGGCTGTGGTACTAACCTTAACTTCGTTACGTATTCTTAACCACATAACTGGCACATCTAACAATATGCTTTACACTTGGCATAAATCCCTAACAATTTGGATTACGACAATATGCGAGAATGGAGCTCGTATGTAATATATTATAGTATGTGGATACAACAGGGCACGCGGTGTGACCGTGCTTATATTGTGATCATGCAGTTTCTAAAATAATACATTCAACTATTGTTCAGTGAACTCGCATTACGGACAATTGCGTAACTTGGGCGCCTCTTAGAGTGTACATAGAAAGTTGATGCTAATAAATTCACGCGTGTCGTCTTTGGGTACAATTAGTTAGGTATATAAATATCATGATGGATCCCGTATTTGCATTTATCTATTTTAGTTCATGAACTGATTTGAACTACGATATGTAAATTGTCGAATAAACGTAGATTGCTTTTCTCAAATCAAGTCAGTTTATTTTCTCAAAAGAAATCACAAAAAAAATTCAGATTTAAGGTATCTAATGGGAGCATGTTAAATACAATATATATAACAATACCAGAAACGCATGAAATATGGTTCGACTCTAGGAAAACAAGATGCTCTCTGAAGTTAAGAGTATTTGTCTTTTGAACGCACTTTCATTAATATGAAGGACGTCGATTTCCGAGGTGGTCATATTCAGCAGATTGATTGTTCTTGCCACCGGCATTACCAGAGGCAAATTGGTTCTTGCTAATATAAGTAACATCTTGATATTGAATATTTTCAAAGATGAAAATTCTTCCGTTCCTAAATAGATATAAATAAATTCAACATTTTTCTATTGATTTAGATAGGGTGTTTTACTCCTTCGCCCTTTCTATAGACTTTGAAATCACGTGGCTATCTAAACAAGTGTCTTCGATTATTGTTGAAAAATAAAAGCGTTTAATAATTATTAAAGACAAATAACAAAAAAAAAAATGTTGTAATTTAACATGCCTATTGAAAAAAGAGGCGTTACACATACAAATAGCTTTCTATACAAGTACTGTTCTTCAAGCGTACCATTTTCATACTATTTGATTATGCATTACGTAAATTTACTATATTTTGTTTAGAATAAAAAAAAAGATTTTTGTTAGGTTTGCAAAAAATCCTTTATCAAATAAATAAATTAATATCGATAAGAACTTTAGTTTTCTGGAGGTTTTGTTATATTTAATGGAGACCAGAACTCCATTGTGAACGGCCGTTTTCGCTTTCAAAATAACAATTTTATGAAATATAAAACTTTGATATTCTCATAACTTGAGTCAAATATCAGCTAAATATTTAAATATATTCTTACTTCTGACAGACGTTTGATGAAAATTTAATATACGAGTATATTTGAAATTATTGCTAAAATAAACATGAATAAGCTATATGACAAAATTGAAATGGCAATGGGCTGGACACTTGGCTAGACAGGGTGGCAACAGATAGGCACCCAGGATACTCAATTGGAGACCATGGGGAAATAGGCGAAGTGTCGGAAAGCCACCGATGAGATGGACCGATGATATTGTCAAAAGGGTTGGAAAATCTTGGATACAAAGGGTGCAGAATAGAGATGAGTGGAGGAAATTGGAAGAAGCCTATATCCAGCAGTGGAGGGAAGAAGGCTAGCAAAGAAGAAGAAGAAGAAGAAGAAGGTATATGGATTATTGATGTGTAAAACAAAAACAATTTTCATAAGGTCAAAATATAAAAAAAATATATAAAAAACTTGATAATCTAAGTTGTGTCAAATAAAAGAAAAAACAAGCTGATTTTTCAGTAGATCTGAATGTGAACAACACTGATTAAACAATTGAAGGTGATGGCGTGTGTGTATGTACGGCATGTGTGGGCAAAATAGTGAAATTGATAATTAATTGCGCTATCTTCTTGGATATAATATTATATATGAAGGCAATAACCGCATGCTTTGTGCCAACTATCGAACTGTGAACCACGCCTTCCCATGAGGTAGGACCGATGGCTCAGCGAAAGCGTCTCGTTCAATCCGCGATTTTGATGGATTCGTGTTTGAACGTCATTTTTTTCATGCTTAACTAGAAAAGGTGGGGATTTTTTACTTCACCTCATGAAAGGTAATGAGCATAACAATTATAAAACTCTTACGTTAAATAGCGAGGTATATTTACCACGTGATTTTTAAATACAAAAAATAAACGAGGAAATAATTGAAAACTTGGACACTTGTAACCCTCTATTTTTATTTTACATTCAAGAATATTTTTTAATAACTTTCAATTTAAAAAAAACTAACTAACCATCACGCCGTCTCCCCGAAGGGGTAGGCAGAAAGAATGGACTGCCACACTTTTCTTTCCGGGAAATTTCTCTCGATTCTTCAATATTCATACATCGTGTCATGCACGCGCGTCGATTTTTCCCTCACGTGACCGAAATTCAATATTTGATTTTTTTGATCATGACACGTTTACCTCGGTCTTCTTCTATTTCTAGCTCAATTTACATCTTTCACATATAATTTTTTACCATTCTTTATTCATTCATTCTTTTCATGCGTCCAAACCATCTTAATGATCCTTTCATTATTTTGTTTATAACACCATCATTCGCACCGCATTCACTTCTTATATATTGAGATTTTTTTTAATGATTTTTATTAATATCTAAGCTAAAAATTAAATATGTCATGTCAAAATCAAGTTTAGTTATAAATTTTTTTATATATATGAACTTTCATAAAAAAAGGTGAATATTTTTTTTTTTAAATGGAGATAAGATTCCATATGTGTAACAAATGTAATCGTCATCAATAAATTATAAAGATGATATGCATATTAGTTGCAATAATATTGTTTGTTCTGTAAATCTTACATTGGCAAAAGACAGTTGTATTCTACAAAATATAACTTAATATCTAATCTGTTAGAATCGCATGAAGAAAATTAAGGCAAGTTTATTATTTTTTAACGATGTTCACACGGAGTGACGGTATTGTGTACATTTTCGGACAATCGCCCAATAAAACTTCCAGGTGATAATAATCTATCATTGTAGAATGAAAAATAGTAATGTGAAAGTCACAATAATCGCTAAAATACTTAGTTTTTCATGTACAGACCTTTTCTAACATTACAATTATTATATACGCGCAATAAATACTATTGTACATTATTTTTTACAAATATTAATTTTAAGCTTAAATATACATTGACACTACACACATCTCACACATCTCTTAAACGAAAATACCTACTTATGTATCGACGTAGCTCATTACATTTGCAAAAATCAATTCGTTTGTTTACCTACGCAAAAGAAAATTAATTTGCATAATTTTCTACAATACGCGAATTGTGTTGCCTAATCAAACTTTTCGTAAATAAAAAAAAATCGGTGCTTTGAGGATGTATCGTGTACGTCTTAATTTCTATCAGTAAAATATGTGGTTATGTTTTTATTAAAAAAAAACAAGTCTTCTGATTTTGAGTTTATTATACGCGAAATGTTTCGAGGATATTATATACTTTCATTACATTCTCCCGACGATGAAAGTTTGGAAGACCAAATCACGTCTTTATAAAACACATGTACGCGTTGTTTAATTTTTTTTGTAGGAGTCTCACTTGAGGGCGAGTTCTTCACAATGTATAATATCTTCGAAACATCTCAGAAAAAAATAACTAAAAAATGTGTGACCTTTACTCCACAATAAAAACATCTTCATAGATTTCACAGTGGTAATTGTATAATTCTACAATCAAAATTTGTAAATGAAGAAATCCTGACGATTTTGAGTAATTTTGGCGACCTTTGTGGCCGAGTGTTAAGTGCATTGACTGCCACTCCAAAGGTTCTGGGTTCGATTCTCGGCGAGGGCAGTGTAATTGTCACACTGTCTTTGGACTGGTGTAGAATTCACGTGACAATAAAAATGGCGATAGATTAGCTACCTATCATATGTCACGAGAATCACTATGATAGCTTTTTACATCGATTTGGCTCATGCTGTCATGAAGTAAAGAGCGATTCAACAAAATAATAATAATAATAATAATTATCACTTCGTGATTGGATGTTTTAAACTCATAGATATAAAATAATAAAAACACTGTGTATTTAACCATAGTATGGTTATTATAATTGATGCCAACTAGTTTCGTTTGGACCCAAGCTTCACCAGGGCAGTATAATAACTTGGGTTCAAGCGAAACTAGTTGGCATCAATTAATACCATACCATTACCAATAACCATACCGTGGATAAATACGAGTACAAAGTGTATTATTATTTTATATCTATATAATAAATCACCCAAAGTAAAAAAAAAATTGTGATAATTTTTTTTGTGTAAAATTAGTGATTAATAGAGTTTTTTTTTAAAAGAGTTAAATTTTAAATAGAATCTTCAAAATTGATTTTGGTATTATACAACTAATATCACATAGACTTTGAGAATTGCACAAAAGCGAGAAATTTTTTCAAATAAAAAACGTGTATTAATAGAAGCCCTTTACATTTTCAATTTATTTTTCGAACTTCAGATGAAACTGTTGCACGATCTTAACTACCTTCTTGTAATCGCAAGATCAATCTCGGAAGCGTCTGTAATAAAACATTATAAATTAATAATATTACATTATAAGAGATTGATGATATCCATCGAAATACTTAACACGAATCTTCCATATAACATACATCATGTACTATTGCTAGGTTTTTAAACAGTTTACATATCAAAGTACACATATTACATTCATAAATTCTTAGAATTCTCACTCATACAGATCATGCTTCATGTTTTCTTGTGAAACTAATATTCATTACATATGTAAATTCGTGCTGTATCTAAATTCCCGCGTAACATTTTTTTGCAGGTTAATTATAACATACTTTAGTCATGATTTTACATATTAATAAACAAGAAAATAAAGATAACTTTTATTTAACCCATTCATTGCCACATGTTTGTAGAAACAGCGTGCCGGTACGGCACGTATTTTCTCCCAAACTATCGAAAAAAATCGATCCTTTTTGGTTTGTTAATATTTTAAAATATTCATAGACGTCGTTGTGAGAAAATATAAATTAATTTTGAAATACATCTTTCGAATATTGCGAAGCGCGCACAGCTGAGCTTACGGCGATCGTCGGGTTAACACTTAATGAAACACTTTTTGTACTTGGTATACAACCACTTTATTTGTGAGGATGAGGGCTTGCCAGTTTTGCTCTACGCGAGCTTCTTCAGGGCTTTACACACACGTATGTCTAAAGCCCTGAAGAAGCTGGCATAGAGCGAAACTGGTAGGCCTTCATCCTCACAAATAAAGTGGTTGTATACCAAGTACAAAAAGTGTTTAATTAAGTGTTAAATATGTCCAACCACCAAGTAATGGCTTCTTATCAAAGTATAAATTATATTTGTTTCTTCTACTTAAGTTTAATTATTCCTGAAAAATTCGACGAATGAAAACGTCCGTTTTCGAGAAGTTTTATTACATTTTATGGGAATGACATGTTTCGCCTTTTTAGTGTATTATCAAATTAAAAACATTATTTATTTTAGAGTTATTCGATTGGTTCAATCAGCTCGCTACATTACTCGTTAGACTATCCAAACGTTGACAGCGAATTAATGAAACCGGTCGAAAATTTTAATCCTTTAAGGAGTTTTTATTCTTACTTCGAAATACTATTCGTTAAGGAAGATTTATTGACAACACAGATTCGGCAAGGCACAAATATATTACTTTTCGAACTGACATTTGATTAACTAATAAATAATGTAAGATAAATCTTACTTTTATGCTGTTTTTATAACTTATAAGTTATAACAAAAGCATAAACGTTCCAAAATAAATCTTTATAACATCTGTCAGATCATGTAAAAAAAAAAAAAAAAAATTTATATATGTATCTTTATAATATGTATCACTGAAGAAGGATTATGTGTATGTAATATTTTTTTTTTTAATGTAAGTGTTGTATAAACAAAGTGTATAAAAAAATAAAAAGAGAAATAAAGCAATTACAACACAAATTATGGCGAATATAGAAGAAATTGATTTAAATATTGTTTATATCTTTTATTAGATCTTACATTATTTATTAGTTAATCAAATGTCAGTTCGAAAATTAATATATAATATTTGTGCTCTGCCAAATCTGTGTTGTCATTTAATCTTCCTTAACGAATAGTATTATATTTCGAAGTAAGAGAAAAAAAACTCCTGAAAAGAACACAAATTCACTATTTGGACTCAATTATATAAAGTCTAAACCAATTTAGCTTCGCAATGTACCTACATGATATTAAGTTTTTTTATTCAAAATACAATTGACTGACAATTAATATATTCCTTCCACGAGTCCATTAAAATGGTTTAATTGTTCACTTATATCAATTATATAGAATCCGATCAGATATGCCATAATATTACATACTTGCACAACTGAGCTTATTGGCAGACAGACTTTTGATAATGTTCATTTATGAAACTGACCTTTTTCGACAATAAATGGCACATGAAACTATTGATTTTTTTACCATACCCTATGTGTGCTACTTATATTCATCTGCATCTTAGATTTTCTGTATTCTTCTGTTATATACTAACGTATGGATTAAAAATACATATGAACTTACATAATTAATAAATATTGGACTTTTATTTTTATTTTATCGAAAATCGGAGATACACTACTAATACAATGAAATTAATTTAGCAATGCGCCGGAATGTCTGAGTAAATCTCTATCACACAAACTCTGTACGTCTCACTTTTATGTTTGCTAGTGCGAAAGAGACAAGTTATATGTCGTGTCTGTGTGAATATTGTTATTTTCGTGCGGTGATTTTTAAACGCTCTGAGCATTTGCCGATGTTCTTTTTGACAATAAAATAAAACAAATTATCAACGTTGAGTTCAATTTTATTAATATTTTTTTTATTTCTAAACCTTAGACCGCTAAGTATTTTTTAATAAAATGTCACTTTTAAAACGATGTTTTCTTACAAACCAAAACATTAGAGCAATAGTTTCATACATCAGTATCTTCCTTGGGTATGAAAGTATCATTAACACACATTTGATAATGCCTTTGAAAGGCAAAACATGTCATTCCCGTAAATTATAATAAAACTTCTAGAAAACAGTCGTTTTCATTCATATTCATTAAATCAAAATCACTTTTTAGTGGCTTGACGCAAATTCACAATCGAATCAAATCATTTAAACAACATTCAGCCGCAATGTTTATATTTATATAAGTGTAATTATCTAAACTGTTACGTATTATTTTTACATGCGTGTCAATTCTTAATTGTCTTCTCGTCAACATAATTTAGCGTGGGTACATGGAAAGCCCGGGCGTGTGGGTACAGAGCATAAAGTACCATTTTAATTGACGGCGGCGGTTATCACACAAGAGAGTTAATATCGGCCCGACAATAGCGAGTTTGTGTGGAGAGTCTTAGGCAACCGGCCGGAGTGAGAAATGCGCGTAAAGGTCAGAGTTGACGGAGTCAAACAACGGTAGAAACCCCCTCACCGCCGAATATTAGCAACAAAAATATTTAAATTTAATAAAATATCTTCATCTTCTTCTTTTCCCTCGCCATCTCTACTCTGCTGGATGTATGCCTTTTCAAACTGTATCCATTTTCCTCTATCCTGCACGACTCTTATAATAAATATAAATTGGATAATTTATAGAGCGCCATTTTTATGAATTACTCATCTCAAGGGCGCTGTAGAAGATGCTCCGTTTTATCAACGAGATCTCATTTCTGCTACTCTTAAGAGATGTTTGGTTCTGACAGTGTCTGCTCTTGTTTCGATTCCGTATGTCATTATGGGCCTGACGCATGTTTTATAGTTTTGTAAATTCTAACTTTGCTTTCTACAAGCATACGCTTATTGTTCCAGACAGTGTCCCTTAGACATCCGGAGATAACTGCAGCTTTATCGGTCTGTTTTTTTACTTCGTAATATAGTTCGCTGCAACCAGATATCTCCACACCCAGATATTTGAACTTCATAACTCATTTCGGACAAAATTTTACTTAAGACTTATATGTACGAAATTTTGATCCTGTGGGTCTTTTTATGGAAGCAATCGTGAAATCTCCAATATTTACTGGATTTATTTTGGAATCTCATGTAGTCTTTTACTAATTATGGAGAGTTTATTTATTAAGAATGTTATGATTACGAGCAAGTTACTCTGGCACTCGAGGGGTTGAAGAATGGAGTAGGCTTCCACTTTCTTACGGAAGACCGCAAGTGTTTATGGGACATGCGGTACACGATGTATTCAGCGAAATCGAGTGGCTTGTCATACGAAGACCCGACAACGGTATGGGTGTTACAGCTATCACCGTGTGGGCTAAATTCTGATATATCCCAAGAACTTAAGATAAAGCGGTTCAGTACTTGTGTAACTCTTTACATTGGACGATATTTCTCCTCCGTAAATCAAATGAATGATCAAGTACCGAACAGTTAATCAAGGCACTTCGTGATTTCAATTTCCTTTTGGAGAGATGCGAAGTAATTAATTCTTTCTTTTTTGTAATTGATAAATTAGTAATTTTCAATTAACACTCAGCGCGGTGCTATAATTGGATCTCAACATCTGTTAACCGAGTCTTGGCTTCTTTGATTTAAATATGTTCGTTAAAATAATCAAAGTCTAATTAGTCTTAGATTGTTTTGAATTAAATTTTATTATTTTCTTAAAGTTAAAAATTAATATATTATTTGTTAATATTATTTTTTTTTGCTTAACACCATCACATTTTTATTTATTTATTGTATTTTACATGTACATTATGAAACAGTTTTGAAAGTACCATATGTTCGTTAAAAGTTCGTCATTTTATAATTATTTTTTCCTTTCCTATATTTTTTTGTTTATTTCTTTAAAAAAATTTGATAAATCTGTATATACTCGTACATAATAGAGTATCAAATGCAAATGCAGAACGAATGAATGTGCTATAAATAAAATTATAAAAGGTTTATCAATATAGTCTCGATACATTGAAAGAATCAATGATTAAGAAAGTATCTGCTGAATTGGAAATAGAGGAACACCGAGAAAAACATATCACGATCAAATGTATCAAATATAAAATGTCGGCCACGAGTCAGAGAAATCAACGTGCGTGCATGAGACGATAATATGAATGTTTAGAAATCTAGAAAAGTATGTCGGAAATAAATTGTGTAGCAGTACGGTCCATTATTTTTGTCTTCCCCTTCAGATGGTTAGTTAGTTTTTTGATATCTTAAATTTCAAATTAATTTTATTTTTTTTATTAAAAATATTTTTGTGATTAAATCAACATTATTATCAAATGAGAATGCCTTGTGCCAATAATCAATGAACACAAAAATCACAAAAATCGGATAGATGATATTATCCAACTTGTGGGTCTTATGTGGTAATTAATTAATTTCTAGAAAACAGTCGTTATCATTCATATTCATGAAAACAAAATCAATTTTAGTGGCGGGACTCAAATTAAAAATCGAATCAACAGCCGAAGATACAAAATATTGGATAAGTTTAAAAGAGCTCTATCCATCAGTGGAGTGAGAATTTTATTTCATTTATTTATTTATTGAATAAAGTTATGAAAATATTACAGAAACATTTTACAACTTATAAAACAACATTTTATAAACAATTACTAGTATATAAAAAACAAATGAAAAAAAAAACAAAAACCTTAAAAACATCGGTACTTACAACAACTTTAAACATCTGTGCTTATAAAAACAACATTTTATAAACAATTAATAATATAAAAAAACACAAATTAAAAAAAAAAACTTAAAAACATCGGTACTTACAACAACTTTAAACGTCGGTACTTATAAAACAACATTTTATAAACAATTAATAATATAAAAAAAACACAAATGAAAAAAACAACAAAAACCTTTAAAAAATCGGTACTTACAACAACTTTAAACATCGGTACTTATAAAACAACATTTTATAAACACTTAATAATATTTAAAAAAAAAAACATAAATGAAAATAAAACTGAGAAGAAGAAGAAGAATAGCAATAACATATATTTTCACACACAACATTTTGAGATTCGTTAATACATACATATATTTACTCACTTCAGTGAGTTGGCATCAATACAATACATATATTTTAGTACATCCTGTATCTCCAAAATGTCAAGAAAAGTAAAAGCTACCTGCGAAATTGTCACTTGAAGGAAGTTGTTTTACGAGATGCCGATTGAGGTGTGTAAAATTGCAAATATAAGTACAATGTGTATTCCGTATTCAAATATATCGAATGTCGGTTGTCTTTTGTTATTATAAAAACTTGTGGAAGTTAATGGAAAGTGTGTTAGTGTGTTGGAATTAATTACTCTTATCTCCTAACACACTTCTCCCCTGATTTATGCGCCGTGTGAATATTTTAATAACTATCGCGTACAAAACTATTTATAGATAATAAAAAACTTTTAATTAAATTTGTTCGATCATTGTATTTTTTATTAATCCGAAACAGAAGTAAAAGTGATGAATGATATTTTGCATACATAAATAAACAATCAAATATTTTATGAACATCATAAAATAGTTTTTAAAATTGATTATCTTGTCATAACAAATTGTAAGCATGCAATACAAATCTATTAAGGTATACGAAAACATTTCATAACCCAATGAATAAAATTTTAACCAACCTACGTATTTGAACGTACGTCATACGTTCACTGTGACTGTACCATTCTGCGCTATTCCGTATCACGTACGCGCTTGAGAAAAAGTAATGTACCTTAAATGTACAAACTGTTAGGGATACGCGCGTGTGCCAACAATATTCGAGTACAAATCTTCATAAATATGATAGTTATATAATAATTAGTGCGGCCGAGTATTTGACGTTTCGTAATTTAAAAAATTTAAATTAATATATAATATATTTAAATTTCAGTAATAAATAACCTGCTTTTTTTGCACGTTTCTCGGAAAATAACCCAAAGGTAGGGCGGTTAAAGATCGGACATGTTAGAAGTCGGAAGAATCCATGTGTGTGCATGACTCGCTTTATGAATGTGGAGGAATCTAGAGAGGTATGTCATGATAGCGTAGTGTGGTGGTCCATTCTCACTATCTACCTTTCCGGAGAAACGGTGCGATGGTCTATTGTTGTTGTTGTTGTAAGAAATATCTTCTTCTTCTCATAAGCGGTTTGTCATCCACTGCTGAATGTAGGCATCTCCCAAAGGAAGCCATAGACCCCTATCGATCGCCGATTATAAGAAATGTGTTACATTTAAAATATTTGATTTTGTTCAAATAAAATAAATAAATAAAACTTTGTATTTAACCACGGTATGGTTATTATAATTGATGCCAACTATTTCGCTTGGACCCAAGCTTCATCAGGGCAGTATAACAACTGTGAGTTGTTATACTGCCCCGATGAAGCTTGGGTCTAAGCGAAACTAGTTGGCATCAATTATAATAATCATACTGTGGTTAAATAAAACGTTTTTTTTATTTTTTATATTTTTATATCATATTTGTTATGATTTTTTTTTGTTAATTTTAATAGATTTGTAATATTAGGTAATATAAGATTTGTAATATACCTTCGTGGCCGAGTGGTAAGTGTTTTGACCCGGGACCATACCGAAGGTCCCGGGCTCGATTTCCGGCGATGGCAGTGTGATTGTCACTGTCTGGTCTGGTGTAGAATTCACGTGACAATAAAATGGCGATAGATTAGCTACCTATCCACATGTCACGAGAATCAATATGTTAGCTATACCCGTTACATCGATTTGGCTCGCGCTGTAATGATGTAAAGAGCGAATGAACACAATAATAATTATATTCAGCATAGTTTATTTTACAATATTAAATGTTTATTATAAATTTTTGATTTACTGACTAAAATAAAACATTTCAATATGTTCCAGGATATACAATTGAAAAACACGTGTTTATATGTATTATAATATTTTATTTCTAAAAGTTAATCTCACTCGCCTTATTAGTAATATACCATTATTCTTAATTGCATTTTAACTTCACCTACCTACGTACTACTCCACACATTTAAAAATTGCAACACTACAAAAAAAAATATTTCGCAAGAGTTCGTAATAATTAAAATATTTTTGAAATGACCACAGATCTTCGGTATTATGATTCGCAAACCATGAGGCAACGGCGAGACAGTAATTATAAGCTTACACTTGAAGAAATGGCGGGAAGTGTGAGTGTGGCGCATGCGCGTGTTATTCATCGAGAGTACTGAATCATGGTGAACGTATGACAAATCAGGGTTGCCAAATTTTTTATCATCAATAAAAATATATTATTAACACAATTATATGACTAGATTAAATTATAACTAAAACAACCTATGAATATGAATGAAAAATAGAGTGAAAACTCTCATTATCAGATGACTATCATTTTAGAAATGAAAGTAAGCTGTTTGAATCGATTAATATAATATATTAACAAATTGAAAAAATTCGCTAACCTCTGTATATTAATTGTAAGTAGAGATAATCGTATTCTTGCTTTACTTTGCGTTGATATTTTTTTAGAATTTTTCATAAATGTGGTGTTCAATATTACATACTTTATAATATATTTATTACGAAAAAATAGGATGAGTTCAGAAAATATCACATTTAAAATGGGGTAAATATTTTTTTAAAGAATTTTTTGTATCTATATTTTTGCTGAATCAATCAGCGACATTAGCTTTTTTGATGTTTATACATAATAATGATTTATTAAAATAAAATAAAAACTTAATGTAACACAGTAATCATAGTTATTTTTTAATCTTGGTGATGCATTTTGATTCTTGAAATATTTGATTATAAACACATATACGAGTAAAGTGATGTATTGCACGTTATATTTTAAATATTCTTTTTAGAAAAAAAACTGTATTACAATGTATTACAATACACATTACAATAAAAACGAAAAACATTTATTGTGAAATATTTCGTATCCTTTTCGTTTTTTCTCAAAAGAAAACATTAATAATCTTACATCTTGTATAATAACATCCTTTTCAAAGTTTAAATCACCAAATACACAAAATTTATCAAAAATATTTTTTTTTAAATTTCTGATAACAATGTTTTAATCGAAAGATTTAAAATTTTTAAATGCAGATATTACGATAAAAATATATTGTTTCAACGTGTAGTTTTTGATTTTGTTATATTGTGGTCGAATTCGGCACGGGCGTAAAATTTCTCACCCCTGCAGTTGCAGATAAGTGCGGGCAAGAAAAAAGCATTTTCTCTAAATAATGACGTTTTAATACCGGTATCACTCCCAGTTTCGTAACGAAAAGTTATGTGTTGAGATGAGTCCGGAGTCATTAAACCTGCGGAAGATTGGTACTTGCACTGGCGGTGGAATAATCTATTAACTTTGTTTATAGTCCCTCAATACGGCTAGACGCGCTCATAAATAATATGTCGTGCAGCCAGAACCCAGCGTGATCTTGTGAGGTGTATTTAAACTTTAATTCGAAAGAAATTAGTTAGTTTTTAGAAATATTTCTATCAGTCTTTATACATAATTCATGCGTGCTTAGTAATTTCTCACGATTTTAAGACATAACCAATAGACACGTAGAGAAAAAATAACCAGTTTACGCATCAAGTAAAAAGCTCATCTTTTATGTTTCGTAACTCTGTGAGATGTATTATGACTGATGATGTTGTATCGGGAGAGTTTAAATTTTGGTTAATTATTTTTAACAAATGCTATAAGTGGTTCTTTATTTTGTCGTTCAATTATAACTACATAATAAAGTAAAATTAAAACTATATTCTTGTTAAGAAAAATGTGTGTTCATAACTCTGTGTTTATTTATCTTTTTCGTGGTGTCAATGGCAATTCCGTCATGGATCGTTGGCCCAGAAGTCCTTCAGCTGGACCGTACTGCCAGACGCCCTAACCAGATCCTTCTTCGTGCATGTCACAGAGTAGCTAGGGAACTGTTTTGTACTAAAAATATTATGTTATATATTTTAAAATATCTTGCAGGTAAATAATCTATAAAACGAAAGTTTTCACTATAATATTAAAAAGTAATAATTGGTTTATTTCTCTTTTTTATTTTTATATACTTTGTATATACAACACTTATATTAAAAAAATAAAATTACATAGACATGTTTCGGACAAACAGTCCTTCTTAAGTAAAGATACTTTTTTTTAAATATTATAAAATTGTTTACATGATCTGACAGAAGTTATTGGAGATTATTGGAGATATATTCATACGAGTTGTAGAATATTATATTTCTGACCTGCGAATTATGCGCTATTATCTGATTCGTGAGTTAACCCATCGACCTTTCTACGGATAACAAGTGCATCACCAAAGTTAACATTCAACTTGGTAGTAAAATAACCATTTCACTCTCAAACAAAAGCTTACGTAATAAAATAAAATGCTTCTTCTCCAGCCGCGATAACGGCTGTGCCTAGCTGCGACTGTGGGCGCCTCAAAACTGTTTTCTCTAATCATTTTAACAAACACGACTTGTTAAATGATGGATCAGTTGGTACCGTGGTAAAATAATTACACTACAGATGAGAATTTTTCATATAATTTATTAAAAGAGCTTTTGAAACGTAGTTTCTTCTATAAATAAATATTCTAAATCTGTATTGTTTCTTGAACAATGATTTAAAATGACACATTAATGAGAATAAAAACATCTGTTTTACAGAAGTTTTATTATAATTGATGGGAATGACATGTTTCATCTTGCTAAGTTGTAATCAAACAATTGATAATGCTTTAGTTAGGCTAAAATTTATCATTCTAATAAAATAAATTAAATGTCTAAAAAATAAACTTTTTCGTCCTTTCAAATATTATCATATTAAAAATTTGTAAAAATTCAAAAAAAATTTTTTAGATATCGTCTAGTTTGTGAAAAATATACATTTTTAGTATTTTTGTAAAGTAAATTTTTAGTAATTGTTTTTCGAAGATCGCTGATTTCAGAATTATGGCGTATTATATTTTGGTAAAATAACACAAACACAGCAATAGGGCATATTCAATAATGAATTCGCATTCGGCTAACATCGCGAAAATTAAAAATAAATGCTTTTACTGTAAAACAGAGAGAAAATTAACTTCAGCTTAAAAGCTGTATCTACCAAAATACGAGAATCAGATTTTAAAAATAAAAAATGAACAGTATTTTAGATTTTAGTATTAAAAATTTAACTGAAAACAACGGGCGATTGAAATAAATGTGCTCCGTAAATAGTCCAGTAGCAATTAAATAAGATTTTTTGTTTAAATTCAAATGTATTGTTCCTTTGTATGATATTGATTTTCAAATCCCTTTTACTAAGTTTTTCTTTGTTTAATTTGTTGTTACATATTTACACACGAAGATGGAGTACTCCTTCGAAACATGTTGTGATGTTTAGTATATATGTAAGTGGAAAATTAACAACGTTATTTTTAAATTCCAAAGTGTACTACATGTAAATCCTATTTGTGTTATATGATCATCGGATCTTTCGACTAGCTTCACTTTTCTACATTGTGTTACATTAAATTGTTGAATCTGTCCAGTTGGCACTCATCTCGGTAGAGTATTACATAACAAGTCCCAGACTGGAAGTAATTACAGGGCATGTTTATAGACACTTCAGAACGGAATGTCGTAGGTACTCACATAGCCTGAACTTGATGGCATTCTTAGAAAGTTTCATATGGAAATTGATATTGGTTTATTTAAGTAAACACTTTCAAGACGTGCAAGAAGAAGTCAGATTCTATCATATTCGTTCAATTTATGACAATTAGTTAAAACGTATTAAAATTGATTTATCAAAATATGAACAACAAAATTACATTACGTTACAATCAAATCAATCAAATAATTACGTTTAATTATTTGATTGATTTAATTTACCTAAAAATTGACCGGGTGGTGGTCTAGGGGATAGAACGCTTGGCTCCTGATCCAGGGGACATGGGTTCAAGCCTGGAGACGACCAGATTCCTTCTTCATAATAACGAGCTATTTTCTGCTCACATTGAAGATTGTAAAATAAATTCTAATATCATTGATTTAAATCCTTGATATTAGTCTTTTTTTAAAAAAGAAAAAAAAATACAATGCTTGTTAAAAATATATACACGATTTTTTAATGAATTAAAATACAATTTTTCCACTTTCAAGTTTATTTTTCTCAACATGTTTCGAAGGCTTTGCGCCTTCATCATCGGGTGAGTGATATAACCTGTTTAATTAAATTTTAAAAACATTTTATAATACAATAGAATTTATCTTTATTTTATATTAGTATATATTTCTTTAATTCATGCTTTATTTATTCGATGTTAAAACACAATTAAAATTATTTTTACATTACCTAAAAATTGATCGATAATTTATATATATTTAATACATGAAAAACAAAAATAAGCACGCATGTGAAATGTAATTTCAATTAATCAAAATCATAGGTTTCCAAAATTTTTTAGTTTACTACCCCTTCTAAAAACTGATAATCTTGCTCCTCCCACTAAATAAGGAGAAAACTCATGCGTAGTTTTTCATTATTTATCTTCATTTCTTCAAATATTATATATCTGACATTACTTAATTAGTTAATACGATTGAAAAAGTACGATTTTCTAGAAATTTTATTATATTTTATTGGAATAATATGTTTCGTCATGTTAAGACATTATCAAACGGACATTTGATGATTGACCTTAGCAAAACATACGCATAACAAAACGGCCGTTTTTATTCATATTAATTATTTAATATTGACTTTTACATCAATGTTCAAGAAACATACATAATATTATAGAACAGTCATTTCTTTACCAACTTGAGGGTGGTACCTACAGGATTTGACGAAAGCTTCTTCTGTATCTGAAATTTACTTATATATTTTAAGGATTAATTGTATCTTAATAGAGACAAAGATGTAAATTATTTGGAAACAGAATATGGTAGTCGAGGCGTTTACAGGACTTATGACCTGTCTTTGGTTGGGTTAAGCGATCACCTTATGTTAACAACATTCTCCATTCCCCCCTTCTTACGACACCACATTTGACAAATTTTTGGAACTTGTATACTCGTATATGCTACTATTTTAATAACTTCACATTGTTTTACACTAGCGCCATCTTTTAAGATAATTTGATATATAAGATTTACTTATATATAATTATGAATCTTGAAGGTTTTATTTCATTATTATGCTATTTATTGTGAAAGTTTGATTGATCGTTTACGTTGATTAATAAGCATCCCGCACTGGTCCAATGATTTGAGATTAATTGGGTGGCTGCGGATTTACCCGTTTGTATTATATCGCGTGACTTGATCTCATCCACAACACGCATTTACTCCGTGATCTCTCAATGTTAACCACTACAAACACGATTATCTTAAACTACAGACGATTTATGGAAACAAGCAACACACCATCTTATTAAAAAATAGAGTTAAAATTGTTTAAATTGAAACTCATTATTTTATTTTCGAAAGAAAAAATATGGCACTACATTTGTGGTGTAACAATATTAAAAATAATTTATAACATATGTGTACTTTGTAATTAACACTACTTTATTTTGTTTTGACAAAACAACCGGTTTCACTCCCGCCGAAGATTCGTTAGAGTTCGAGTTTGAAACTCTGGCAAACTAAACCGGAAATTTGAAACAAAATAAAGTGGTGTAAAAACAAAACACACTAGTATTACACATTATTTTTTAAATAATTACAAAGAACAATCGTATCTGATGAAATATCTCTAGATAAACTTACTTCTTCTTCTTCTTCTTCTTCAGCCTATTCCCGTTCACGTCTGGACAAAGGCCTCCTCCATTCGCTCATCTTTGTTTGGAGCGAATTTTGGCATTTCCACACCACGCTTGCCATGCGGGTTGGTGTATATTATTTCCAGCCGCCCCTAGCATGGGGAACAGACGCTGTTTGTAGCCGCCTACTGTGGATCAGACGCTACTGCCTGTAGTCTACGGGAGGTATTTTTAGTTTCCCTGCTACCCTCCATATTTTGCGAGCCTTTCCCTATCCGCCACCTGGGGACGCGTATTACTTAACGTTTTTAACAAATAACTTGGCATAAATTTATAATAACCATAACAATAATGTGCCATGTACCGAAAAACCACTGATATCTTTAAAATAAATTATTGTTTTGAACTCGGAATCTTTTGCTTTCCTGCAGTGTGTTTTTAACTTCTGAGCTATGTTATACTTTATTTGTAACTTCAATATTAAAATATACTCGCATTGATATGAATGAAAACGTATTATATCAGACATTTGATAAGGCCTTAGCAAGGAATAACATATCTACAATAGAAATTTTCTAGAAAAAATCCTTCTTCAGTAAAGATACATATTTATAAAAATATTATAAAATTGTTGTTGTTTACATGATCTGACAGATGTTATAAAAAGATGTAACACCGAATAGATCATGTAAACAACAACAATTTTATAATATTTTATAAATATGTATCTTTACTGAAGAAGGACTGTTTGTCCGAAACATGTCTATATAATTTTATTTTTTAATAAAAGTGTTGTATATACAAAGTGTATAAAAAAAATAGAAAAAAAAATTATACAGAGTTTTACAGCCTTGTTCGAGAAACAATAAATCAATAAATGTAATGCTTCTAGCCACACTTTTTGCAAATGCAGAAATGGTTAATTTTACTATTTATCGATGTAACACTAATGTAGTTTTATTATTTTTACGGTGAAAAAACTTATAAACTTTACAAAAACCAACTATTCTTTAAAATCTTGACCACTATTATTATTATTGATTTGAATTGTCCGGGCGAAAAAGTATTAACCTTAAAACTGGTATGGTTTGAATAAAACGATACGTCTCCAAGCATGAGGTAATGGTGGGTAATAGATGGAGGAGATTAACGAACTTGTCGAGATGTTACCGATTCTCTCAAACTATTAATTTAAGTAGATCGGATTTTTCTGTTACCAAACTCATTTCTACGAAAGTAGGTATATAATATACGAGTATATCCCATATATATTTCGATAACACGACTTCTTTGGTGCTTAACATTTAAATAAAATTAAACAATATGTATTATTTATATATTCAGTGATACAGTACCAAAAAATGATGGTGTTATGAAGAAAATAATGAAAGGATCATTAAGATGGTGTGGACATATGGAAAGAATGAATGAAGAAAGAATGGTTAAAAAAATATATGTTAACGATGTAAATGGAACCAGAAATAGAGGAAGACCGAGGAAAACGTGGCACGATCAAATAAATCAAATATTGAATGTCGGCCATGTGAGAAGTCAGAGAAATGTGAGTGCATGACACGATGTATGAATATTGAGGAATCGAGAGAAATATGCCAGGAAATAAAAGTGTGGCAGTCCATTCTTTCTGCCTACCCCTTCGGGGAGACGGCGTGATGGTTAGTTAGTTAGTTAGATATTACAATAGAAAAGCATTATAACATTTTTAAATTTTGAAACGGTCTGCCTAACAGGAAAAACTCAAAGTATATATAAAAATAATTTCATGATAGCAAGGTGAAACATATATGTCAGTCTGCGAAAATATGATTCTTTCTCTTCTTCTTCCTCTGAGTTTAGGTCGTATGACCTGTTTGTGACGGTGGGCTGTCCTGGAATGATGATGTCCAGCAATCTCTCCTTTTCCTTGGCGGCCTTCCTGGTAATCTCTTGCCGCTTGGGTTTTCATCTTTAACAATTTTTGCAATTCTTGTATTCTCCATGTAGTCTCTCCAAAAGCACCTCCTGCTTCTTTCCCATCTAACTATGTCCTCAACACTACAGACATACCTTATCGTTTCATTTCTGATCCGATCTCTGAGGGTTTTGCCTGCAATGGAGCGTAGCGTACGCATTTCTGCTACTCTAAGAAGGTTCTTAGTTCTATTGATATCGGCTTTGACCTCGTCATGTTGGGGTATGGATGATGGAAAATATGATTATTCTTCTATAATATATTTGAATATACTAATAATATTCTTTTTTCTAAGCATCTTTTAAATAGATTTTCTAGCAACAATTAATAAATATATAATATTAAAAAAATAATGATCAGAACAATGAAAAAATAGAATCTGATATATTAAAAAATACATTAACGCGTTAATTATTGGTCTGTAATGATGTGACAGATATATAATATTATACTTAAAAAAAACATTTGTTCTAATGTTTAATGAATTTTAAGTATGTTAATGGAAAGCATGCTAAAACAAACATAAGTAAATTATCTATAATTTTTTTATTACGACGTGACATTTAATTGTATTACTTACTATGTTGCGTACTAACAGATTGCTGTTTGATTCTCGATACTGTGATTATACAATAAAACTCCATAAAATGTAATAAAACATTAAGAAAAGCGTACGTTTTGTTGTGAACATATCAAAACTACAGAATATGAAACTTCGCAAAGATAAGAAAGCCATTTGTCGTTAAAATGTACGCTTTCTCCGTGTAAAAAGAGAAATACTATTATATTTACGCCTTTTTCATGTTATTTGAGACTTTAATGAATACTTTGTAAAACGCGTATACTGAACCTGGAATTTATTTTTCTCATTCAAATTTTTTTCACGTTAATTTTCATTTTAATTATTTTTACAAATTAGGAACCATTGTTGAAATATTTTTTATCAATAAATAAGTTTATGTCAAAAACATTTGTTTTTTAAGGTATCATATTATGACTACATCCAAAAGTTTCAAAAATTAAAACTACTATTAAACATGACAATAAGCCTTCTAAAGATTTCCAAAGCTCAAAGATTTGAGCTTCAAAAGATTTCCAAAACTTATTCAATTGGAGAATGTATAAAATATTTTCTATCTCTGTATGGAATTGAACCAGCTTATAAAATGTGTCAAAAATAAATCAAATATTGAATGTCGGCCATGTGAGGAGTCAGAGAAATCGACGCGCGTGCATGACACGATGTATGAATGTTGAGGAAGCGAGAGAAATATGTCAGGAAAGAAAAGTGTGGCAGTCCATTCTTTCTGCCTACCCCTTCAGGGAGACGGCGTGATGGTTAGTTAGTTAGTTAGATAAGTTTATGTTAGTAGAGCAAGTAGTATAGCTTATTTGAGCTCTACGTTGCCGCACGAAAGTATTATAGAACTCTCCTATATTGAAGGCGATTTGTCTTCTCAACAAGTTGAAGGAAGTAAGAAATGTGTAGCGAAATTAATTAACACTAATGATAAGATGTTTTCTTTGTTATATATTTTTCTCAATATTTATGTCGTATGATTACATGTTATAACGGGTTATTCAACTAACTAACAATATTAACAGTAAAAAAGTCAATGTCTGTTGATATATCAATTTATAAATAGCTATAAATCATTACAAAGTCACTCCTAGCATAAAAAGTGTATGATAAATTTGATATTGTGAAATCCATAGACATCAACAACCATTATTTACATTACGACACGAATAGCAGACCAAATATTCGCGTGGTATTTCCTAGTGTGAAAGTGGAAAAAATGTTGAATTCCCGCGTCATCTTGCTACAATATGATCAAAAACAACTCTTTCCGCCATCGAAATATGTAATCATTTCCGATAAAATATAATTACAACTTACTGCTGTGCCTACTTAGAAGATATATATAAATTAAAATTTGATACAATTGGAATTTGAAATTTTATATAATTTTTTTTTTTTTAAAAGATTTTTCGTTTTTTTGGAAAACTGACACAATGATTTCGAATTTTCACAATGGAGTTCTGGTCCCAACCCTAATGTATGGAAGCGAAGCATGGAACTGGCAGAAGAAGGATGAGAGTAGAATAAATGCGGTAGAGATGAGGTCCCTAAGACGTATGTGTGGTAGAACGACATACGACAGAATCTCAAATGCTGATATAAGAAAGGAATGCAGAGCGGAAGAAGGTATTATGAACAAAATTATGAAAGGATCGCTGCGTTGGTTCGGACATATGGAACGCATGGATGGAGAAAGAATGGTTAAGAAAGTATACGTTAATGATGTAAATGGGGTACGAAGTCGAGGCAGACCGAGGAAAACATGGCATGACCAAATTAATCAAATTTTAAAGGTTGGTCATGTTAGAAGTCGGAGGAATCGACGTGCGTGTATGACTCGTTGTATGAATGTGGAGGAAGCTAGAGAGGTTTGCCAGGATAGAGTAGTGTGGCGGTCCATTCTCTCTGCCTACCCCTGCGGGGAAACGGCGTGATGGTTTGTTGTTGTTGTTGGAAAACTGAAACCAAGCTTAATTAGCTTACGTGCCTTAATTAACATCACAGATTTTTTTCAGAAGTTTTGTAATATTTATTGGAATATATTTGTTTCGCATTGTGAAGGCATTATTAAATGTATTTGCAAGTCGAAACATGTCATTCCCATGAAGTCATAGAATATAACAATGTTTCTAGAAAACAAACGTTTTTCTTCACATCAATTATTTATCGGTTGAATGACATAAATAGATTATTTAGTTCTTCCGACGGTGAACATATGGTATCTTCGAAATATGTCTATATAAAAAATAAAACATTATAAAAATAACATAATTTTGAAGTTCGGCGGTATTTACGCATTATATTGACTTCAAATAATGATTTACAAATAATAATAAAAATTGCCAATATAACATGCATAACCATTTCTCGGATATATTCGTATATATTAAATATTTCATGATGCCCAAAACATTTGTTTTGTAAGATATAAATATTACGCTTACATCCAAAAGTTCAAAAAATAAAACTACTATTTCACATGACAATAAATCTTCTAAAGATTTCCAAAATTCAAAGTTTTGAGCTTCAAAAGATTTCCAAAACTTAATTAATCGGAGAATGTATAAAATATTGTATATATCCGCCCGGAAGACCTGTATAGAATTGCACCAGCTTATTAACGTTGTCAAACTTTTTTTAACAAAAAGCTTTATTATCCATTAAAGGAAATATACCCCCTTCTTGAAACATATTTGGTACAGGGTGCTTAGAGTTCGAAACAATATTTCAGTACATTCCAGTTTCTTTGAAAATCCTAAATAATTTGGCCATGGTTCAAAATGAGTTATTTTAAACTAGCCTCCCTTTTATATTATTCAATCATAGATGTTGTTTATTCATTTTACCTAAAGCACATCTCCATAAAGCAACATTATTTATAAATATTCTTCTTCTTCTTCTACTTCTTCCTTATTGTAGACCTATTTTCAAGAGTGTTGCTCCTCCTGTGAGGTAGATTCCCAGCTGTCCTTCCATCTTTTAGGAGGTCTTCCACGAGGACGAGTCCCATGAGGTTGATTATGCAATGCAATATAGGGGAGTCTGGTGGTGTCCATTCTTTGAACAAGACCGTACCAGTCCCTTTTTCGCTGTCTGCTCCATTTAATAATATACTCAACCTCACATATCTCTCTTATTCTGGTGTTCCTCACGCGGTCTCTCAGTGTCTTGCCTGCTATCATCCTCAGTGTCTTCAGTATCTTATAAATATTATAATCACTAAATATAAAATAAAATAAAAATTCATGACGACTAGTGTGTCGAATACCTTTATTTTGTCACTATTAATCACGTTCATTTAACTCAAAAGAAACTACCGAATAAGTATGCAGATGACAACATTTGGAATGTCACGTGGAATGAAAACATGTGCCCATTTAAGAACTTTCTTTGTGAGTGTTTTTTCGCTTAACTAAGTACTTGTTTCACCGACAATGGAATTCTGCAGGCGCAGATGTTTGAACCTCCGACCTTTGGGCCCGTGAACTAGTCAACTATGGGCACACAAACACGAGTGAGTCAATCACTTCATAGCTATTATTTGATACGCGCCGTAACATATCCGTTAAATACTCGTATACGGTGTTCATGTAGCATTTATTAAAAAACTTAAGTTTTCATATGTACGAGTAGCATTTACGTTAAATATGCTTAACGACATAATAGAAATAGAGGAAAACCGAGGAAAACAATTTTATTTAACACTTTTAATACTTACTTACTTACTTCCTATGGCCATACAACTCTTGAAGAGTTTTAGGGTCCTTGATGATTTTTCGCCAAGCTCCTCGATCCTGCGCCTTTTGCTCCCAGTAGTCCGATTCGCCCAACCTAGCCAGGTCAGCCAGAACATTGTCTATTAGGCGCTGTCTAGGCCTTCCTAGAGAATTTACTTCAGTCGGTCTAGACGCGTTCAGGGTCTTAACAAATAATAAACAATACCAAGGATATTGTTTATTATTAAATGTGTGTTTTTTCCAAATTACAATTTTATATTATTATTTAATTATTATGTACTGTTATTGTTCTTACTGGAAAAAAAAATTGTACTAAAAGCAATGAGTCCAAGTTAATTTTTAAATTTAAATGTATTGTTCCTTTGTCTTGTATCGACTTTTTAAATGTTTTTCATTAGTCTTTCATTGTTTAGTTTTTATTATATATTTTTACACCTGAAGATGGAGGTACGAGTATCCTCCGAAACATGTCGTGATTTTTAATATTTTGTGAAATATATATTAGGCCGCCAGGGCAAGAGTGGTCTAACCCCAAATTTAGACAACTTAGAATAGTATTTTGAAATATTGGGAAATATAAAGTTTAAGGATATTTTTTGATGGTTACTTATAATAGACCACATTTGACTCCGTATATTTTGATTTTTTGTCAGAGAAAAAGAAGTATTTATGGCGATATCTATGTTTCCACTTAGAAATGGTGGTTAGATTAATTTTTCTTTTATAGTAGGTCACAAATAGGTGTGGGTTAGACCAGTAACTAAATTTTTCAAAAAATGTTGGTTAGACCACTCTTGTCCTAGTGGCCTCATACAACGTTATTTTTCAATTTCCAAAGTATAATAAAGGGTTTTGTGTAATTCTATGTCTTACACCTTAAGTTCATCAAAAAATAAAAAAATAAAAATATGTATAATAAATTTTTGAAAATACTGATCAGGGTTTCTACAGAGTAAGAATATGTTAAGTTACGTTTAAGTTTAATATTACCCTGACAAAGATCCGGTGAGAACTCAACTTATTAAAACCCAAACTTTAATACTCGCTGTTTTAAAAAAACATAACGTATTTTATTATAGTTTTTCATAATATAATTTGATTTCCTAAGTTATCATAAGGTATACGTAATTGATTCAGATAATATTATTTTGCAATAATTCCAACGGTATTATTCCAATCCCAATTAATTGAATTATTGAACTATTTTTAGCCATTGACTAACTAACTTACTAACTAACCATCACGCCATTTCCCCTGAGGGGTAGGTAGAATGGATGGATCGCCATACTGCTCTGTCCTGACATACCTCTCTAGATTCCTCTATATTCATGCATCGTAACATGCACGGTCGTTGATTTTAACCATTGTGTTTGAATATACGCTTTGAAAAACGATCCCACGTGTTTCGTCACCGAACAGGCACTTTCTGCGTTAATTCTATGGAGTATTGTCTCGTTATCGTCAAAGTCGCGTCAATCAAATGAAAGTATTTGCCCCTGGGCGAATCTTGCACGTTAGCGCTACGTGAGAGAGGAACAGTTTTACGATAATTTAACTAATAGGGATATTAATGCGTCCTGCTTGGAACGCAGAAAACTATTTTCGAAATTAGCCAACGACGAGATTAATTGAGTAACCAGAGTCGTGACTTATCCACATCACAATCATAAAAAAAACCGTTTTCTATTTTAATTACAATTATTTTGGAAGTCATCCAACCAGTTTGCATACGATGTATAGAAAATAACTTCCTGAAATTGCGTGATTCAAATTTCTAAAAAAATCTGATATTTATACGAATGGATTCTTATTCAATCATTCTCTACCGTTGTCTATTTTATTCTTCTTCTTCTTATCGATTCTGTTATTGATTGCTGTACGGGACAGATTGCTCCCCCCGTACTATTAATATTTATTTTGGCCGCTGACTGCTGCTCGTCTCCGATGTGGTGTGGATGGTAAAACGGAGAATACGGCGTGATGATGATTGTGTAATAAAACAAAGTTTTATTATATGCGGCAATCAGTGCAGGGTAGAAGCGAAGAGAAGTTTACAGTAGCTCAAATACTGGTTTTTACGTAATTAAGAGCGCCAAGCCTCTTAACGCGCAGCGTGTCCACGCGTGTCAGAATTTGAAGGAAGAGAGAAGCCCGAGTCCTTACAAGACCCGCTTATATAGTCTCCGCAAACTAGAAAAAACGGTTATTCAACGTTTTTTCCAATTTCGGAGAAATTTAGTTGCAGCCGATGTGTTGCTAAGGCCTCTGATTGGCTGTTAACATCACGCGATCAACCGCAAAATTATTCCAAGAATAATCTCGATTGAGCTACTGCATGCATCTCGTTGCTATGCGCTTTCACGCGACTACCGATTGCCTTATTTATTTTAACATAAACAAATTAAACTTAAACGAATTAAACTTAAATTAACACAAAATACAAACATGAATTAAATAATAAAATTAGTATAGTTAAAAATCAAATAAAAATTAATAAAATAATAAAAAATTATTAAAATTAAAACTACTCGCATACGTCCGATACAATTGCATTTCCGTCCTCTTGGGAAGTGAACTGCCATCTTTTCGGTGGTCGGGAACCATTCGGTAGACTGTTCGAGTATTTTCTTGCATACGGGAGACATGCTCGTTCCAACATATTTTCCTTTGGCGTCCCTATCTGACAATGTCTTTAACCTCGCAGATTCTATGAATTTCTTTATTTCTTATTCGGTCACGAGGGCTTTTGTCGGCTATACATCTTAGCACTTTCATCTCATTGACGCGCAGGAGTTGCTTGGTTAAAGCTGTGCCGGTTCTGGATTCTATTGCGTAAGATAGGTCTGACGCGGGTTTGTAGATCTTCACTTTACCCTTATGTATTTCCGGACCCAATAAAATGTTGTTATTTTTCGTCTTTGATTGTTTACACCATAAAAATGTTTGACTTTGTAGTCCCGGGAAGGATGGATAAGAGTGGTGCATAAGACCAAATGAGGAAATAGAAAAAAAAAACTGTGGATACGTGGAACATAAATTAAATAGACAATATGTGCACCATCTAAAAGGAACATTTTGTGTTAAATTATTTTTATTTCGTTATTATATTTTATATCATTGTATTTTATATTATTTGTTTTAGATTTATTTTGTGGATGTTGGACGATCGAAGTGTGCGCGGGAGCATCACACCGCGTCTCCCGCGGGGCGAAAAAAGAAGGATGCATGCATGAGTGCCGGATCGGTTGAAGTGTGACAGTCCATTATTTCTGCCTACCCTTTCGGGGAGACGGCAAGATGGTTAGTTAGTAAGTTAGTTTACGAGTATATAAGGTCCCTAATATCTCAATATACATAAGACTTCTCAGATTGAGTTGGGCCGGACACGTACAAAGAATTGCAAATACGCAGATACCTAAGAAAATAATGACTGGACAACTGGGGGTAGAAGGAGGATTAGATAATCTAGGCTGAGGTGGTAGGAAGAAGTGACGAAAGATGCGGTATAGCTTCTACAACTTACAGATTGGAACACAGCGGTTAATGACAGAAGAAGTTGTAGGCGGAGATCAAGGCTCAATCATTTGGACTGTAGCGCCATCGAATAATTATGCAAGTTTTTACATAGCTTTGACTTAACTTCGATCTTGGCTTTTTGAAAGTACCGATCTGAAGGCTATTGCTCCTCCACAAGCTGGATTTTTTTTTATTTTGAAGATTTACATTGAATACTGTTGTTGAGAGAGTTTCTTTGAGGCTGTAGACGCTGGATCCGACACATGGATTTGATTACTTGGATAGGGGGAGTTTGCTTATTGTCCCCATCGATAATAATTTAATATTCTAGAAATTTGTCAGGGGGCTAAATGGTTAAACACAAATAATTATTTCTAAGATCACAAGACGAGAAAAAAGCACTTACCGTAATATTATACACTATTATAAAGTTGTTTTAGTTGCACAAAAATTCAAATTAAAATTTGTGATGATTTTTATTAATCATTTTTTTATATTTTAAATATCAGTAAAATAAAATAAATAAAATCACCTTGTTAACACCTTGTATGTGAATATTTATAATTTCTCAATTAACGACATACAAACACATTAAAACGTAATTATTTTTTAATGAAAGTGTAATTAATAAAGTCATCTCAATGTGTCTACAGAGATGCGAAGTCAGAACCTTCCAGATGGCCCGCGTTAATTAACGGCTTGACCTAACACAGGTCACTTGGTTCAAAGGTTTATTATCAAATGTTCTGCGTACTATTTCTCACGTCGGACAGGTACTAGCACCCAATTAAGAAGGTATTAAACCGTGGAAATGGCACTTATGGAAATGAAGTATGTGGCGAAAGGTTCCAATTCAGAAACGAATTTTCTCAAACTATTGATTATTATTATTATAATTATTTCGTTGAACATTTCTTTACATCATAATTGTGTGACCAACTCAATGAAAAGGGTATAGCTATTATATTGAATATTATGTTAATTATCCGCATTTTAATACCACGTGAATTTTACACCAGATCAAGGTGAGTGCCCAAAGTCGATCCAAAAAAGCTTATATGGCAGTGCACAATGGTTTTATCATGCCAAACCTAAAAAATGGAAGTGAAGGAAGTAACTGGCAGAAGAAAGACAAAGGTTAATAAATGTAATAGAAATGAGATCTCTAAGACGAATGTAGTATAAGTCAGTACCTATATGATAGATTGTCAAATACAAATATAAGAAGTGAATGCGGTGCGAATTAAAGTGTTATGAACAAAATAATGAAAGGGTCGTTTAGAAGTTTTGGACACATGAAAATAATGAATGAAGATAGAATGGTGAAAAAAGTATTTGTAAACGACGTGAACACCGCTAGAAATAAAGGAAGGCCGAAGAAACGTGGCACAATCAAATCGATCAAATATTAATCATCGGTCACGTAAGGAGGGGAAATCGACGTGCGCACACGGCACGATTTATGAATGAAGAAGATCGAGAGAAGTATGTCAGGACAAAACAATTCAGTTTATTCTTTCTGCCTACTCCTCCGGGGAGAGAGTGTGATGGTTAGTTAGTTAGTTTTATCAAGGATAGTGTGAGAATTACACTGTCATCGCCAAGAATCAAACACGGAACCTTCACTGTGGCATGCTCGTTGATATATTCCTTGGAGTAGAATTGGGCCATATACGAGTAGTTCTATTGCTTGACTGCCTACCGGATATTTTGAACAATAAATATGTTTTTTTTTTCATACAATATAATCATATCATATTTTTTATTATCAATCATAGTATTATAATTATAATATGATCTACAAGTTTTTATTTTACGGATTCTTGAAACTATGGTTTCTTTAATCTTAAATGCAATGGATTTTTTTTTCATACAATATACCTTATTATATCATATTTTTTATTATCAATTATAGTATTATAATTATAATAAACATCAACAAGTTTTTATTTTACGGATTCTTTAAACTATGGTTTCTTTAATCTTAAACGGAATAGATTTTTTTTTTCAAATAATGTAATTGTATCTTATTTTTTATTATCTATCATATCATTATAATTATAATACACATCTATAAGTTTTTATTTTACGGATTCTTGAAACTATGGTTTCTTTAATCTTAAACGGAGCGGATTTTTTTTCACATAATATAATAATATCATATTTTTTATTTTCAATCATAGTATTATAATTATAATACACATCTACAAGTTTTTATTTTACGGATTCTTGAAACTATGGTTTATTTTATCTTAAACGGAATGGATATGAATAGGTAATTTGTAATTTCAAATTTACAGGATTTATAATTTCAAATGTACAAGATTTATACAAAGTAAAACCTTAAGAAACTACTTTAGGTTAACATTTATTTAGAAATAGTTTAGGTATTTCAACAATAATTCTAAAGCTTCTACTGAAAAAAAGTTATTTGTTAAGGCATTGAAATTCTAAACACTCTTCAAATTAAGAATTATAATCTCTTGCCTCCTGGTGTGTTTAAAATTATGATATTAATATGCATTGGGATATCAACATCTTCTTGTCTTTCTAATGTAATGTAAAACGTGATGAGAAAGAATAAAAGAAATGCTAGTTCGTTATATGATGCGCTGTAAGAGAATTACGTAAGAAAATTTATCACACAGTTTTTGTTTAAACAAGTTACGCTCATAAAATTTATACGATTTAACCTATTAAACTGTAGAATAAAACTGTATGAAACAACAAAAAAGTTGTTCTACTTTTCATCTTTAAAGCTGAGTTTTAGATGCCATCGAAGTCTTTTTTTGTTTGCAATATAAAATAATAATAACGTGTTACGAAGAGTTTAAAATCTGAAACCAAAATGTTTCAAAATTTGGAACAGTTAATTGTGGAGAGCAAAACGTATTTTATTTCATTAAAATATTTTATAAAATGTACGAGAAAATTATTTTTCTTTTCTCATGACTGAGGATCGTGTCCATCCTTGAGGTGATTACATCACAAAAACGGGGCTTTAACCCATTCATCGCCACATGTTTGTAGAAACAGCGCGCCGGTACGCCACGTATTTTCTCCCAAACTATCGAAAAATATCGATCATTTTTGTTTTGTAATTATTTTAAAATATTCATAGATGTCGTTGTGATAAAATCGGGATTAATTTTGAAATACATCTTTCGAATATTGCGAAGCGCGCACAGCTGCGCTTATGGCGATCGCGATCGTCTACGTAGAGCGCACATGTGTGCTTACGGCGATCGTCGGGTTAAAAATTTGCATATTATTATTATTATTATTCTGTAAACTATCTGCTATAGCTTTGGATATCCTACCACTTAACCGAAGCTGTTATAGGCGAACGGCGCCTTTCGTCAGCTTCGTTCATTCAAACCCTAGGCCCGTCCTTCGCCCATGCGGGACTTACTTCAGAAAAATTGTATGTAAGAAAATAAGAGGGACCCAGGCCAAATTTAATCTACTCCTATTTTCCTTGGCTTGTTATGTTCTCCTGTTACCTGTCAGTCTCCAGACTGCAGCCATTGAGAGGCCAGTCAGCGCCCTGATTTGATCGGACCAGAGGGTCGGTAGCCAACTTTGTGGTCGCTTCCCCTCTACTTTTCCCATTATTATAAGCATTTCGATATTTTCCTGATCTCTCCTTTAAAATATTTTAACATTCCATGAGAACACACCCACGAGAGGCTTGCTCTGATGCCCAACTGGTCAAGGATCGACTGGTTCGCCTTTTTCGCATTTCATGGTATGCGCAGCATTCATCGCCAGCACCACATCTCGAAAGCTTCGATTTTGATTTATAACTTGCGATTCGTCGAATTAGTTAGATATATAAAAAAAGTAAAATTTATTTTTTATTTCTAGTACAAGCAAACCATTATAACACATTTACTGAGATTTTTTGGTGATGCTTTACTTTTGGTCATAGAAAATGTTTTTTAGTACATCCACACTGCAGTTACACGAATATAAACGCCACATTAAAGTGAATTAAGTGTAAATTAGAACCTTAACCGCCCTACCTATAGGTAACTTTCCGATAAACATGCAAAAAAGCTGTTTTTTTATTAATTAAATTTAGTTAAATATTAATTTTATTTTTTTAAATTATGAAAAACGTCATAGACTCGACCACATACTTCGCCTGCCCCTAGTAAAATTATCATTTTTGTGAAGACTTGTACTCAAGTGTTGATGGCACAGGCGCGTATCCCTTGTACATTTTAGGTACATTACTTTTTCTCAAGCGCGTACGTGATATGTGATAGCGCAGAATGGAACAGTTAAAGTGAACGTATCACGTACGTTCAAATACGTAGGGTGGTTAAACTGATAATTTTGACAACAATAGTTTAAATATGATACCTCAATTAAAAAATGTGCAATACTTTATAGAATAAAAGAAAATTCTATACATTCTCATTAATACATTTTATTAGTAATTTATGTTTTTGAACCTTATAAATGATGTATAGATAGTCTAAGATAGATGTGTTAGAGTCGTATTGCCCTACGTAGCTTGGCAAATGGACCGTCTCAGAACAATAATTGATCCATCATGACTGGCTGTTGCTATTGCGTGGAGAGAAATAGGCCATAATCAAGATTGCCCTTTGCGGCAGATTCAGATTTGCGGAAGTTATTTCATGTGCCCGCTTGAACCGTTAACAGCTACGAATCACTTATGTCTATAGAATCCGTTACAAAATACAGAACGCAGAATATATTATAATATTGAACTAAAACTATAATTTTAATACATAATTTAAAGGTGTAAAAACGTCGACAGTAATGTTAGGATATATTAAATAATAACATAATATTCAAATCAGATTTATGTTATTCAGATAATTTAAAAAGTTTTATATGGACACAAAAATCATGCATGTTCATTGACGTTTGACATTGACATTGACATTTAGGATATCGTTGCAATCTTCATCATTTGACATGAAAATGGAGACGAAAATGAAAAGAGGAGCTTAAGAAAAATTATATTTAAAATATTTTGAATACATTAATGGTAAAAAGAAACATAATAATCATATTTTAATGTAATTAGAATTTCGCAAAAACCGATTTTTTACATGCGCAATGCAACGTCACTGCTATATATGAAGGGTTTTTTGTTTTGGAATACTAAAGTGAATTAAACGTAAATTAGTATCTCAAGTGGGATTTTTGTAAAAATACGATAATAATAAGTCAGGAGTCGGAGAAAACGACGTGCATGCATGACACGGTGTATGAATGTTGAGGAATCTGAAGAAGTATGCCAGGAAAGAAAAGTGTGACAGTCCAATCTTTCTGTCTCCCCCTTCGGGAGGAGACGATGTGGTGGTTATTTATAATAGTTAGTACCTTGATCATTTTTTACTTTATTTTTAATATTAAAAAGCATACAAATAAATTAACAGAATGCAACATTTGTAAATGAACTTGTATGTTAATATACAAAAACTTGTGATAGTGAGTAAATTGTTTATTTATTATTATATATATTGTATATTGTATGGATGTTTCCTGGTACGGCAGAAGAAGGATGAAAGCAGAATAAATGCGGTAGAGATGAGGTCCCTAAGACGTATGCGTGGTAGAACGATATACAACAGAATCTCAAATGCTGATATAAGAAAGAAATGTAGAGCGGAAGAAAGTATTGTGAACAAAATTATGAAAGGATCACTGCGACGGTTCGGACATATGGAGCGCATGGATGGAGAAAGAATGGTTAAGAAAGTATACGTTAATGATGTAAATGGAGTACGGAGTCGAGGCAGAATGAGGAAAATATGGTATGACCAAATTAATAAAAATTTAAAGGTTGGTCATGTTAGAAGTCGGAGGAATCGACATGCGTGGTTTGACTCGTTGTATGAATGTGGAGGAAGCTAGAGAGGTTTGCCAAGATAGAGTAGTGTGGCGGTCCATTCTCTCTGCTTATCCCTGCGGGGAAATGACGTGATGGTTTGTTTGTTTGTATATCGTATCTTATTTTCATTATAAAAAAAAATCCGGTTTCAATTTTATGTATCTTTCGGAATAACTATGTATACCTATACATATGCATGTACATACACCAATGCGCACCAATTGAATACCGTTATGTTCAAATCCCTTTGAATACATAACATCTTACTACTTCGAACGGCTTAAGAATTATTCAAATCACATTGCTCAACTATTCGTGAATAAGTCTACGAATATTTCAATGCATAGACAAACACTGTTTTTGTACACAGTACTTACTTACCGAGTATTTGAGAAAGAAAAAGGCATTAAGATTCGGGCCCTTTGGGTCTAACGTTATGTAAAAATTTCACACTTTATGACTTCCCTTGGTTTCTTTATTTTTTTCTATACACTTCTAATTATTTTAATGTAATAACACCGTGGCATTTTGAAATAGATAATGGACAATAGGAGTAAATGATGACCATAAACGAAACAAGAGATTTGGATTTCTAACATATCTGCATACATACATCTAATTAAATGTTCTAAAGACATGTCGGCTACAGCGTGAGTCTCTTGTTATCTTTGATGTATTAAATACAATTTACATTTTTAATTATGATGTAAGAGCAATTTTACATATGTCAATTGTGTGTACCATTCAAAAACGAATAATTATATACAATACGTATATTTTTAAAATGTACTTTTTATACATTATTTCATTGAAAAATCTTTACTACTCATCACATAAATGCTATTTAAAACTTTTGAAAAATTTAACATACTCATTTTACGGAAATCTCTTGATGGAAGTTAATTTTAAATAATTATACAAGACAACTATGTTTTTAAGAACTACTTAGACTTTCGTCTTTATCAACATATTATTGACATATTGTCTATTTAATTCATGTTCCACGTATCCACCGTTTTTTTTAAATAAGCAGTAATTAGGCACTTAAAACAAGCCAACACCAGCAAGAACTTTAAAATAATATTGAAGAAATTATTTAAATTGTCATTGGAACAAATGAAAAATTTCTTTCTTTATATAAACGAACAAAATTCAAAAAACAAAATTCTTTATATAAACGAAAAAACTTGTATAATTTTAACAACAAAACAGTACAAACGTATAACGTGTCACAATTAACTTTTATAAAGTGCAGCAACAATCAGTTTATTATTTTATACTTAGAACGCGACTTTGACTTAGCTAATTTTGTATTTAAAATCTCTCCAAAAATTTGAATATAAAAACAATGTACTATTTAAGCCCACACTCTACCTTCTTTCTAGATTAATAGTTCTCCCATTACGCTATGTCAGAGATTAGTCATAGTGAAGAAATTAAGAAAGTCATACATATTTATCAAATGGTCCCACGCAGTAATGTCCTAACTACAACATGGGTCCTTCTATTTTTGGACTAGCACACCTTTTAACTATATTTCTTTATCCGGTATAGTAATTGAAGATGACTGAACCGGACGGCAGATTCAAATATACTTCTTTTTAATAAAATACGAATGAAAAAGTCTGCTTTCTAGAAGCTTGATTATATTTTATGAGAATGATATGTTTCGCCTGTCTAGGGCATTATCAAATGTCAAATGTGTCAAATATCAACATGACTTAAGACAGGTGAAACATGTCATTCCCATACAATATAATAAAACTTCTAGAAAACTAACTTTTTAATAGGTAATATTTATCATCATTGTTCAAGAAACAATAAATATGCTTCTCCTTCGTCATGAGAATGAAAAAGAAGAAGCTTTTTCTGATAGATGGAATGTACCATAACACTGTTCTTTTCTGACTCCTCACTTGGCCGAAATTTAATATTTTCTTGATTTGATCATGCCACGTTTTCCTCGGTCTTTCCTTATTTCTAGTTTCATTAACATCGTTAACATTACTTTTTTACCATATTTCCATGTGTCCAAACCATCTTATTGTTCCTTTCATTATTTTATTTAACAGTTTCATACTCAATTGTATGTTCTCGGTCGAGTTTAATGTATCTATCTGTTAATATACGAGTATAATATAATGTTCGTATATACTTAGAATATTACTAAAACCATAATGATATAAAAGGAAAATAATGGTTTAAATACTATATGGCTTTTGGGTTCTAGTACACATACGATGATAATTTTTATGTAATACATTATACGCATGAGTATACGAAATAAAAAAATGTTTCATATGATAACGTAGTTGCCCTGTTAATTGAGAATATTCAATTAATTTTGCATGACCTTTTGTGATACACATTAGGCTCAACAATCCTCCAGGCAAATTTCTTGTTATTGTGCAAAATAAGATGATGGTTGATTTGTTACGTGAGCTGTATGTGAACTATGTGCTCTAACAAATGCTTTAGTTCCCGAGGCGATCTTATTTTTACATATACCGCAGCAGTTTGACTCTTCAGAGGTATCCAAATTAAAGTGGGAAAGATTCCAACTTAAGAATATATTGATTAAAATTCAAGTAAGCTCAATTCGATACGCGGGTCAAGAAAATGTCTTATTTCATAATAGACACTGCAAATCGAAAGATAATATTTTTAAATTCTAGTAAATAATTTATTGTTAAAAAAAAACTTTCTTACGCAACAATTGGTGTTAGTAATATTTGATCTTGAAAAATTTAAAGTTGGTTTACATACATAAAAAAATATTACATAAAAAAAAACACAAATAGTATAATTATAAATCATTATTACAAATATGTGTTAAAATAATTACGATCTATGATAAAAATTCAAATATAAACAGAATTAATATTATAATTAGTTTGATATAACATATCACGCATTGAAAATGAAATAATTCTTAAGTTTCTTCTATGTTCGCCATACTTTGTGTTTTAGATGTTTTATTTGTCTTTTTATTTTTTATACAGGTACTTTGTATATACAACACTTACTTTAAAAAAAAATTAAATATCGGACATATTTTGGACAACCCGGTCCTTCCTCAGTGATATTATAATGATATTTAAAAATTTTAATATCTTTATAATATCACTGACGAAGGACCGGGTTGTCCGAAACATGTCTGATATTTCATTTTAATTTTTTTAAAGTAAGTGTTGTATATACAAAGTATATAAAAAAGAAAAAGATAAATAATTTAGAAGTGTATTTAAAAAAATCTATCTTTGATTGATACGACCAAATAGCTCGATATGAAATTTAATCATATAATTATAATATTTCGCAACTAAGCAACCAAATACACAAAAAAACAATTCTAAAAATTTGTATTAAATACAATTATTTTACAAATATTCCTTTACTGCAATTATTACCCTGATGCAGATAAGAAGAGTATCGAAACCGGTATAGTAAAGTAAAGATATATTCTTAGACTACAGATTTCAGTCACGGCAACATTCGTTTAATAAATCTGAAGCCCCAAATTTAATACTCCTGTAGTCGGATTTGCCCACAAGAATAGTTAAAGGAAATGTTCTCGAAAATGTTATACTGTTCCGATTACAAGTTTAAAGATCACATTTTTCATTCCGCCTACGAGAATAACTAATTTATAGTATTAGTATGTTGGCGCAAGGAACGCGTTATGGATCTGTGAAAAAAAATGTCTATGATTTAATCCTCAAGAACTTTAATAACGAAGTGTTGCATAATCACATACGTATATATAGCAAGAGCTCTAAATGAGGTATTGAACATACGTTTTATTAGTTTCTCACGGCTATCGAATGAATTATCCGTTTTATAATGGATACGATGCTCAAATACTCAATTTGAACATACATTTACATAAACTTTATTATTTATTTATTTAATTAATTTTATAAAAAACCCAATTGGGTTATATGGATACATTTTGAGATCTTACTTGTAATTATATAATGTTTCAGGTATATTTTTAATTGATTTGTAGTGAAACTCCTTGTGTCTTTTGGTAGTTCATTGTAAAGTTTCAGTACATTGTTCAATATCCTTGATTGTTCTGTCGTGCATTCGGTAAGTGATATCTGTCACAGTTCCTGGTCCAGTGTCTATGTACGTCTGAATTTTTAGTTAATTTGTAGCTGCTGTCTGTTGTCTCTTCCATGGTCACTCTGTGTACAATTTTCAAGGTCTCAAATTTGGTCAGGTCTGATATGTTCATTTATTTTATTTGTCTGTATACTTGTATGGTTGGGGTAAGATAGTTAATGTTTTAAGCTTATTTTATTATTTTATTTTGCTGTCTTTGGAGTCTGCTGATGTCCTTTTGATTTCCTGTCCCCCAGAAGGGAATCATATAAATGTCAGTCGGCTTTTAACATACGCTTCGTACATCAAAACCTTTTCTTTTCTTGGTATGTAATTTTGTATTTTGTAGAAGAGGGAGAGGAGATTTATTTATTATTTCTTGAACAATGATGAAAACTCTTCTTCTTCTTCTCCTTTTACACCTTTGGTCTCTTCCTTTAGTTTAGGCTAGCTTCTCTTGGGAAGTACACTCCCAGCTATCCCTCCATCTCTTTGATGGTCTTCAGGGGGACGGTAGCCAACAGGAATTTGATGCACCACAACGTGTGAGATTCTGGAGGGATCAATCCTCTACACGTGCGCATTCCAGTGACTTCTGCGTTTTCTGCCCCATCTGAAAATATCTTCCACCTTACAGACGTAAAACTCCGCATTAAACAATTAATACGAATGAAAACATCTGTTTTCTAGAAGTTTTATTTTATTTTGTGTGAATGACATATTTCGTATGTCTACGCCATTGTCGTATGTCATTTCAATCACATTCGATATAATAAAACTTCTAAAAACATACATTTTCATTTTTATTAATTACTTACTTTATATTAAGTCATTTAACAACAACAACAAACCATCACGCCGTTTTCCCGTAGGAGTAGGCAGAGATAATGGACCGCCATACTACTCTATCCTGACACAGCTCTCTAGCTTCCTCCACATTCATACAGCGAGTCATACACGCACCTCGATTCTTCCGAATTCTAACGTTATTTAATCTAGTCAAAATATATTTTTAAAGACGTACACCCAAAAAGCATTTGAATCAATACTCTTAAAATTTGGTATATAATTTTCAATATGAGTAGAAAATAGCCCATTATTATGAAAAATTAATATGTTCGTGTCTAGGCTTGAACCCAAGTCCCTTGGATCAGGACTAAAGTGTTCAGTGCCTTAGTTAATTTGCGGATTTAAGATAAATTTCAAGTAAAATATTGTGTAGATATAGATTTCGTATAAATTAGTTCAATAATAAGTAGAAATATAATATATAAATAAAATATTTATTTGAAAAGCTTCGTACTATAAAATGAACTGAAAAATAGTAAAACGTTAGTTCGTTTCATAAAGGCGCGTTTTGTCTTTTGTTCGTTTAACAAAAGAAACATTTATGAAAAGCTTGTGGCAATATTTTGTTCATAATAAATTTCTTAGTCAGAAATGACAATTTTTAAATATACTCGTATATAGAAAACGCGATTATTTAGTGGTTTTACTTGGATTTAATTTATATAAATTGTGACAATTTTGTTTCGCCTTGCGAGGGCGTTCTCAAACTGATCTGCAGTTTGTTCTGAAGCAGTCTGAGAATGCCCTCGCAAGACGAAACAAATTTGTCACAATTTATATAATTTATATAAATTAAATCTAAGTAAAATCAGTGTTTACTATTATAAATTAATAATAGAGTTTTACAAAACTAATACCTCAAACGTCAATGACAATTTTTTACAGATATTCGTTAAAAAATTATGTTCTTGTTACTCGTATTAAACGGTCTTTTCGTTATATCGGTTGTCGAATCTCTCTTTAAAACCTTCATTGGATGCTCTTACACCTGCCTTAGCATTGATGAATAATAGATAGTCATCACAATACAAGATATCAAATAGCATGACATATTCATTTACACCACTGACACAGATAGAATAAAGCTGTGAAGTGTTTTAGAACGCGGAGAGAAAATATTTTTACATTATTAATTTAAGTGTCATATTTCAAAATAACTCAATCTCACTTACCACAATGATGACCAGAGAACACATGTCTCATCTTAGTTTCTAATTCGTACTTCCATATTCTCTTATAATTGCCGTGTAACTCGGTGAAGAACACTACACACGCGTCATTGTAGCCACGGGGAGAATTACGCACGGCGAAGGTATTGATCAATAGACAATTATGCAATGTTGCTCGTTACAACACCCAGTACCGAGAGGAACTTAAAGTTTAAAGCAAATGAATTCCGTGAAATCATCTCGAGTACTGAATACTCATATCTTTCACAGCTGTAATGATTAATCACTTTCAAATCGAGCAGATGCTCTGTATAATTTAACTTATTGGCAGTATCCAACATATAAACTATTAATACAGCGTTGATACTATACAATTTCTCTTCGATACCCTTTCGTTGGTAATATCGAAACCTACCCATTTCTGATATTGACGTTAGAACTTGGTATTCAATGTATTTTTAAATGCCATGTCAGATCACCTAACAAAGGTTCCTACCTATGTAATACTGTATGGAAACTACTCCACTGTGTTTTAAATCAAGTCTATGATTATTACATTCCAAAGACGTTTGTTTTTGCAAACTATACTGTGACCTCAACACTTTTTTAATGTGTTTTATGACGTTGAAGTTATTTTTTCAATCCGCCAATGATGAAATAATTAAACCTTGACTTCTAAATTTACTGTTTTAAATGTTGAAAACATATGTATTATAGTAGTTGTGTCATATTATATGGCAGATATGATTCCATTCATCTTATCAGATAATTATCATATGGTATCAGACAACTGTATGATTTATTTATTAGTATTTATACATATTTTTAAAAGATAAATAAAATATCAAAGATAAACGTCCCTTTTCTGTAAGTTTTGTGATCGAAAAATAATATTTGATAATACCCCAACTAGACGAAAAATTACACTATTATGTAACATAATAAAACTCATGAGTTTTCCATCAATATAAAATATGACCACTCTCTCCCTCTCTCTAAATACATTAATTTTTTTAATGACTTATATTTGATTTATAATGTTTTTAAAAATATGCCGTAGTATTTTATCAGATGCATTTTGACTTATTTTCTTATTCCCCGAAACTACTGTTTATTTAATTAAAATAGAAACAACAACAATAACCAATCACGCCATATATCTCTGAAGGGGTAGGCAGAGAGAATAGAACGCCAGACTACTCGATCCGGACACACGTCTCTAGCTTCCTCCAGCGATTCTTCCGAATTCTAACATGGCCGTTTTAATTTTTTTTTCAATCTGGTCATGTCAAGTTTTCCTCGGTCTTCCACGACTCCGTACTCCATTCACATAGTTAACGTATACTTTCTTAACCATTCTTCTTTCGTCCATGCATTCCATATGTTCTAACCAACGCAATGATCCTTTCATAATTTCGTTCATAATACTTTCTTCCGCTCTACATTCCTTCCTTATATCAGCATATGAAATTCTGTCGTACGTCTTTTTACCACACACGCGTCTTAGGGATCTAATCCCTACAGCATTTATTCTGCTCTCATCCTTCTTCTGCCAATTCCATGCTTAACTTCCATACATCAGGGTTGGTACTAAAATAAATTTTAAATTTGTAGAATATATTGTAAAATGAAACTATTTTACATATCTAATATAACTCGGTATTTAAGATAGAAATCATTTCATCATGCACGTCAATAAAGTCATAACAGTCTATTAAGGGTAATTATGTCTTATTGAAATGCACAGGTCAATGAAGATCAGATGCAAATCAGAATCATCTCGTTCAACAACTTGTCTTCGAACCAATTTATATCTCACTATTTATGCTAATCTGTACATTTGACCTTACTCAGTCATCAGAGAGTTGGGTTCCTCTCAAGTAGCCCTTCTTAGAAAGGTTTTAATAACGGTACACAAAGAATTATGTAATTTCCAAATTCAAAATTCATTTGTATATTTTTCATATATTTTGTTTTAATTTTATTTTAAACGAATAGGGTACTCAAAGTATTTGAAATATAACCATAAACACTTGATATATTTCATCGCGCCGCGTTTTCCTCGGTTTCCTCTTCCTATTTTTCTAGTTCCGTTTACATCGTTAACATATAAATACTTCTTAATTGTTTCTTGAAATGACTCCATATAAAATTATTAATATGAAAAAAACGATAGTTTTCAAGGAGTTTTATTATAATATTTATGTATGACATTTTTCGCCCTTCTAAGGCAGGGAAGGCAGATATTTGATAATGCCTTAGAAGGGAGAAACATGTCATATATAAATACTATAATAAAACTCCTTGAAAACTATAGTTTTTTCATACATATTAATAACATATACATCTGTTACCATTCTTTCGTCATGCATTCTTTCCATGTGTCCAAACCATTTTAATGATCCTATCATTATTTTTTTCATAACACTTTCATTCACACTGCATTCACTTCTTATGTTTTCATTCGACACTCTATCATACAAAGTTAATCTACACATTCGTCTAAGAGTCAATCTTAATTATACCTCATTAATTCAACTTTTATCCTTCTTTTGCCAGTTCCATGTTTCACTACCACACATAAGGGTCGGCACAAGAACACCACTGTGCACTGCCACAATGATGTTATTTATCTTCAAGTTAATTCGCTTTTAAATAGTCCATGTTTTGGCCGAAACACTATGATACTTCAACATTATTACTGTTAAAATTTTAACACTGTTATAATAACACAATTTTTTTTATTCACTGAGAATGTCGCGACAGCTGTTTCGCCAACCGATGTTGGCATTTATTGTAACAACTGATGATGCCAACATCGGTTGGCGAAACAGCTGTCACGACACTTTCAGTGAATAAATAAAAATTGTGATATTAAAACAGTGTTTTTAATGTTAACTGTAATAATTAGCTTTTTTTCTATTAAGTCCATTTGTAGGGTCAGTTTAGAATTTAAAAAAAAATGACATTTTTGTGTCAATAATGCACTATTAAAAAGAGAAGTATTTTTTAGCAATTGTTTTCCATGACGCATGCGTTATTTCGAGAGTTTAAAAACTTAATTGAAGTGCAATTTGACACACAAAAACTCATTTCTTTGTAACAAAGAACTAGAAAGCGATTTCTAATTTTATCAGTGCATTTGATCATTTACATAATCAAGCAAGGAATAAGAGCTGGATGCGCTGTAACAGAAATGTAGGTGAACATATATTTCGTCGGGTGCTTCCTTCCTACATACTCGTACATATCTATTTAAGATTCACGTTCTAATGTAAATTGGAGTGTACTATAGATGCTTGCACCGGGTACTCACGTCTATCTAATTGCATGTGTTAGACCTTTACCAATTCAAATTAGCACTTTTCCCGCCATTCGCAGCTCGATCATACGCCATTGTGAGCGCAAATTACGAATTATTTCATCGCGGCCATAGTTGCGCTCTGAAGAAAGTGTGAATAAACTGCTATAAATTATACAATGGCATGTGCTACAAAGGTTAATAACAAAACGAAACTTTATAAGAATAGATACGAAACAGCGATTAAAGTGTGATTACTGGGTGAGCATTTAAATTTCTTGGCTGGAAATTTGCATTTTTAGTTTCGATAGCAAATTCGAGGAACTGTCAAAAAATATTAAACAGTAGAGTCTCGGTTATCCGACCTTCCGAATTATCCGACCTACCGGGGCAATGCCCCTATCCTCTACCCGACTGCACGCATTATATTCGCGCGCCAGGCGACGTGGCTTACTACGTGGCCCAATCATGGGAGAGTGTTGGAGTATGTACCTACTGTAACACATGTTTTATTACTTTGCCTTAAGTGCATTTTGATGTTTTAGTTCGTTACATTTAGTTATGTTACATGTACATATTTGAAAAGTTTTCGATGTGCAAATAAAATTAACACATTTTCAATGTCGTTTTTATCATTTTCCGTGTTATCCGACCTTTTCGCTTATCCGACCTTGCCGCGGCCGGTTTAGGTCGGATAATCGAGACTCTACTGTAATTCAAATACGTTCTACCTCATATGGGCATACAACTATTGAACTGCTTAAGCCTCCTTGATTATGCTGTTCTAAGCTGCTTGATATCCGATTTAAGCAAATAAAACTATTTATTGCTTTTACCATATTTCGTAAATAAATATAAACATGAATAGGGAGTATATGTAAGATATTAGCTCTTTAATATCATTTAACAACAACAAACCATCATGCCGTTTCCCCGCAGGGGTAGGCAGAGAGAATGGTCCGCCACACTACTCTATCCTGACATACCTCTCTAGCTTCTCTAGAGTCATACACGCACGTCGATTCTTCCGGCTTCTGACATGACCAACCTTTAAAATTTGATTAATTTGGTCATGCCATGTTATCCTCGGTCTACCTCGACTCCGTACTCCATTCACATCGTTATCCAATTTTTTTTTACCATTCTTTCTTCACCCATGCGCTCCATATGTCCGAACCAACGCAGCGATCCTTTCATAATTTTGTTCATAATACCTTCTTTCGCTCTACATTCCATTTTTATATCAGCATTCGAGATTCTGTCATACATCGTTCTAACACACATACGTCTTAGGGACCTCATCTCTACCGCAATTATTCTGCTCTTATCTTTCTTCTGCCAGTTCCATGCTTCGCTTCCATACATAAGGGTTGGGACCAGAACTTTATTGTGAACGGCCATTTTTGCTTTCATTGATAAATTCTTGTTTCCAATAACTATTTTTAATGTCATTTATAATAATATCATTTTAATACCATTTAACCTTAAAATATACAACGTTTAAAATCCATGTAACATTTTCCAATATGTCACATAGATTATTCAATATACCATACACAGATTTTATGGGTGACAAATAACAATCAAACTGAATTATTTATTGCAGAATTATGTGGAATACATATAATATTACGGAACCCGACTTTTCTGGATCTGCCATAGTTAAACCGAGCTGAACTGATAATGACCGATAGAAGGTATTCATTTTATGCATGGTTGTGGTATACACAACTGTAAAGCTTTTGACGAGTTACCTCTGCCGCGCCGCTTAGCGCGTAAGCGGTTAAATCAAGCAGGTCAAGCTACCTGTGAATTAACACTTTGAGGCCCGATAATTTTTTTATCTAATAATATGAAAGATTTTTTTAATATAAGTAGTTCACAAAACCGAAGAATAAAAAACAGAAACAAATTTTTGTCTTCAAATCATGACAATATTACGATTTGTTTATATTATTTTTTGTTAACGTAATTTTGTTTAGTCACACTAATAAAATTAATTAGCTTATTCAAAAATTATATAATATCAATAAAATATTAGTTTTTCAATCCATTCGTTTTTTCAGTTGTTTTCTTCATTGTTATTTCAATGGCAAGCTAGTTTTGCAGGAATGGTTCTTAAAAAGGCCATATCTTTCCTATTGTGTTGGAAGGTTTCGCCGACTTTGTGTCGTTTCCAGAGGTGTTGGATATTATACAAGTAGTAGCTATAGCAACACCATACATGGACGCATCTTTCTTGCTGCTTCCTTTCGGGTTTTACAAAATCTCTCTTCTTATTTCTTCGTTTCCTCATTGCTGAAGGTTGTGATCCATGGAGTTGCCCGTGGCTTAAACAAAACGCTTCCAATCCTCTCTGATCTTCGCAGCCCGCATTGCCGAGTAAAGGTCACCTCCAGTCATATCCTAAATCTAATCAAACCATCGCGCAGGAGATCTGCCATTACTTCTTTTGCCTGGAACACTTCCTGTGACAATATTTTTAACAGGTTCCTATAATAATAATATAATAAATTGGATAATTTATAGCTCTCTCCCGGCATAAAATTGTCACTAAAGAAACTTAATTCTCGCCGATTGTATTTACAGATGGTCTATTTGGTATTTAAGCTCATTAACCCCTACTGTGTGGTTGGCTACATTTGCATTCCAAAATATGGTTTAGAAATGTGGCAGACTACTTTGCAGCTTTACATGAATGTGTCTTATAAACCTTTTTATTTTAATTCCTTATACTATTCGCTATTCGCTCAATATTCAAGATATATTGGCCTCAAACAGTGTCAAATGCCGTTCTTTGGACCATGGCAGGCGAAAAGCCAATTAGAGAACAAGTCGCTAGACGCAAATGGCTGTGGATCGGTCACACTCTGAGACCGAACCCAGTCTACATCGCTCAGGGCGCATTAGACTGGTCCCCTATGGGGGGAAAGAGGAAGCGGGGCAGACCTAGAGCCACCTGGAAAAGAGCCCTGTATAAATATTTCTAAATATTATAATGAACTGGGACTATCTGTTTGAGCTGTAAATGTTGACAAATGCAGTTCGAGACCACGTGTTTTACTGCAATTAGAACTAGTCGCACAATGGGGGTTAAGGACCAAGGAAATAATCTCTCGATCAAGACAAAAAAGTATTTTTGATCAGATTCTAAAAACAGTTTATGTCAGGTCTAGAAGGGTCAATGAGAACTGGTTTACCCAATACGCCCAGAGCAGCCTCCCGCGGTGCATCTCTCGGAAGGTCAAAGAAAGTGCATGATAGGAGCAGCCACTTTCTCGGCTTCTTCTCTTACAGATTGGTTATGTTACCCGTTATTAATGACCCTCGGCATCCTTGCGCGTTTATATTTATGACATCTTTCACTTTCGTGTTAATATGATATGTTAATTCCCTATTAGTCTCACACGTTCCTCGTCTGGTATGCGTGTCAATAAATTCCATGTCAGTTTTTTAAATCGTCTATAAATCTGGCAGCCGCGATCGTTAAGCTGTTTCAGACATGTCTTGCACTTTTTATGTATTTTAAAATTGTTCTAAGATGATTAATCATTTACATAATTACTTATCTATTACTTGCTAGTTATAAAGAAGAATGCTGTCATATTATAGCGTTCAATATTAACATCTTGAACATGAAATTAAAGGCTGAATTTCGTGAATAAGATAGCTGATGAAATTGGCGCCCGCTGGCAACATGATGACCTTGCATAAAGTAGGAACTATACACCAGCGACTTTCGTCAGGAGCGGAGTCAAACCGGGTGGTGGTCTTGGGGACAGAACCCTTGGTTCCTGATTAAAGAGGCATGGGTCCAAGCATGGACACGACTAGATTCATTTGGCATAATAATAGCATATTTTTTTTAAGGATACGGAAGATATAAAATCGAACAGTGTAGAGTAAACGTACATGGAGGACCGACCCCAATCGTTAGAAAAATAGGCTATAAAGAAAAGATATATGTTTTCTTAATTTTATATATATATGTACATTATTTAAATTTTGTTTTACTTTGAAAATCTAACAACAGTACACTCCCGATTTTCCAAGGTCGGGTTATCTGGATTATCCGGGGAAACGCCTCTTTTTTAGTTGTTTTATTATAATTTTGAGTTTTCAATTCATTTGAGGTATTATCAAATGCTTTAGACAGGTTAACAAATTAAAATTAAAATTCTAGAAAACAGACGTTTTCATTCGTATCAATTAATAAACTCACTAAAACGCCGGCCCCCCGAAGGTGAAGGCAGAAAAAAATGACCACCACATTGTTCTTTCGCTTCCTCAACATTCTTCTCCTCACGTAGCCGACATTTAATATTTAATTAATTTGATCGTTCTACGTTCTTATCATTGTTCCGTTTATATTATTTACATGTAGTTTCCTTACCATTATTTATTTATTCATTCATTCAGTATGTCATTGATGGTGTCATGAACAAAATAATGAAAGGATCATTAAGATGGTTTGGACATATGGAAATAATGAATGAAGAAAGAATGGTAAAAAAAATATGTGTTAATGATGTAAATGGTACCAGAAATAGAGGAAGACCAAGGAAAACGTGGCACGATCAAATAAATCAAATATTGAATGTCGGCCATGTGAGGAGTCAGAGAAATCGACGCGCGTGCATGACACGATGTATGAATGTTGAGGAAGCGAGAGAAATATGTCAGGAAAGAAAAGTGTGGCAGTCCATTCTTTCTGCCTACCCCTTCGGGGAGACGGCGTGATAGTTAGTTAGTTTTTTTTTAGTTAGTTTACAATTACAATGGAATTACAATTACAAAAAAAAACAAAGAATAAATTAATTTTGCTTACAATTACAATGGAATGGAGTGTCGCATCGGTTAAAGTGTGGCAGTCCATTATTTCTACCCTTTTGGGGTGACGGCGTGATGGTTAGTTAGTTAGTTACAATGGAATTCCACAGTTTTAACGCCTTAACTTTCAAGAAATTAATTAATTTTGCTGTTGCGAAAAAATTTAGTTGTGCGATTGAATTAATATTAACACTCTTCAAAGTCGCATATCAGAAACGAGAGTTTAGTGAGAATAGTCAAAATTATTTATCGGTCATAAAATGTTTAATATTCTGTAATAATAATATGTAAACATGCGTTTAATAAACACAAAACTCGAATTTCTATATCGATAAGAATATATTATGTTACGATCTGTGTCTTAAATCTTTCAATATAACATCGTCGTTAAACCTAGATTCCATAGCATCTAACACTTTCTTCGAATGTACAATTCGTGGAATTAAGTGGGACACATTTCAGATGATCGCGGTTCACGTTTGGCGCTAACAAACGGAGACTGATAATGTAGACAGTTGTTCTTTATGAATATTAATAAATTCTAGAAAATTACAAAACCGTTATCCATTATAGCATTAAAAAAAAATTTCACCACCTCGCCTTCTGAATAACAAGTCATCAGTTTCCATACCAAAGATTTAAATAGAGATGATTTTTAGATATGGTACTACTGACGACCTTCGTGGCCGAGTGGTAAGTGCTATGACTTTTAAGGCCGAAGGTCCCGGGTTCAATTCCCGGAGATGGCAGTGTGATAGTCAGAGATATACCTATATTATTATTATTATTATTATTCTGGTGATTTTTATTTTAAGTGCGCCGTTTTGTAAAATCAATTACTCCAAGGGCGCACTAGGAAATGACTAACCGAACAGTGCAGTCTTTAGAAGTTTCTTAAATTTGACGTCACTATCCTCATACTTAAAACTACTATGGAGGCTATTCCACGCCAACGGACCCGCATCGCTGAAAGCACGATCATAGAAACTTGCTTTATTGGCTCTGACTGGAATCATTATATTGTTTCTTCTGATCGGAGTGAACGTTGCCTTTCCGTTGGCATGGGTGTCACGCAGAGGTCCGATATATATGCTGGCGCTCTCTGGTGTCGAGCCTTAAACACTGTCAAACACAATTTATATTTTACTCGCCCTCGGATTTTAAGCCAGTGAAGGTCCTTCAGGAGCGGCGTGATATGACAGTATTTTTGTTGTCCCATAATCAATCGGGCAGCAGCATTGAATACGCTTTGTAATCCAGCGTACATTCCGTTGCAATAATCTTAACGTGATACTACAAAAGAATTTACGAGGGTCCTAGCTTCACCAATAGGTAAATATCTCATTATATGCTTTAACTGTCTCAGTTAGAAGTACCAGAATTAGCTACCAATCACATGTCATGAGAATCAATATGATAGCTACACCCTTGACATCGATTTGGCTCGCACTGTAATGATTTGAAAAACGATTTTACAAAATAATAAAATAAAATTATATAAATGAATTTTTCAACGCGTTATTATTATGTATTGTACATTTCTGAAATTAAACTGGATTAAATGTGGCCTAGATACCCTTTCGCCTTTTTCTTTTTTTTCTGGAATGGTGCATTCTCCAGCTAATGTAAGTCCCGCGAGGATGGGGGCGGGCCTACAGATTGTATGAGCGAAGCTGACGAAGGGGCGCCGTTGCGTTCTATAACAACTTCGGGGAAGCGGCGGGTAACCTTCTATGTCTTTATTTAACTGTATGTTTGTTAATTTGTAGGTATCTGTATTAACAATCACTGGATGTTACCGTACAATAAATATTGTACATTCGTAAGCTATTTAGGTTAAAAATATAGTTTAAAAATATACATGTTTAAAGTTATAGCCCGCGTCATTTATTCAGTATAAAAGTAACGATTTTATCTCATTTTATTGTTTAACATTCTACACCGAGGAAGGACATCTGCGTGTTTCGGATGGTATTCATCTTTCTTCAGTATATTTTTATTTATTTAAAAATCTAACTAACTAACTAACCATCACGCAGTCTTCCAGAAGGGGTAGGCAGAAAGAATTTACCACCCCACTGTTCTTTCCTTTCGCTTCCTCAACATTCATATATCGTGTCATGCACGCACGTCGATTTATCCGACTCCTCACGTAGCCGAAATTTAATATTATTATTTTTTTAATTTTAAATATTGTACATAATTAAATAAAGGTGACTTAAAAAACGTACGTTATCATGGATATAAATTACAGTATATTTTGAGAAAAAAATTACTTCGTATATTATTTTCTGCTTAATGCTTTCCAATCTTAATAGATGACGCTAGTGTAGAGTGAACTTAAATATGTAAAGATAGGCGTGGAAACCTACCATATACAAGTTCCAAAAATTTGTCAGACGTGGTGGTCATAAGAAAAAATGCGGAATGGGGAATGTTGTTAAACATAAAGCGATCGCTCAACCCAACCAATGACAGGTCATAAGTCCTGTAAGCGCCTCGGCCACCACATTCTGTTCCCAGAAAACAATTTACATCTTCGTCTCTATTGAGATACAATAAATCCTTATAAAATAAAAATAATTTATTCGCAATGGGTGAAATCCAGTATTTGTCTACAAGAATTTGTATACATTCAAAATGTTCGTATATTATAGTAGTATTTTTTTGTTGTCTGACTTTCTACGTGGAATAAATCAATGTGCAAGGCGTTAACGTAGAAAATCTCCACCCAGACCATGAAATTATCCGTCGGCAAGATAAATTGTTTAATAGATTCATTAGAAAACAATAGATGTGAATTAAAAAGCGAGAACGGTATGACTGATAATCCCGGCGATTGCATTGTTTGCCTTAACCCCTGGCAGCGCCAGCAAGTTTAATTAAACGTGTTATGATGTGTGGCAAGGTTAGAAGAAGAAATTGTGCTGCCATCTCTCGGGGGAATGTCAACTCGGCTGATCATAACAATAGCCAGGGTCAAGTTACGTTATTTAAATTACAATTGCGAGAAAATTACATTATGATATGAAACACATTTTCTTGGCACACACTGTTCTGATATAAAATAATAATAATAATAGACCGCCACTCTAGCTTTCTCCACATTCATACAGCGAGTCATCTACGTACGTCGATTTTTCCGGCTTAAACATGGCCGACTTTTAAAAATTTATTCATTTGATCATGTCATGTTTTCCTCGGCATTCTTCGACTCCGTGCTCCATTTATATCGTTAACGTATACTTTCAACTATTCTTTATTTATCCATGCGTTCTATGTGTCCAAACCAACGCATTGATCTTTTCATATCTTTGTTCATATTGAAAAAAAATTGTTGAATCGCTCTTTACATCATCACAGCAAAAGCCAAATCGATGTAAAGGATATTAAAGCTATCATAGTGATTCTCGTGACATATGATAGGTGGCTAATCTATCGCCATTTTATTGTCACGTGAATTCTACACCAGACCAAAGACAGTGTGATAATCACACTGCCCTCGCCGGGAATCGAACTTGGAACCTTCGGGGTGACAGTCAATGCACTTACCACTCGGCCACGAAGGTCGTCACCTTTCCATCCTTTTAGTTTCATTATTTATACATCCATATACTTTATACATACATACTCGTATACTTTCATCCGTTCTAATTTCCTTCACGATATCAGCATTTGAATTCTGTCGTACATCGTTTTAACACACATACGTCTAAAGAATCTCACCTCATCCTTATTCTGCCAGTTCCACGCTTTGTTTCTATAGATGAGGGTTGAAACATAAACTCAATAGTTACCAAAAAAATGCTATTCTATTTTAATCAGAAAACGTAAAACTTTTTATTCATTATGTAATATTAATGAAGATGATTGTTTTATGGTGGTTCACATCCTTGGGATATATTTGATTTTATTGGGCAATATGTTCTCAACCTAATTTGAACCACAGCCCCATTTGTTATAAAAGGTGTTTCCAAAACCCTCTCTCCCAAAGCCAAATATTAAAATATTATTTTTTACTAGACATATTTATAATGTAATAAACTATATAACCTGTTTGATCGTCAATTCTATATACCATAACATGCGCGTTTAAAAAATGATAATCACTTTGGAGACACTTTGATTGCATTTTTTAATTATTTTTTTATTATATACATACAACAGGTTTTTAGGACCCAATTACTGTATATTACATTTTACATAAATACAAATTAAAATACATACATTTTACAAAAATAACACAGACATACATGTGAAAATAATACACATATATCAGCAATTGCATAGGTCATTTGGAGAATGTCCACATCGACTGACACCTCATTCAAGAGCACCATACCCCGGGTCATTGTATGCTGCGCCAAGACATTTGTCCTGCTATGCGGCATGCACAACAGATCGTGTCTTCTAGCGCGAGCATACCTGTCCGGTGCATTGAAGCCATAACACTCTAAGAGGTATGGGCTATCAATGAGATTACGGAGTATTTTAAATCCTAAGATCGTCAACGTACCTTTTCTTCTTGATTCGAGACTGCGGTACTCTGTGTTCATCAATAGTCATTGTGGTGCATAAACCTCGGATTATACCCCATTCATCTGCATGTAGTCCACATACTCCTGCTGGTATGGAGACCATACACCACTCGCATATTCTAATTTTGATCTAACAATGCCGTTAAACATTGATGTCATCGCTTCGGGATTTCAGAACTGTTTGCAAGTTCTTAGGACAAAACCCATAAGATAAGATATACCCAGTCGATGCCAACATTAACACGTGATCAGAAAAAGTCAGCCTGGGATCAAATACGATTTTGTACGTAAAAAAATATCAATCGCGATTGAAGAATGGAAGTAAAAAATCAGCTAATGACTCGGCAATTTCATTATTTAATTGTCATTAATTTTGTCCCAGTTCACAAATACTCTGTTACAAAATCTGACACTTACACTTTTTTGTTTTCGATTTATCTTTTTATTTTCTATCAAGCAATCGGAATATTCTCACACAAACACGCCCGGATGGAGACAAGTGTAATAGAACCGAGTACTGCTTATACAACAATAGGACCTACAACATTGATAAGAATGTCTATAAGAAGATATTTATTACCAATGTGAGCTTTCCCACGAGACCTAAACGTTTTTCATTCATTTGAAATGATTATTTTTAACAATTGCGAAGTGATACGAACGAATTCAATTATTTTCATAGTACCTAACTACCTTTTTTATTGATATAGATTCATGATAATTGACTATTTCTTGGATACATCGTGATAAATATCAGTTAAACGAATAACATTAACGTAGAAAATAATGTGTTCAAACACGACATTCCGAACAAAATTCTTGTGTATATTATTATTAATTAAGAAACGAAATAAAATAACTATTTTCATATTTTATTGTTTCTTGAACAATGATGTAAAACTCCATATTAGACAATTAATACGAATGAATGACGTGTTTCACCTATCTAAGGCATGATCAATGACAAAAAAAAAATCACTTCTTCTAACCCTCGAAAATAGAAAGAAGAGTATGCCAATACATAATTATGGTTTTTATAAATGCCTTAAGTTTTTAAAATATAAATTTTTCATGTTGTAATAAATTAAATGAAAAAGAACTTACGGTATATTAAGAAATAAAGTTAAGAAATAAGAATTCTTTAAATAAACTTCGTAAAGGTTATCTTTCAAGACATTAAATGAAGTCGGGAGTCTTTCAAGACAGTCGGGTGGTGGTCTAGGGGATAGAACGCTTGACTCTTAATCTAGGGGACTTGGGTTCGAGCCTGGACACGACCAGATTCCTTCTTCATAATAATGAGCTATTTTCTGCTTATATTGAAGATTGTAAAAAGAATTCTAATATCATTGATTTAAATCTTTGATGTTAGTCTTTAAAAAAAAAAAAAATTTAACGACTATTTGTATTTTGAAATATCGCTAAATTTCCTAAAAAAAAGTGTGCATCTAAAATGCATGCTATAAAATGCACTGGACGATTGATAAAAGGCATTAAATACTTGTTACATATATAATATTAATGAAAATGTATGTTTTCTAGTATAACATGTTATCAAATATTCAAATATCTTTCTTAGCAAGACGAAACATGTAAATCTCATAAAATATAATAAAATTTCTAGAAACGTAGTTTTTCGTTCTTAATACATACTAAATATGGAATTTTACATAATTGTTCAAGAAAAAAATGCCTTGTTGTGTCTTTTAGTATTGAAATTAATAAAATTTTCGTAAACAGCGATTTACCAAATTAAATTTCCATACGTTGTATGGTTTACTTGCAAAATCGTATTTATTGTTTTCAGATAATTAGTTTGTTTTTAAAGATATTAATCTGCAATATATCACTGACAAATATTCAAAAGATATTCGTCTTTAACAGTGCTTAGAAGGCATATCGTTGATGATCTGGCAGAAAGACCTATCTCCACTTTATACATTTTTATGTCATTTTATACTATCTTTCATAACTCCATTATAGGAATAATTTTTCAATTTCAATCAGCATTTCATTATTTTGATCTAATTTTAAATTAAGAGCATTTTTTTAAATTTAAGGTACTTCATTCTTCTAAAATACTCCAAACTCATATTGAAAACTTTATACAAATAAACAGGTTGATTTTAGATACCATTGGACGCATTGTTTTATATAGGGGCGTTACATAATGTTGCGTATTGTCGTGACCAGTTATAAATTATTAGCTCTACTCTCGAGGTACACACGGATAGTAATATAATGTGTTTTAGATCTCCGAGTATATTTTGTTATCAGTGCCTACGGGTGGTACCTACTTAACAAAATAATCCACTGGATTATCAATTAATTTTGGTGTGCATTGTGTTCGAAATTTGAAAGTTTTCATGAATAAGAACAAACTTGGATCTTGGATATTTTCTTTTCGGGAGTACCAGCCCGAAGGCTATTGCTCCCCGACATGTTGGAAATTTCTTTCTTGGAGATGAAATTGGATATTGTTGAATGGTGTGGGGAGGATGTAGTGGGTTGTGTCCGACATTTGGACCACACTACCCAGATAGGGAGGAGTGTGGAGGGGTCTGGAATGACCTTAGAAAGGAGCCGGTTAATCCTGGATATGGAACCAAGTGGGACAAGAGTGGCCTTGGGCGTGGACCGGTGGCCTTGGATGGGGACCGATATGGCAATGGGGTTTAGATACAGGATGGGATAAGGATGGTGGAAAGGAGCAGGAGGCAGGACAGGGTGAGGCTGCGGTGCAGGAGGAGGCGAAATCTACGGCGGCAAAAGAAGCAAAGGATGGAGGCGTTCGAGGAACGCCAGTAGACTTGGAGATGGCAGTGGGTCAGGAAGATGATAGCAAAATTAAGAGTGAGCGATTTCGATGGTCAGGAACTGTGGTGGCGGCACCGGAGCTAAAAGCCTATTCAGGCAAAGGTTGTCATTTTATTTGGCTGGCTGATGGGAAGGCGTGCAGAGCGATGTACAATTTGAGTTAAAACAATAAACCATTCATGATGATGCATATACTTGTATATGGAGCTGTTTTTAATTAAGGATTGGCCAAAATGCAGAAATTTAATTTTTTGCGAGAAGCTTTAAATGACATCCGCCCATGGGCGCCATTTTGAAACAACTCTTCCTATTGGTAGTATTCTGTCAATTTTGTGAGGTATTCGAAACTTTTAATAACTATTTAATAACTTATTTATTTTTCCTTGTACAATGATTTAAACCTCCGTGTTAATAATTTGAAACCTGTGATAATGCCTAAGCCAAGCAAATCGTGTCATTCCTATAAAATGTAATAAAACTTCTAGAAAACAGACATTTTCTTTCGTATTAATAACCATGAAAAATATTACATACATTTTGTCAGAAAGGCATTTAAGAATAATATTTATGGACTTTATTTCAATGTGACAGCTATTACTTTTTTATTAGCTGTATAAATTGGTTTTTAACATTAACTTGAACATTAATGTTTTAAATTGCCAAGAAAAATGTGATTAACATTTATATAATTTCCACAAAAAACGGCCCCGGGGTAAAGTTATTTCGTGAACGCCTTATAAAATGTTCTATTGTTAGAATTAATTTAGTAAAATGGATATCTAGGTAAATCACATTGAAAAACCTGGGTGTTCCGAAAGAGAAATTAATGGTGAACAGGTTTGGTATTCATGGAGATTGAAGTGAAGATAGGAAACGTCTCCAGCATGTGGATCTACAGGTCCATAAGCTTATGTTTTCAGGGCCGGTCATGTTATATATGGCGCTTGGGTTAAAACCGATTTAAATTGTTTTCTCTTGCACAGGTGCTTAATTATGTATGGACTATATGTTTTAATTATTTATATTATTCTGTTTCAACCCTAGGGATTAGTTTGCAGCAAAGTTCATAAACATCTTTCCTGGCTCTTGGGATGCCATTTGGGCCTTTTTAATGCAGTAGTTTCACGTTGCTTTTCACTTATGTATACAGCAGATTATTTGAACCCAATAACTGCATACAATTATTTAGATATTGATTAACATGACATGTGATAGAAAGCTAATCTATTATTTTATTTTTTAAACTTTCGTTTGAAGCAATTAATTTGTGTTGTGACATTATTAAATAAAATAATAATACACTTTTAGTAATTTGTATTAACACGACTTTATCAAGTGGTGTTAATACAAATGACTAAAAGTGCATTATTATTTTATTGTCGTGAATTATGCACCAGATTTTAAGAATTTGTGACAACCACACTGCCATCACCGGGAATCTTACCCAAGACCTTCGTTGTGGCCACGAAGGTTTCTTCTTCAATTTTAGTTCCTCCACTGCTGGATATAGGCCGCTTCCATTTTCTCCACTCATCCCTGTCTTGTCCCTTCCGCATCCAGGTCTTTTCAGCTGTTCGAGCAATGTCATCGGTCCATCTTTTAGGTGGCTTTCCGGCACTCCTTTTTGTTTGTCCAAGATCAAATATAATATATCGTGAATGTTGAAACCAACGGTAAATCCGACCCCGGGCCCCAGACATCCATAACGGCATAACATCCACAAGAATAATGTACATAATACATATTATATGATGTACCGCACAATGATCGCTCGGTTCCCACGAATCTGTAATTTCCTATTGAAAGAAACTTGTCATTTTGTCGCGGTGTGTCGCCATTTTACGTTTGTTCAGAAACTATATTGACACGAACTTTGCCATTTTCTGCATCATAAAACAGAACTTTTGACACGAACCGCCAAAGGTATTTTCGCAGTCAGGATTATTTACCGTACGGGAAAGTTTGCGACGCGAAAAAATATGTTCACTAAATTACTGCGAAGACGTGATGGCTGTGCGATTTGACGCTTCATCTTTTCGATTTAAAGAGAGAAAAAGAAAGGAGAAATTGTTAAATAACTGCACCTTAATCGAGATATTGTATACAACAAACGTACCGCGTAACTTATAAATAATCTTATTTAAATACGCGTTTCAAAATGCTCAATTTGTGAACTATATTATAATTAAACACGCGTTTTAGAAATTTGTTCACATATACATATTAATGTTAGATTCCGTTCATTACATTTCGATATCAATAATTGCGTACAAATGCCAAAAATATAGTCGCTTCGGAGCTCGATTAAAAAATATTCGTTTTGAACGATTACTTTTTTCAAGAATCAATTGTATCTCAATAGAGACGAATATGCAAATTGGAAACAGAATATGATTGATCGAGGTGTTTACAGGACTTATGACCTGTCATTGGTTGGGTTAATCGCACGCTTTATTTATATTCAACATTCCTCATTCCACATTTTTTTCTTATGACCACCATGTCTGACAAATTTTTGGAAGTTGTATACCATATACGAGTATGTTAATCTCCACTCTTTACATGGTAGTTTTTTCAATCTACACACTAATGCCATCTATGAAGATTGTATTTTTAAGCATTAAGCAGAAGATCTTTTTAACGCAATGCGAAAGGCTACCGCCATTTAGCGCATTGCTAGAAACCGCCTGGAGATGTCACTCCAATCTATATGCTATAATTTTTGACCAGTTTTTTTTATTTCTACAACATTTTGAATGTATACAAATACTTGTAGATGAACAACTGGATTTCACCCATTGCGGGCTATCAATTCAAGAATCAATTGTATCTCAATAGAGACGAAGATGCAAATTGGAAACAGAATATGGTATTACTTTTTATACATTATTTATTTATTTTACATATTCACCAGGGAATGTTTCGTGAATAAATTTCTTTTTCTTCTTCTTCTTCCTTATTGTAGACCTATGTGGTCTGTTCTCCAGAGTGTTGCTCCCCCTGTAAGGTAGATTCTCAGCTGTCCTTCCATATTACAAGAGGTTTTCCACGATGACGAGTCCCATGAGGTTGATTATGGAATGCAATATAGGGGAGTCTGGAGGTGTCCATTCTTTGAACATCTTATAATATCCTCAACCTCGCATATCTCTCTGATTCTGGTGTTCCTCACGCGATCTCTCAGTGTAATAAGATAAATTTCATATTTTCTAAAATAACATGAAAGTATGTAAGCACAGATTTTTTAAATATTGTATGCAACAGGTTGTTTGAACCCAATTACTGCGTACTATTTGTTTTTAGCTATCGGGTGGTGGTCTAGGGGATAGAACGCTTGGCTCCTGATCCAGGGGACATGGGTTCAAGCCTGGACACGACCAGATTCCTTCTTCATAATAATGAGCTATTTTTTGCTCACATTGAAGATTGTAAAATAAATTCTAATATCATTGATTAAAATCCTTGGTAGTCTTAAAAAAAAACTTGATTCTCATGACATGGTAGATAGTCTATCGACATTTTATTGTCACGTGAATTCTGCACCAGACAAAAGACAGTGTGACAATAACACCGTCATGCCAGGAATCGAACCCGGAACCTTCAATATGTATAATAATACAGATTTTCATTTGTTTCTATTACATATAATTTTTATTAAGTTTTTGTTACGTGTGCTACAAGTACCTACCTATTTTAATAATTTTAAAAAACTTAAGTCAAGAACCTTCATTTCAATAACATAATTATCTGAATTATATGTCTAAGATAAGCAAAAAAAGATAAGTTGATTTAAGAGCATTTCTCTTGCGTGGGTGTGATCTAAGAGTTTATTCAACTTTATTACTCATTGTTTAAATGAGACTCGGTCCATTATCATAACCATCATCATCACACTTAAAAAATTAACTTCATCGTGAGATTTTTATTGATTGTTTAATGATTAGTGAATTCCCTACGCCCTATGTTTCTGTGTCTGCATCAATAAACCGTTTTAATGTTGCAATAATGTTTTATTTGCAGTTAATTAGTATTGAAGGGAAGCTTTTGATGTAGCAGTTGCATCAGGTTTTGTCGGAACCGTGGATAATCAACTACAGTGTTGCTCAACTGAAAAAACACGTTTGTAAGAACATACTCAGTTAAATAATAATAGGGTAAAAGATGGATACAAATTGCATAAATCCTGTAGATTATTATTATAAACTAACTAACTAACCATCACGCTGTCTCTCCGAAGGGGTAGGCAGAAATAATGGACTGCCACATTTTTCTTTCCTGGCATATTTCTCTCGCTTCTTCAACATTAAAACACCATGTCATGCACGCATGTCGATTTCTCTTATAATAATAATAATAATAATAATAAATAAAATATTATTATAATTATTTTTATTTTCATTATTATTTTTATTTATTTTATTATTGTTATTATTAATATTATTATTTTTATTATTATTATTATTAGTGTTAAAATGAAAATAATTATAATAATAATAATTTTTTTAGAATTGATCTTTCCATCATTACATCTCGAACTGTAAAGTGAATGCAATGTAAATGAACGTGTTATGAACAAAATAATGAAAGGGTCATTGAGAGTGTTTGGACACATGGAAAGAATTAATGGAAAAATAATGGTAACATCGTTAACATATACTTTAATAATAATAATAATAATAATAATAATAATAATATGCTAACTTTTAAAGCGCCGTTTTTGTGACGTAATCACCTCAAGGGCGCATTAAGACGTGTTTCAAATCTAAAAATCTAAATGTGACCGCTTAAAAAGCGATCGGTTTAAAAGTATAGTAGAACAAAGTATAAATGTTTAACTTGGGTATGAAATATGAAAAAGATGGGTTTTCAATTTAGATCTGACTTTGTGTATGTTAAGGATGTCCGCTTACATCCTTAGCTTGTCCGTTTACAACTATAAATAGAGGTAGATCGAGGAAAACGTGGCACGATCAAATCAATCAAATATTAAATGTCGGCCACGTGAGGAGTCGGAAAAATCGACGTGCGTGCATGACACGATGTGTGAATGTTGAGGAAACGATAGAAATAAGTCAGGAAAGAATAGTGTGGCAACCCATTCTTGCATTCTTTCTGCCTACCCTATTGTGGAGACGGCGTGTTGGTTGGTCAATTAGTTCATATTTCAATATAATATATTGAATACTGCAATAGATGAATTGCGTCATATAAATTATACGTTTGAAAAGAACGCCGATTTTTTTTTATGTAAAACTTTTGGGTTCTTTTGTATAAAGCACTTAATTATTATTATTATTTTTTTTTTTAATCGCTCTTTACATCATTACAGCCCGAGCCAAATCGATGTAAAGGGTATAGCTATCATATTGATTCTCGTGACATGTGATAGGTATGTAGTTAATCTATCGCCATTTTACTGTTTCGTGAATTCTACAACAGACCAAAGAAAGTGTCACAATCACACTGCCACCACCGGGAATCGAACCCGGGACCTTCGGGGTGACAGACAAAGTACTTATCACTCGGCTACGCAAATCGTCGTAGTAATTCGTGGTGTGGCATTACAGTAAATCATTTTAAATCAACCGGTTTCGCTCCCGCCGGAGCTTCGTCAGGGTTACAAAACAAACTAATCCGAACTCCGCCGGGAGTGAAACCGGTTAGTTTTAGCAAAAATGAAGCGGTGTAAAAATGAGTAAAAGTGTTTTAATTTTTTTTTTTAACTTTTGGAGTTTTTTTTACGATGCTGTATTTTCAAGGCGAGAAAACATAGAATGGAAAACTGACACCTTCGCATGAAAAGCGATAAATTGAGGCTCTAACAAAGCAGCGGCCAAGACCGGAAGCCGCACGTTGGAAAGGTTCCCATGACGAAGCGTCTTAAATATATCTTGTTTTACCGAATTTCGTGCCGAAATACTTTCATGTCCCGCTGTGTCATAGACAATAAACTCTCGAATCATCGCCTCGTGGAAATCACAAAAATCTATGGATCTTATTTAGACACGCTTGGATGGATCTTCGTGTAATCTGCAATAATTAGGAAGATATTTTTTTTTTACCAAGAATGATGTAAGAAAAATATTTAATAAATAATAAATGGCCACAAGGATTACGTCACTGTGAGCATTTTAATACTTACAAAAGTATGTTTCGTTTTTTAACAACGACAAAGTAAAAGAAATAATTATAATAGTTTTTTTTAATGTATTCAAATACTTGTAGACAAATACTGGATTTTTACCCATTGCGGGTTAATCTTATTTAAGGATTAATTTTAAGAAGATTAATTGTAAGAAGGGCGGAATGGGGAATGTTGTTAACATAAAGTGATCGCTTAACCCAACTGACTGGTCATAAGTCCTGTAAACGCCTCGAATTTCTGTTTCCAAAATTTTTTACATCTTCGTCTCTATTGAGATACAATTAATCCTTAGAAAGAATTAAGTTATTGTATATACATGTGTACATAAATATATACTCGTATGTTTTAATTTAACAACATTTTTTATTTGAATAAATTAAAACGGACTTTATCACAACACTATATTTTTTTATGTTTCGGTCCTCTTCTGTTTGCAAAATTTAACCTTACGGAAACATGTCTGATTTTAAAAAAATAACAATATTGGGAACATTCTAATTATTTCAAGTTCACCATATTTTCAAAGCGTCCGAGTTTTCGGTAACCAATTTTCTTAAAATCATGACTAAGAATGATTTGTTGTCATTACTGTATTAGTGTTAGAAAATAATACAACATTTATCATTGTGCATATCGTCAACAAGTATGTGTTGAATTGACGTAGTTGTCTCCGAAACATAAAGGTACGGCAATGAATGCGGCGGTATCTCTAAACGACATGAGGTCAGGCGGATATTTCTGCGGGTTGACCTCTTGTATTGCCAGTATACAATTATTTGCTATCCATAATAAGGCCGGGGGCACTTTTAAAACAATCGCAAACATTCCATCAACGAAAATAGCCAAGCATTCCATCATAGAAGACAATGTTAACCATAGAGTATTGTATAGAAGTATTCACTCTCTTGTCTGAACTGGGTAGGTGCAATTAATAACGGTTAATCATGACTTGTAATATTGATAATATAATACCCATTCATTACTGATGCTAGCATGTCAATTGAATTTTTCTATGTAATTCATTTATCTGATTTGACCTGTGTAAATTATCTAGTACCTACTACATACAAGGCACTTTTCATACGCAGTTATTCGCTTGTTAGAGATTTCATATTATTTTCGTATTAGATGATATCTTTTTATATTATATTGACTAATTACCAGCTGTTATAAACGTACGAAAGCTATAATAATGAATAATTTCAATTAATAAAGATGATTCATATTTATCACAAAGGTTAATTAATTTACATTATAATATTATTTACTTTCAGAATGAGATCACTGAGAAGAATGTGCGGGAAAACGATATATGATAGAATACTGAACGAAGAAATAAGGAAAACATGTAAGGCAGATGATTGCATCACAAGTTATATTAAAAAATGATTCCTAAGATGGTTTGGACATATGGAACGAATTTACAAGAGAAGAATGGGTCAAATGTTATATACAAGCAATGTGAGTGAAAAATGAAGCCGTGAAAGACCAAAGAAAACATGGTATGCCAAAGTAATCAAATACTAAAAGGCGGCCATATTCATAGTTGGAAAAATCGACGAACGTGCATGTTATGATGTATGAATGTAGATGAAGCTAGAGAGGTATGTCAGGACAGAGCAATGTGCCTACCCCTCTGCGGAAACGGCGTGATGGTTAGTTAGTTCCGAGTTATATAAAATATTATCCAAGTACATGCTTTCTTAAATTAAATCATACTTAATAGTTTGGCCATTAAATTTCTTACGGAAATTTTTCGGGGGATACAAAAATCTACCTTTTCACTATCAAAAAAAAATCCCATAAATTTGATTTTTTTATAAAAAAAAGTTTAAATTATCTGTTTTTTTAGACATATGAACAAATAATACTGACATTATTATTTAGTGTGATTACAGTTTAAAAACTAATGTTAAATATCTTTAATACGAATGAAAACGTATGTTATCTAGAAGTGGCATTTTATATTATAGGAATGACATGTTTCGCCTTGCTAAGGCATTTTTAAATATTGATAATCCCTTTGCAAGGCAAAACATGTCACTCTCGTAAAATAAAATAAAACATCTAGAAAACAGACATCTTCATTCATATTAACTATTTAATGTAGAGTTTTACATCATTGTTTAAGAAACAATAAATTTGAAATATTGTTTTTTTTTCTCTTACTCAACTGAGGCCATTATCCTTGTAACATATAGGTAGGTACGTGTGAAGAACCCTGTAACAGAACACGTTAAGAAAAAGCATCTTTCTATTACTAGTGGCTACATAATTATAAGGAACAAAGAAAATATTTACAAAGTGTAACATTGTTTAGTGTTGTATTTGTAATACAATTACTTCCCACTACTGGTACACACAAGAAGACAATATTAAAAGATTTGATAAACAGTTACATTACGTAAAATATTGTTAAAAAGTCTACATATTGTTATGTAAATTCCAAGCCCTCCAAATTCGAGTGTTGCAAGCTTGCTACTCCGTAAAAAAGCGCAATTTTTAATCGTTTGAAAACTGAATGTTCAATTACCCTGTTCAAGTACCTACTCAGAATGCCTAACAATTTATGTTAATTCTAAGCATTTTGTCATTCGGGATATTATTATTCATATGAGAAGATTTCTAGCCTTGCCTCAGTGGATACCCATCGTACCTAATATTCTTGATAAAGAAATACCTTGATAATTAGAATTCTCAAAGAATACAATTTACATCGGAACCAAAGAAGATTTAGCATGTCTATTAACACAGACAGAAGAACAATCGATACATTTCGGAAAGTCTTGAGAAATTTCTTTGTTAATTTCACAATACAAAATACATCAAACACCTCAATCAGTCACGGGTATGGACAATGTTAATGCATATTCATAATAAATAAAAAAACAAGGAACACTATTTAAATGACATACGAGGTTATTCAAACTAATATGTAAAACAAAAAAAATGTGTTCCTTAATTGAAATTAATTTAAATGAACTTGAATATAATGTCTCATCGCTGCCGACCTGCTGTTTACTCCAACGATACATGCCTAAACCTTTCCTTTTCACCATCCTTATCCCATCCTGTATCTCAACCCCATTTTGGTTCTATAGCCAGGACCAACCGGCCCAACATGTGGGAGAAATTTCCAACATGTGGGAGAGCCTTCGGGTTGGTACTCCCGAAAATACAATATCCAAGAATATAATACCTGATACCTTATTCAGTTTGTAGACGTCTACTCATGAACATAGGCTTGTTACATTTGGTTCCACGTCGTTTTTCTTGGGCTTTATTGGTCGAATTTCTTCAAGCGTGTCGATGATCGTCATCCCTCCATCTTTTTTTTTCTTTTATACAACAGGTTGTTTGAAGTCAATTACTCTATACAATTTTATTTTAGCTATTATATTGATTCTCATAACATGTGATGGGCAGCCAATCTTTCGCCATTTTATTATCGCGTGAATTCTACACCAGACCAAAGACAGTGTTACAATCACTCTGCCATCTTGTCTATGGTCCCCCGATTCTTGTCTTGATCTCCACCGTAGTTCGGTTTTGTCTATTTAGTTTATATGGTCTATCACATATTCTTCTTCTTTGGTTTTAATCCTGGGGATTGGTTTGCAGCAAAGATATGTATCTCGTTCTCACCACAGTCATCCCCTCCTACGTATACAGTATGAAGCAGGTTTTCATGTCGCATTATGTGGCCTATCGGTTTTGTCTGCCTCTCTGAGATGGTCTTTACAAGGTGCCTCCATTCTTTGAATCTTTGTTGAAAGTTGAAAACATTGTCATTTGTAATGTGGTCCCTTCAGGAAATTCGTAGGATTCTTCTATACGACCACATCTCGAAGGGCTCTTGTATTTTTCTCTCTCGTTCTGTTGGGCACCATGTCTCACAGCCATACAATGAAATACTTCAGACGTAGGTTTTCACTAGTTGCTTACGAAGCTTTATCCATATTGTGACTCGAAGATCTTTGCATTTTCATTTAATGCGAATCTTGCTTGGTGTAAGCGACAATCAACTTCTCTTTTTATTCCTGGTGATCTTACTCCCGAGGTAGACAAATTCTTTTGTGTGTTTTAGTGAGGCTATCACATCAATCACTCCTAAATGTGATTCGGTAACACTGTAATGAAATCGTTATAACATATTTTAATAATAACGCTTTTAAAATATACGCTTTTAACAAGTAAACAATGTACTTTGGGAATTAAAAAAATATTGTTTAAACCACTTTTTAATAAAAAAAATATTAAAATGCACGACATGTTTCGGAGGATAGCTCCATCTTCAGGTGTAAAAATATAACAAAAAATAAACAAAAAAAGAATAATAAAAAACGCATTTAAAATTCGATACAAAAAACATTTTATCTCCCAAGCTCCCATTCCCAATCAAATGCAAATTAATCATTTATTAATTTCTATATAAATTATATCTTTTCAAATGTATTTTTTTCCAAATTATATTATCATCATGTATTATTATTATTTATTTTTATTGATTATTTTACTGTTAAAAAATAACTGTTTTTACCTACTTATAACAAATAGCCCAACTTAATTTTTAAATTTGAATTTTTGTATCGAATTTTAAATGCGTTTTTTTATTAGTCTTTCTTTGTTTAGTTTTTGTTATATTTTTACACCTGAAGATGGAGGTATCCTCCGAAACATGTCGTGTATTTTAATATTTTTTTCATTGAAAAGTGGTTTAAACAATGTTTTTTTAATTCCCAAAGTAGATTACTATGGAATTCCACAGTGTTAATGCCTTAACTTTCAATAACTTAAGTAAACAATGTCCTATAATGAATTTCAATATTTAAATTTGCAAAATTAATAATAACTTTCGCTGATTCCGACAGGTACCTTGTTCACGTCATGACACACTTGCCATCTTGAATTCCAATTCGAATATCTATAGTCAGTTGTTGTAGAGGTATATTCGAATTATGATTAACTGCCTTTCGTTGTTATGATCTTACGTATGAAAACAAAGAAAGTGTGCTGTAATGAGAAAGCCTTGCGTACTTGTGTAGGCCATCTTCAATATACCCGATTCTTCGATTTCAAAACAATGTTAAGAATATTTTAAGAACCACTTTCAACTATTTTTAATATTAGAAAAATAGTTTTTGAGTGGCAAAATAATATTAAATAATGTCAAGTTATATATTAATCGTTTCTTGAACAATGATGTAAAACTCCATATTAAATAATAAATACGAATGAAAACTTTCTTCCATATACGCCACACTTTGTGTTGTTATGACGCTTTATTTCACTTTTATTTTTTATATACTTTGTATATACAACACTTATATAATATTTAAAAAATTAAATTACATAAACATGTTTCGGACAACCAGTCCTTCTTTAGTGATACATATTATAAAAATATTATACATATTAAAAATATTATAAAATTGTTTACATGATCTGACAGATGTTACAAAGATTTTTAAATGTTAATTTAAATTTTTTATATTAAAAAAATCTTTATAACATCTGTCAGATCATCTTTGTAATATGTATCACTGAAGAAGGACTGCTTGTCCGAAACATGTCTATGTAATTTTATTTTTTTAATGTAGGTAAGTGTTGTATATACAAAGTACAAAAAAAGAAAAAGTGAAATAACGAATGAAAACGTTTATTTTATATAAGTTTTATTATATTTTATGTGAATGGTGTGTTTTGCCTATCTTAGGCATTATCAAATGATAATATGACATTTTTTGACAAAACAGATGATTTCATTCGCAATAATAATATAATGAAAAATTATATATGTTCCAGCCCGTCTCTTATGAAATAATAATTTGTTTTATAATGATTTTTTTTTTTAATAAACTTGACGGTTCCCCTACATAAAATATACTAGTATTTTGATATCTTATTTTATATCCTGCTCGTCTTAAAAACATATTATAAAAAAATGGTAGAAAAAAATACAAGCATAATGATAATTATATATTGTAAACCTCAAGTGCAGCAAATATCTCAGTCCTAGAAAAAAAAGAACGCCGAATTTTTTTTAAACATTTTGAATATATACAAATACTTATAGACAAATACTGGATTTTACCCAATGCGGGTTATCATTTTAAGGATTAATTGTATCTCAATAGAGACGAAGATGCAAATTGGAAACAGAATATGGTAGTCAAGGCGTTTACACAACTTATGACCTGTCATTGGTTGGGTTAAGCTCACACTTTATGTAATACAACATTCCCCATTCCGCCCTTCTTACGACCACCACGTCTGACAAATTTTTAAACGATTTTTTTTTAATATTTGATATTTATTATATATAAATTCAAATCATTAATATGCAATTATCGTTTTTCAGGTTTATGCAGTCCTGCTCTGCGTGTGGTGCATATCTTGGGTCAGTGCAGAGGCAGTTGACAAGAGCAATGAGGTTGTTCCCAAACCTCCCGTCGGTCTGGACCCAGCTTTGAGGAGAGCTCTTCTCAAAGCCATCACGGATCTGGAGAACGAAACTGATCCTCCCGAGCAGGATTCTACGACAGAATATTCCGACTCAACTGAAGGGTCCACGGACGACAACGAAATCTTACAAACAAGCGACAATAAAAACGATGTCGACGATGCAGAAAATGCTATTCTCGGATTCCCAACGCAAAAATCAAACGACTCCCAACTAGACAACGGAGGAACACATTTTAATGCATACTCAGTTGATTCTAATAGAGTACTAGAAAATAGTGCGACTTTAGAGTCAAGAGAAGTTACAGAGATTGAGCTTGGAAGTCGAGTCTTACTGCCGCCAATCGATTTGAATAACGTTAATGACAATAAAGAAACTTTAGGCGTTCTTGAGTCTAAAAATTTCAACTCGGGAATCCAAGCTGAAAGCGTCACACAGCAAATTTCTAGACCAGTTATTAAAAAATCGAAAATCGTGACACAAAAAACGACTACTGTAAAAACAATCACTACCACGAAACCCACTCATAACGAGGACGGAGAAAACATTGAAGAACTTGAAGATGTTCAAGTATTCCAGGCCCCTCTCGTGGCGGCGTTTACCGTCCATCAAGATATTCACGGTTCGCCGAAGAAAGTTATTCCAATTTACAAGCAAGCTATCCGCGAACCAATTGGCCCAGTCCAACCTTTGAATGCGAGAAATAATAAACCTTTGCAAACTGTAGATAAAAATGCAATTACATCACAAATCTTGGAGAGGCAAAACAGTAATAATCTCCCCGTAGTGCAATTGCCCCAACAAAATATCAATTCCCTCAATGACTTGAGCCAACAGCAAATCCAAGTTTTAAGACAGCAACTGGAACAAAAAACTATTTTACTTGAAGAACAACTTAGGAAAATCCAAGAGCAGCAAAAGTATCATGAAGAATTATTGAAACAGCAAGCCGTTAATAATCAAAATATTCAACAGATCAATCAAAGATTACAACAAACAGCGCAACAACAAAACTTTGTCCAACAAGGACAGCAGCAACAACAACAACAGCAACAACAACAACAGCAGCAACAACAACAACAACAGCAACAACAGTTTTCACAGCAACAACAACAGTTTTCACAGCAATCCAACCAACAACAAAACCAACCAAATTCATTTTCCATTCTGCCCAGTATTTCCGTTCAGTCAACATCCGCAAATTCTGAACTTTTACCACCTCACAGGGAAGCAGTCGATTTTCTGAATCAGCTAAGAAATCAGCAGTTCTCTAACCAGCAAGCATCGCAGCAAATCCAGCAGTCCCAGTTTCCGCAACAAAATTCACAGTTCCCGCTGCAAAACAGCATTTTGCCGCCGACACAACAACAGCTGCCGAACAGTCGACCATTCCAAAACAATTTCAATATTCCTGCAAAACAGAATGTTCAGCAACAGCTTCCTCTTGAAAAGCCTTTCCAAAATAATTTCATCTCACCAGCTCTAGCATTGCAGCAGCAACAACTGCCAAAAGAAAAGGGTTTTTTGAATTTTAATAACAATTTAAATTCTCCTTCTTCAAACCGAGTATTCCGTCATGATTCAGGAACTGGAAATTTAGGTTTAAACAGAAACAACTTCAACTTCTTCCCTAACAACAGGAATTTCGCCCAGCAACAATCTAGGTTCAGGACCGATGATCAGCTGAAAACCTTACTGTACCAATCTGGGCTAACATCGGGAGGAAAGTCCCAAGAAGATTTAAGTATTGTTTCTAAAGTTTTATCATTAAATCATGGTTTTGGACCGAAGGACTCATTCTTCAATCATAATTTTAACTTATAAGTGTGCTGTATTTGGGTAATCAGTTCAATGGTTCTATTTAATTGTTTTAATCAGATTTTCTATTACATAGGCTCTTATTTAATTTCATTGTGTAAGTTAAGTTAATTAGATTTAAGTATAGAGTATTAAACAAATAATTCTATACTCATAAGAAATCAAATTAGTACATCTCAAACGATTTTCGTAAAAATAAAGACACTACAAATGTTACAGATTTTAAATATTATATTCTAATATGAAGATGTAATTAACCTCAAAAACTATTCAAAAACAAAATTAATCATCCATAAATGCTTGCCTTAATGTCCGTATAATATCTATAGATACATGAAATAAGTCATTAAATAACAAATGATACTTCAATATGTTTGAAGAAGGATTATCATAGAGTATGCAATAAATCTGTTTAGTAAGTATTACTTAGGTACGTGCACAATGCAATAAGTCTAAGGTTTAGAAAACTTTACAAATATTCAGCTTATTCTTGAAATAAGCAAATAAATATATGATTGAATTAACTGACTGATAATATGACAAGAAATAATAATTAATAGTTTTACCCGCATGTCTTGAATACTGTATTAAGTTTGAGGACATAAAGATATTCGCCAAATTACACGGTATTTCGATGGAAACAATAATGAAGTATTTATGTATCTGAGACATCCGTAGATGTAAATGACAATAATAATGGGAAAATCTGAAAACTTTTATAAAACCTAAATCTAATTCATTTTATTATTTTATAAACACTTAGTTAAATACATAGAGTTGAGCTATTGAAACATCTGGATAAAATAGACTAATAAAATTTTCATTTTACGTTTTTAAAACTAGCAATCTTCTAGATTATTGTGTAAGCATAAGAATTGAGAATATTTTTGTAGATACACTAAATAGCTATAATTTTATTTAATACCAATTTTGATGCAACCTTATTCGAACAAAAATGATTATTTATTTATTAAGAGAAGCGTCATGAATTGTTTGCCATTACGAGTATTTTTATTTTAGAAGCTACTTAATATTTTATTAGATTATGTATGTTTTTATTATAAGTTTCAATTAGAAGAGAATTATAATGTTTTATAGATGTAAGATAAGTAAAGACGTTTTTAATGTTTATTTAACATATGCATTAAATTTTATTGAATTATATTAAATAGAAAGTTATGTAGTCACTGTGCACTAATTATTTTTATAAACGAACTAATTCAATATTACATTATACCAAACATATAATATTTTTAACGTATAAACCTTAGAATGTTTGCAAATGGTTATTGTAAGAACACTGATAGATATTTGTGTTTATTCCAGAAAAAGTATCAGTTTTAATTTAATAAATAAGAAAACGTTACAAATATTCAGAACTACGCATATACGGAGATGGTGTATTCAAAACAATGGCTGGTTTGTTATAATTTGAAAATGTGAAATTCCGTCCAAAATGTTAAAATCAATCAATTATTAAGTATGCAATCTTTGTTCATTGAAAAGTTATTTCAAAATTGACTAATAATACAAAAGAATACCTGTATGCTTGTAGATGCTGAAAAAATATAAAATTATGTTTAATGTAAATAAAATTATTTTATTTTGCGTTCACCCTTAAAACATGACAATTTTTCACATTTTTCAAATGACTTAACCATTAAATATCTTTAAAATATATTTTTTGTTCTGTTTCAACAAGAAATAAGTCAACAAGTGACAAACTATTATAGATAACAAATTAATGTATATGTAATATTAACATTTAGATATTTAAATGTAGGGTACACTTAGAAGTGCGTATTTGAATCGTTATAGGTACAATATAATACATAATGTACCCGAGTGTCTCCGATAACGATAAAATATTTACTCTTATTATTATATTATAATGTGTGTTGTTCTGGTTGTTTTAATAAAAAAATAAATTTAAAACGAGTTTTATTTATAACGATTAATTGTATCTCAATAGAGACGAAGATGTAAATTGTTTTTCTGGGAACAGAATGTGGTGGCCGAGGCGCTTACAGGACTTATGACCTGTCATTGGTTGGGTTGAGCGATCGCTTTATGTTTAACAATATTCCCCATTCCGCCCTTCTTATGACCACCACATCTGACAAATTTTTGGAACTTATATACCTATATCCTGCGCTTATCTTTGCATATTTTAGTTCACTCTACACTAGCGTCATCTATTAACATTGGGAAGCATTAAGCAGAAAATCTTTTTTAATGCACTGTGAAAGTCTCTGCAAATCATATAGTACTAGATTACGCCTGGAGATGCCTGGAGATTATACAACATTTTGAATGTACACAAATTCTTGTAGACAAATATTGGATTTTACCCATTGCTTGTAGTTTTATTTATATGCAATTTCACTTATGATTAATATAATTAAATTGTGAATTAGTTATTTATTTTTAAATATAAACATTGATCTCATCAAACGTAATTCACTGCCCTCGAAATTTTGCAACTCTCTTCACCTCAACATATGAGACACGATTCATGCTCTGGAAAATCTATTTCAGATACTCCCGTCGAGAGCACCCTCTGTAAGTTGTTCATTGTTTATGTTTTTTAAAGAAAGTATGTATTGATAAAATTTATTGTACTGCTTTTCAAATAACTACATGTAATTAATTAAATTTTACCGCTCAAAATAAATTATAGAGCAGTCTATGAAGAAAAAATCGTTATTTATAATAATTTGGTATTGTCTATGGCCATCATTTTTGTTTCGCTTATGTTGGCCCCACTGGAGTCCCTGTCAAAAATAGAAATCTGCTTTCTGTCAAAAATGTTTGCATTTTGAAATGTAAATACATAAATCTTATTTATTAAATAAATTTAAAAAGAAAAATTGAAACCCTGGTCTACAAATATTTCAATTGCTTAATAATTTATATACGATAACAACATGGAAGGAAGCAAAGTTGGATCGTTGGAAGATGAAGCACTGAAGAGAAAAGAGAGGTTAAAATCACTAAAACGTAAACCGGCTTCTGATAATTCAAATGAGGAAGAAAATACATTTGAATCATTACCCAAGTAAGAATTTTATTTTCCTTTCATTGTTTTTTGTTGTTAATTGATAGATGTCCACACTACAAACTGATGAGTACCCGATTTTTTTTAGGTAATATTTTTAATTAAAATATTATTTTTCAGACCCAAGTTCCGCAGTTATAGACCTCAGGATGAAACTTTGAAAGAATCTACAATACCGAATGCAGAGCCTGGAGATGTCATATCTGAAGTACAAAGCCAACTAGATGCAGCCAATACCAAAGTATGTTAACATTTTGTAGTTTCAGAGATTGATCATTATCGATGTATAAAATAATTAGATCATCATCAAAATAATGTATGACAGTTTTTTTAAATCCTTTGATGAGTACAACCGGTATGTTTACAGCTGATTGTGTTTTCTAGATGTATTAATTCATACATCGCTTACCATTCTTTACCATTCCTATTTAAATGCCAGCATTTAATCGATCCTTAAAACAAACTTCTTGTAGTTCAAAACAGGTCATTAAAAACCTAAATAAATAAGCCAGTGAGCACCAGTTTCTTTCACCTAAGACAACTCAAAGCAATTAAAAGACATATTCCCACTGATGCTTTTAAAACACTGTCAATTCTTAGTGAGCATGATTATAAAAAGTCTCCTTCTCCTTCTTTTCATAGATCTGACGATCTGTGACACAGAAATCATGTCTCGTCAGATAATGAGGTCCAGCTATCCTTCCATCTTTTAGGCGGTCTTCCAGGTGGGCGATGTCCGGGGGAGATTTCATAAGCGGCTGTATATGCAAGCCTGTCACCATCAATTCGGGCTACATGGTCCCTCCAGTATCTTCTTCTGGATCTACTCCACTGAACGATATCCTCTATTTCGCAAGTTTTTCTTATGTCTACGTTGCACGATCTCAGAGAGTTTTTCCAGTAATTGATCTTAGGACCTTTATCTCCGATGTTTTTAGTAATCCTTTGGTTCGCACAGTGTCGGCCCGTGTCTCTACAGTGTACATCATAATAGGTCGCATGCATGTTTTATGAATTCTGATCTTGCTGTCGATACGCATGTTCTTGTTCGTCCAGACCAGATTCTTCAGATACTCTGAGACGGCAGAGGCTTTACTGACTTGTTCTCATACTTCGGTATTGAGGTCATTATGGCGGCAGATCTCTACTCCCAAATATCAGAAACTCATTACTTCCTCCACAGGTATATCATCAAGAGTCAGCTTACATCGTGTAGGATGCCTGGATATAGTGAGACTTTTTGTTTTGCTAACATTCATTGCAAGTCATCTTCAGACTCAACTATTAATGCGGCATTGTCTGCATAGCAAATGACGTTCACAGTTTAACTGCACATTTTATAACCTAGTCCCAAGCCAACTACCTCTTCTATGATTTCGATTATCATGTCCCAAAGAAATCTCATATTTCACAACATCTAAAAGATCATTGGCCCAAATTTCCAGAAAGAATCAGCCTATGTATCTAATTTCTGAATTGCTTATATCCCTAATTTGAGATAATCTACATTTCAATCAATAAACTTCTCGGCAATAGGCATATTAGTTGACCCAAAGCGCAGCCCTATTATAATTTTCAGAGATTGGGCTTTCACAGTGGCAGGTCCTTCCCACCTTGAATATGCTTCCTGCATGCCTCAGATGCATTGACAATTCGACTGATTTTAAATCTAACTTAATCGTTTTCAAAATATCTCATTAAATATAAATAACCAATATCTGATCACTGTCAGATGCAGCTTCCATTACTTAATAACATTGTCAAAGCGCCCTTGAGATGAGTTACTCATGAAAATGTTGCTATACAAATTAGCTTAATATTATTACACAAATCATTGAATACATTTTAATTGGGAGTGTCTAAGAAATGGAATGCTTGGCTTCTGATCCAGTTCCACAATAGACAAAATACGGTTTCTTCTTCACAATAATGAGTTTTTGTTTCTGCTCATATTGAAGATTGTATAAAAAATATATATTAACAATGATTTAGATCCTTGGAGTTAGTTTTTTTTAAAGAAAATATTTACATAGGTCAGCAAGTTAATATTTTTTAAATATAAAATAAAATGAAACAGTTGCGTACTAAAATTTGTGATAGTTTATTTTATTAAATTTACACACATATGTTGCTTATAGATATTCTACTAAATGATACCCAGCTTTCTATTAAAATGTATTTATCAATTACTTTCCTAATTATTATAATACAAATGAAAATGTCTATTTTCTAGAATTATTATTATATTTTATGCGAATATATCAAATGTTGGCATTATCAAACATTTGATAATGCTTTAGACAGACGAAACATGTCATTAACATAAAATACTAGGGTCATTCATAAAATAAGGTTCCCATATTTTTTTTAAATAAACAGCTTTATTGTTTTCCTTAGCATTATACATCATTTTAAAGCTTTAAACTTACTCTATTTTTCTACATAATCGCAGTTTCTGTCTAAACACTTTTGCAGACGATGCTCCAACTTATGTATCCCCAAGTCATAAAATTCTGCTGCCATTTCTCTGAGAAATTGAATAACCTCTTCCTTGACTTCATCATCAGTATGGAAGCGCATTCCACCCAAGTGTTCCTTTAATTTTGGGAATAAGTGCTAATCACTAGGGGCTAGGTCCGGACTGTAGGGTAGGTGGGGCAAAACAGTCCAGCCCAAATCTCTCAGCAGTTCTTGAGTTTGATTTGAGACATGAGGTCGAGCGTTCAACACGTTTCTGCTTGTGGTTTTCTGTGAGCATTCGTGGTACCCACCGCGCACACACCTTTCGATAGCCTAATTTTTCAATTAAAATTCTGTGAATTGGGGTGTTGGAAGTCCCAGGAATATGAAGAGCAAGTTCGTTAATGGCAATCCTCCGATCCTCAAGCATTATGCTCTCAACTTCGCATCTGGCGGAAACAGCGATAGGAAGCTCCATCTTCGATGACTGCCAGGCCGACACTGAGGGGTGTAACGTGGCGGGGGCGGCAGGGATAGAGAGTGGAGAAGTTGATGAGTCGGCCAGTGCTGCCAGATTTCTCCCAGCGTGCCGCTATCTTTATTGACAGCATAGGGAACCTTACTTTACGAATTACCCTCGTATAATAAAACATTCTCGAAAGCAGACATTTACATTCGTATTAATTATTCATGGACTATACTTACTCTTGTATAATCCTTACGCAGTACTTCATAAATTGCTTTACACGTTTCTGGTATTAATTTGCTCAAAGCTGGATTATAAATGCCCATACTATATGCCAGATCTTCAAATGAACGACCAGTTGTTAAAAATCCTTATTTTAGCAAATAGACGTTCTTCTACTGATATCGATTTTCTCATAACTGCATCACGCTTTTTGATTTTGTAACGAATCATTTCCAACAAATGATCAAAGTCATCACTTTCCATTCATAGGTCATTTTTGCAATCTTCCAGAATATTTTCTCTTGATTCTCTTATCATTGGTATATGTCCACATCTTCGTCTATATTGTTTTTCCAATAAATGCTCCAGCTGATGCGACGATCAAACGTGGTTCCATTTTAGAACTTACTAAAAATCTTTTTTAAACAATCGAGGTCCACGCATCAGTCCAAACTTAAGTCGAAACTCTTAGAAAACCGTTTACACGCGCAGTTCGAACCGCACGCTTATAATATGCAAGATACGCTCGCATTCCAAACTGCGGTCAGTTTTTTGTTAAAATTAGCATAATAGTTTGATTCGCACAGATCCATCCGAGGTTTGGAATGCAGTCTACAGATCCGCAGTCCAAACTATACATGTAAACCCCGCTATTGTTTCTTAAATAATGATGTAACACTCCATATTAAATAATTAATATGAATGAAAACATCTGTTTTCTAGAAGTTCTAAGGAGTGGGTACAAAACTGAAGCATGCAGTTGCTTCCCCTTTATGAAGGAAGCATCGCTTGTGTCAGAGTAAACTTCTTGGTTTGATATCACAAAAGGTGTCAAACAGGTCTGTGTAATGCCCCCGTGGTTTTTCAATATATACATGGACAAGTGTATGAAGGAACTAGAAGGCATAAACGCTGGTGTGTAAGTGAACAATATGTCTATTAGCTATTTGCTATATGCCGACGATGCTGTTTTAATCACTGATAGCATGGAAGATCTACAAGTCCTAGTAACAAGAATGTACGGAGAATGCAATAAATGTGACCTTGTGATGAACGTCAAAAGTCAAAAGTTATGGTATTTGAAAAGGAAAAATGTATGACAGATTGTGTCATAAGTGCGAACTGTGAGAAATTGGAGAAAGTTACCGAATATATTTATCTAGGAAGCCTGTTTACAAGAGATGGAAAAATGGAGAAAGACATTGCAAGAAGGGTTGATGCAAATGTTGATGGAAACAAAATAAATGGTGCACTCAAAACCATTACTCCAAATAGAAATATATCGACTGAAGCAAAGATGGCAGTGCACAATAGGGTTCTAGTGCCGACTCTTATGTTTGGAAGTGATGCTTGGAGTTGGCAGAAGAAGGATGAAACTAGGATAAATGCCGTAGAAATGAGATCACTTAGAAGAATGTGAGAAAAATAATGAATGATAGAATACCCAATGAAGAAGTTAGAAAGGGATGTAAGGCGGATGAATGCATCCTAAATAAAATTAAAAAAGGTGGTTTGGACGTACAGAACGAATGGATGAGAGAAGAATGGTCAAGAAGATATATACAAATAGTGTGAATGGAAAAAGAAGTTGTGGAAGGCCAGGGAAGACATGGCATGACCAAATTAATCAAATACTGAAAAGCGGCCATGTTCGATGCAGTATGTCAGGGTAGAACAGTTTGGCGGTCCATCCTCTCTGCCTACCTCTCAGGAGAAATGGTGTGATGGTTACTTAGTTAGTTATTTTATTTTATGGGAATGACATGTTTCAAGGCATTATCAAATGTTATTTTTAATGTGTTTTAATGTCATGTCTTCCCAAAAAATAAAATAAAACTTCTAGACAACAGATGTTTTTATTTGCATTTATTATTGGATCTTTCCTTTTATAAAAAGTTTTATTTTTGCTCCAATTGAAAAATATTACTTTTGATTAAATTTCTTTTCTCTTTATTTATGATTTTCTGAAGAAAGAAGGGTTGGTGCTTAGCATATAAAATATACAATAGACTCCAGGCTTTTTTATTTTATACTTCTGATAACATGTATCCAATTTTAATCGTTTATGATATAATTTTATTTTTTACTTATTAAAATGCATAATATTGAAATTTAATATGATTAATTGTGCTAAATAACTTCTTCTTAGTACAGACCTTGTGACCTGTTTTTTTTAAGAGGAATTGGTCTCCTACGAGGTCGAATCCCAGTTGTTGATCCATCTCATTGGTGGTCTGCCTGGGATTTGTTGGTCTACCTTGGGGTTGGCTGTGCAACACAATGAGAGGGAATCTGGATGTATCCATTTTTCTCACGTGTGCATACTAGTATCTTCTTCTTTACCTCTCCCACCTAACGACATCCTTGACCTCGCATATTTCCCTTATCCTCAAGTTTCTAATTCTATCGCATAGTGTCTTGCCAGATATGTTTGAGCATCTACATTTCTGCCGCTGAGCGAGTATTTTGAGATGTGGTGTCTGCCCAAAAATAATAACTCTTTGTATTTATTATGATTTTAAAGAAAAACAAAATAGGTTTAATTCTTTATATTTTTACTATATTATATTTTCTTGTTTTGCAGGTAGTCATAGAAGAACTGGACATCACAAATTTAGCACCTCGTAAACCTGACTGGGATTTGAAACGAGATGTGGCAAAGAAACTGGAGAAATTGGAAAGGCGAACGCAGAAAGCTATTGCAGAACTCATTTGGGAAAGGCTTAAAGAAGGACAAGAAGACAATATTGGTGCTATGGTCTCTATGGCTGCAACAGAAGCAAAACCAAGTGCTTGAAATTATTTTTAATGTCTTATTTTACGGAACATTACAAAAAACAATTAAAGTGTGTTTTTCATATCTTTTGTATATATTTTATACGTGCCAAGTAAAATCATTACATAATTATTTTTCTGGTGTTATTATTAATCTGTATATGTATAAGGCATAGTGAAAAAAATATATATTTCGATACAAATTCTCACTATAATTATGTTTAATACAATTTAATCAAATGTCTCATAACATAAAATCACAATTAAAAAAATAATAATAATGTCAAACCCTCTCTTTAACTTTCTTAGACATTTAAAAAATAAATCATTTTGTCGTCTCTTAAGAACTAATTATATTTTTTCTTATCCTTATACATTCTTAACTTATGACTTGATTTCTTTCTTATTTTTACGCCTATTGAAATCTGCATACTCGAAAATTCCAACAATGATTACAAAAAATATATTATTTCAAAGTACATTTTTCGTAGTGGGGTAACCATAATGTTTTTCTTATTGAAACATTGTTTTACTGAATAATTTAAACTACAGTAAAACACGTTAAGATCAACATTTTTAAGCAATATTCAGTCTGCACGAAAATGCAATTTTGACAAGATTTTTAGATTCCCAATATTTTTCCCAATTACTCAAGCATAAATACATATCTACATTATCATATTTTTTTCATTCTTATAAGTAAAATATTTTAGCAACTAATTATAAATGGAAAAATAACTCCATAATTATATATTTTTTTATAAATTCTTGCCTTGATGTACGTTTGCAGTAAATATTCAAATATTATATATCATTATCATTAATTTCAGCTCGTTCAGTCGTTTCTGTTGTGAGATGTTTGAATTCATTTGTGCTAAAATATATTTTCAGATATTAAAATATTTTTACATTAACATAATCCTAACAAGTGCATAATGTTTACAATCAGACAAAGAGAAGAAAACACTAAGACAAGAACATTAATTTTTTTTAATATTTTCATACCTTCAACAGAAATATGAAGTATATAAGTTAATGCAATAAAGAAGTACGTTAATTTGTATTTTAAAGAATATTATATTCCTAGTGCAAAATAACCAGTGCCCATATGTTTTCTTATAATCTTTTCTAAAATTATAACTGAGTGGCTAATAGCAAAGCTGTAATTTAAAAAAAAGACTTATCCTTACAAAGAACGGAAGTAAATTATATCCAAGAGTACAAATGTTTTAGTTATCTTTTGAAATATTAAGGTTTTGTATAGTATTGATAGAGCTCTTTTGCGAACATTTTGTATTATTTGAATTAATTGCTTTTTGACTTGCGAAATGCACAAAAAAAATCTAAAAATGCACATATCACACGCTTAATAGAACGCTGGGTTAAATCAAAAAAGCAAGTTTTGCTCAATCTGACATGAGTCGGTGTTTTAACAAAAACAGTCGAAAAACACGTACAAATGAAAAAGACCGATATAGTGTAATGGAGGTCAATTGGCCGAATTTTGACTAAATTTTAACGCAAAACGATGGATAGAGTTAACACAAGCCTCTGTCTAATGTTAACTCAATTATGACCTAAACCATAATCGGTCAGTTTACTATTAAGCGTGCGATATATCAGAAACATGTAAACTGTAAAAATGTCCATATCTGATTAAAATTATTTGTACTTCTTTAATGAAACTGTTAAAACATGCTGATAGCTATTCATTACTCAAGCATATTATTTGAAAACCTCTGTTATTATATATTATAAAAGCTATATAATTACACTGCATATAAGATATATATTACTATTAAAATAAGCGTGTTTAAAATATTATCAATTAGGATAATCGGTGGCACACAACATCGTTACTCGAGAGTATAAATTTTTACTCTGAAACCAGCACAAAATATTTCCTTTGGTAAATAATCACACGTCCTTTCAAAATAATACGTCATCTAAACCAGCCAGCTTGCCAAAAATATAAATGGTAATAGTTGCAATTAATAAATTAGAATTTCTTAAAGAAGAACATCCACTTTTTCCTGCTTTTCGAATCTCCTGTTGTGGCTGAGGATACCCATCCAAAGAGTTGTCAAAATAACCATTTCTCTCGGTGTTGTAGTGCACAATTCTATCTCCAATCGGTTGCAGAGGTCTAAAGTTGTGAGTGATGCGTCCATGGTCCGATCGCAGGCGGCGGAAACTATCGATCTACACAAAATAAAATTCCATTAACTAATGTAAGTATGTAACATATAAATAAAGTATTCAAGTAATGTTTCTTTTTTTATATACTTAGTATACAACAATCACATTATTAAAAAAAATTATATTAAATACCAAACATGTCTCGGACACACAAGTCCTTCATCAGTGATATTATATAAATATTAAAAATGTTATAATTTTGTCAGTTTTGACAGATATTAAATTTTATGATATTTTAACCGTTTGAATGCGTATCGATATATTGACGATATAACGCACAGTACATCTCCGGTATTCGGATGGTGTGCTGCGTCCGCTAGTTATGATTTTTTATTTACCATCCCAATTTTTCATTTTTTTTCCCCGTTTTTTAACACGCAATTTTAGTACATATTATGAAAAAAGGCCCAGCAAAAAACGGTTAATATCTGTCAAAACTGTCCACATTTGTGAAAAAAATGTATGTTTAATATTTTTAATATTTATATTCATATAATATCACTGATGAAGGGCTTGTGTGTCGGAAACATGTTTGGTATTACTTTTTATTGTTTTAATAATGTGAGTGTTATATACTAAGTATATAAAAAAGAAACATTAAACATCTACAACACAAAATTATGGCAAATACATAAGAAATATTCAAGTATATTTATAAAAACTAATTTTAATAATCCTCTGCTTTTTAGTTGTGTCAATAGGAAGCTAGTTTTTTAAGGAAGGCCCCAAAATATTAATATATTTTCCGCATCTTTTGTCATTGTGAGGACCTTCATGGGCGAGTGGCAAGTGCTATGACTGTCACACCGGAGGTCCCGGGTTTGATTCCCGGTGATAGCAGGTCTGGTGTAGAATTCACATGATAACAAAATGGTAATAGATTAGCTACCTATCATATGTCATGTGAATCTATATGATAAAAATACCGTTTCCATCATTTGGCTCGCGCTGTAATGATGTAAAGAGCAATTCAACAAAATAATAATAATTGTGATGGAGGTTTGGCTGACAGTAAGACCACAGATGGAGGCAATTTCCTTGTCCCTTATTAACTCATTTTGTGGCTAGCTTCATTTGTAGTATAAAAATTGATCTCAAACTGCAGGAAAAAATTGGTCTTAAACTTATATTAACATTTGCTTTTACCCTATTAAAACTTTAACTACTCTACCTGGTCATGTGACAGTCTGATGGGCTGTTCATAATCAATCCATGTCACAACTTCAGAGCAGGGAGGTGTTGTAAGTGATCCATTGTAGGTGAAGTAGTGGTCCAGATCATACGGAACAAGGTCGAAGAAACTCACAGAATCGGGAAGAGTCATGGAAGTGTGTGGTTCTGTTACATTTCCCAGTGCAGCAGTTACTAGGTCATACCCTGGATGCCTAAACCTGTCCAGCTAGAATTACAAAATAAATTTATATACTCGTATATATATTTTTTTATTTATTTATAAACATACAAAATAGTTACATTGTATTCCCATGAGTAAAAAACTCATTATGGGACAAAAAGGATAAGTTGCATATAAAATAATTACATTTAGAAAATAGAAAAATAAATTGACTTAAAACTAAAACATTTTACAATATGTACATTTTATGACTTTATAAAATTATTTTACATTATTATATTTGATCATTTTAATACATCATAAATTGCACTGTTTAAATGAAATATAAAAACATATTTAAATAGTGAATTCCATTAGCTTAATAGTATTCACCATATAAAAATAAAAAAACAAAAACGATATAAAAAAAATAATGTTATTGCACGTTAATAAAATTTATGTTAAAAGTGAAACTATATTTCTAATATCATTTACATGAAATTTCTACTCAACTTCCATTAAATTAAACTTAATCATCATATCATACAGTTTTTAATTTTACACAATTGCGGATGGTATGAAATATGAAACACAGTTCGAATACATGTTAAAAGGAAAATCCAAATAATGACACTGTTTTTCTAATAGCATTCATATTCAATATCTATCCGAAATATACCTACAATTATTCTCACATACACACACATAATAAAATTATAAATATTTACCATCTTTAACAAGATGTCACCTGAAACCATTTTATAAATTATTTGATTAATTTAAATTTAAAATTTCTTACTTCAAAGAAGAAGGCAAGTACTGCCAATCCATCCTTATGGTCCAATGCATTTTTGGCATCACCATATTCCCTTTTATAAAATACCATGTGTAATTCCATAGGGAAGCTGTAAAACAAGAATTACAAAATTACATTAAAAAAATATATAGTATTATATTAGTTAAGAGTAATAATGTTATTAGATTATTTATTTTTTCACTAAAAAATAATCAAAACCATATAACATTCTAAGCCTCTGTATAAACAAATGAATAGCAATCCCTTCAAATTATTCGCTTCGAACTTCGCTTCCATACATAAGGGTCGGTATAAGAACACCATTATTACGTATAATTTAACACCATTATTAAGTGTCCTTTTAATTTAATTGTTATTATCTTCTGTTATATACTATGTGTGCTTTTTTGTTTTCCTTTCACTATCATGAGAGCAAAACCAACATTGAAGTTGTTAATTCTCTACAACTTCGAAGAGATGGACATCTAATTACCCATTTCTTTAGATTAATTAGGGTGTTCGGCTTCTGTTTTACCTACCGGCCGCCAGAACCAATCTGCCTCTGGTGACACCGGTGGGAAGAGCAATTAGTCTGCTGAACGCGGTCTCCTCGGAGATCGACGTCTTTCATGTTAGTGAAAGTACGTTCAGAAGGCAAATACTCTTAATTCTGGAGAGTATCCTGTCTTGCTAATGTTGAACCATCTCTTATGCGTTTCTGGTAGTATACTATTCATAATATATTATTTTACCTGTTCTCAATAGATGCCTTAAAAATAAAAATTGTAATGACTGTTGATGAAATAAACTAATTTGATTTGATAATTAAACAATCAAGGAAACAAGTAATTCAACACGTAATTCACATTAAATCTAGTTATCTCAATATTAGCTAATATTGGATAAAAATGAGATTAACAAACGCTCGCCTAAGGCTAAGGTTACACAAGAAGGAACCTTGCTTGGTGCTCGGAGTTATGCTGTGAGCTAGGTGGTATGTCATAATAAACCAATGCACACCGTATCATCATAATAGACAGACTGCACGCTTCACTCCTACATGACTTAAATATAGTAGATAAGTATAGGTAGCTTAGAACTAAGTGAAGAACTTCGATGTGCCTCAGCCTTGTAGTTTAACAAGGGCATTTTTAATATCTATTATATGGACTTCATATGGCAGTGCACAATGGAGTTCTACTGCCGACCCTTATGTATGGAAGTGAAGCTTGGAGTTGGCAGAAGAAGGATGAAAGTAGGATAAATGCCGTAGAAATGAGGTCACTATGAAGAATGTGCTAAAAACAATGTATGATAGAATATCTAATGATGAAGTAAGAAAGGAATGTAAGGCGGATGAATGCGTGATAAATAAAATCAAGAAAGGGTCACTAAGATGGTTTGGACATTTAGAACGAATGGATGATTCGGGTGGTGGTCTAGGGGATAGAACGCTTGGCTTCTGATCCAGGGGACATGGGTTCGAGCCTGGACACGACCCGATTCCTTCTTCATAATAATGAGCTATTTTCTGCTCATATTGAAGATTGTAATATATATTCTAACACCATTGATTTAAATCATTGGGGTTATTCTTTTACAATGATGGAAGAATGGTTAAAAATATATAGTAGTGTGAATGGAAAAAGGAGTCGAGGAAGGTCAAGGAAAACATGGCATGACTAAATTAATAAATTACTGAAAGGCGGCCATGTTCGAAGTAGGAACAATCGAAAAGCGTGCATGTCACAATGTGTGATGTAGAAGAGGCGCGAGAGTTATGTCAGGATAGGACAATGTGGCGATCCATCCTCTCTACCTACCCATCCGGGGAAACGGCGTGATGTTATTTAGTTAGTTAGTCATAGATATGAAATTAAAATCAGAAATTAATCAAGTTTACCCTCTGCTGTTGATTTTATCTTCACTCCCGACAGTGTCATTGTCTCCCCAGTGGAAATGCATCTGACTGAAGACATATTCAGACTTCAAAGGGCCGTCAGCTATAAATGGAGCTTCATTATTTTCCACTTTCAGCATTACTGGAAAAGAGAGATTACAATTATATTTTACAAAAGAGATTTTAAAATGTATTAAAACTCCAGATTCCTTTACATATTATAAGAACTTTCTATGATCAATGCAATCATAATAAGATACCTATCAGCCAATACTATTATTAGTAGAAATATATTCTTATCATATCAGATATTCAGATACCAATTCAGATATCTCGGAAGCGAAGTAACCAGCTCTAATGACCTCCCCAGAGAAGTAAGGTCACAGGTAGATAAGGCTGCAGCGGTTGCAGGCTGCCTGAAAGATGTCATATGGAGAAACAAGGACATGAGGACTGACATCAAGGTACGCATCTATAAGACCTGTGTGCGACCAATCCTCACATATGGCATTGAATCGAGGGCAGACACTGTCAAGACAAAGAGCATGCTCAGGACAACCGAGATGAAAACACTCCGAGCTATAGCTGGCAAGACCCTACGTGATCGAGTTAGGAATACAGCAATCCGAGAAATCTGCGAGGTCGAAGATATGGTCAGATGGGGACGTCAAAGACGGCGATACTGGCATCAACATGTAGAAAGGATGAGCTCAAATAGGATACCACACATAGCTCTCCATGGAAACAACGCCGACCAGGAAGACCCCCAAAACGGTGGAGAGAAAGCTGGAGTTCAGCGTCTCAAGAGGACCCGCCTGAAATAACAGACTCCTAAGTCTACCAAAAGTGAAGAAGAAGAAGATATTCTTATCACAACCATAAACTTTTTTTCTAAATTTATAAATATGTACTCTAAATCTACAATTACATAAAATGTATGCAAAAATAATACCTTTTTTCTTTATCAATTATAAGGATTAAATGATAATTCAATGATAGCTATAAGAAATGTTCCTATTTCTTTAAGGAGAAAATGAAACTAATGTGGATGTATTAAAAAATACATATTTCTACAAAGAAGGAAACTGACAAGATCTTCAGATGTATAACTACTCTTGTAAATAAGTATCTGACACTTTTTTACACACTGATCATGAAAAATTATTGGCGGTCAAGTTCTAACTATGATGTAATAAGATTCTATAAAAACTTAATTAGGAAATTGCAAATTAACCTTGCACAAAAGTATGACAAGTCCGACTAGATTTCATTTGTGCTTAAGAGATCAAGTGAACAAGTTTTTTTTTAAATCATATTCAGTTACAAAGTTATGTATTATAGTTAAGCAATATATCCGGTGTCAGTTGTCAACTTTGTAGTCAAGTTCATTGAAATAAAATAAAATATTGTACATGTGACTATTTTCACTGACGGTACCAATCAGAACTTGGTCATTTGATTGGTCTCGCTCCTCTGCACAACACACCCAGTGTATTCTATAGGCATCCTGAATGGACTACATTCCAGTATGCATTCCTATTCAAGCTGGAGTTTGGGCTCTGAATAGTACAGGCTTGCACTGCCACAATACAGATCGACTTTAATTGATTGAAGTAATTCAGAGGCCAACAACTCATCAGAAGGATTGCCTTCATTGTCAGATAATAATAAATACATCACACAACTTTGTAAAACAATTATAGTAGACAGAACAAAACTCACATACCTAACAAAAGTCTAATTATATTGTCACATAATAATAGTATGTAGACAGTTATGAATCTAGATTGTCAAATGTCATCTGTGTCAGTTTGGTGTCAATATACGTTCGTCGATTTATGCTGTTTATAATCTAGAATATGTACATCTCTTGGGTGCTAGTGCATTATAATTTGTTAGGGTTACGTTTTATTTATTTTTAAACATATTATATAACATGTTTATGTAGATCATATATTGTCTATTATTTGTAGACAACGGTAAATAACGAAAGCGAAATTAACGGTTGACGAAACTATTGAAATTCATGGCGTGCTTACTGACTTAGAAAGCAGTGCCGATTTGATTGGCTAATTATGTTGATGATTGACCCATATCCGAACGGTCAATTATCTCAACAAGTTACAATTTTTCCTTGTTTTCTTGAACGAGTTGTAGGGAAAATCGGATATATTTTATTACATAATTTCGATAAATTATATTCAACATTTGAAAAAGGTTTATCAGCCTGATGTTTTGAATATTTAATCTTGAATATATTTAAACTTTTTATATTCAATTAATTCTTAATGTATGTTTTTAGCAGATTTTTTTTACACCTTATGAAATATTTATTAAATTGATATATTAAAGGTTAATCAATACTTAATATTAACATATTTTTTTGAAACCAAAGTAATGTTTTTCCACACACGTGATTATACTTGTATTTTAATCGTTATAATACCTTTATCAAGGAATATGGAAAACACTTTATTATATTATATTTTACATCGATGAAGGATTGCCACTACTCGAAACATACATGTTTAAAAAGATGAGGGGGTGTTTTTTTTATGTTCGTTCAAATAATATTTTAGCGTTCACCACACGAAATGAAGACAAATATAGAAGAAAATGAAAAAAAAAACAATAAGTATCTGATTTCATAAAAAATGTGAATTTAACATTTTAAATTAAATGTGTGATGAATTTCTACTGTATATTGCTGAGTAAGATTTATATACAGTGCCACCTCGATATAATGAATTTCTCTATATATCAATTTTTTCCAGAATCGAGGTTCCACTGTATTACCTAAAGGTGTTATTTTTCAAAGGCATCCTCTGATTATAATATTTATTTTGCTTAAATAAATGTAGGTTCCAAAAAAATAATTACCATATTATATTTATATAGGTAATATGTACGAAAAAAATGCATGAAATGAAATGTTTCGACAAGCTCTAAAGGTCTCAACAGAATTGATAGTATGGTTTTTCATTTTTAAAACAAAAACAACGGAATTCGATGCCCTGGAATTAAATTAAAATTAAAACTAGCTTGTTCTTCTTCACTATATTCAAAAATACTAAAAATTATGTTTTTATAATAATCTATCAAACTCAATTCTGACGTATGAAAGAGCAGTTTAACGGGTTTGGTTATAACATATCAAAACTTAGATGGATTATAAATATAATGATACTATCGTATATTACTGTGTTCAGTGCCGGATTAAGCCAGCGCGATGCCTGTAGCAAATGTTACCAAGAGGCCCTGGGTTTTGTATCAGAATAAAATATGACAGTAAATACATCAACTTCTCTAACAATGAGAGGGCAAGACAGAAAATTGACTTCCTTATGAGATTATCCAGGATTGTATAACAGTATCCCCTAAGGGTACGGCCACACCGGAGTGCCTGGGTAGGCGTCAAGACAGAGTTTGCTTGTGATCACGCCCTGTGACGCGAACCCTATAGTGTGGCCGGTCCCATAGTACGCCATATGTTGGTTCGCCAGATGGCCACCTGCTCTTGTTTTTATTTTTTTATTTCTAATATATAAGCAACGGTGAAAACTTTGAAGGCTTTTATCTAAAAATTGGCTGGCTATTGCATTTTCTTAATTTGTCTATCGACGACTCTTAAGGGGTATTACAATTTTGCAAAATCTCATTCCCAAGTCAATTTCCTATGTCGTTCCCTCCCCTTGTAAGTAAATTAAATTCTATATATATTAAGGTAGGGTTATTTTGACGTTCATGTTGGTTAACTCACTTTTTAAATGCGTTAATAACTAATACGAATGAAACCGTAATTTTTTAGAAGTTTTGTTATATTTTATGGGAATAACATGTTTCGCCCTTCTAAGGCATTATCAAATGTGCGTAATGTGTATACATTTGATAATGCCTTTGAAGGGCGAAACATTTCATTCCTAATAATGGAAACTAACGTTTTCATTCGTATTAATTATTTAATATGGAGTTTTACATCATTGTTCAAGAAACAATGAATGCATTAATAACGTTCTCCGCTACTGTTATTAATCATTAATGAAAAAGTAAATTGGTTATATTATTTGGGAAACATGTCTCTTATGAATTTCCAATGATAAGTTTATAAAATTGCAGTTCAAGGAAGCTCTAGAAATCCCGTAGCACTTGCTACTTCTGCTATATTGCTAATCCGGCACTGACTGTGTTATATGCGCGTTGCATATGTTTTATGATTGTTTATGGTAATTTAAGAATATCGACATAGGACAATAAAGAGGTTATTGTGTTCGAGCTGACCAAAAAAGAGATCGCGAATCCCACAGCACATAACTGTGAGAAGTATTACCCAACATTTAAAATGTAGTGTGCGTGCCTACGTACAATCTCTTTTGTTTTATGGAACTGGGCGTCTTAGGAAACGTAAGACCGGGTAATACTTTACATAATATCTCCGCGGTAAATGCCCAAAACTTCTGGCGTTGTTTGTATTTTTGCAATATTATAAATGAACCCTAGGAAGCCAACGTGACCCGAGTCGCTTTCCAATTTCAATCGATTGAAAACATCGTGCGAAGATTGCAATAAGAGATAAAGACCTGTACTTCAGAATAATTCGCAAGCGTTGAAATCATACTTTATCGTGAGCATGTTTCAATGAACATTACTTATAAGAAGAATTCCAACTGGGAAAGCTATAGATAATTAATTTGATGCATTTTTGTCGATAGTGTCTCACAATGGCATCTTGACGTGTATGAACATTCATTAAATTCGTAGTAAAACTTGCAATCAAAAATTATAAGTATAAAAAAAGATTTTAATTATCATTGTTTACAGTATTCCCATAAAAAAGGGTCTATTTATATTTATTGTTTCTTGAACAATGATGTAAAACTACATATTAAATAATTAATGCGAATGAAAACGTCAGTTTTCTAGAAGTTTTATTATATTTTATGGGAATGACATGTTTTGCTTTTCTAATGCATTATCAAATGTCTGTTGTATCCATTTGATAATGCATTAGAAGGGCGAAACATGTCATTCCTATAAAATATAATAAAGCTTCTAGAAAACTGACGTTTTCATTCGTATTAATTATCTATATTTATACATGTGAAAGTACATTTTGTTTAATAATTTTACCTACAAATAAACTTATATATAATTTATACGAATACAATCTAGGGGACAGAATGCTGGGCTCCCGATCCAGGGGACTTGGGTTCAATCCTGAAAACGACCAGATTTCTTCATCATAATAATGGTCTATTTTCTGCTCATATTGAAGATTGTAAAATAAATTCTAATACCGTTGATTTAAATCCATGGAGTTAGTCATATGTTTTTTAAGTTTGTTTTCTAGAAATTTCAATGTAATTTTTTTACGGAAACGACAAGTTTCGCCATGCAAAGTCATAAGCTAATGTCAAACACGTGTCATTCCGATTTTTAACAAACAATCTGTAATCTATTAAGTGTGTCTAATGATATCAAGGAGATTGTTATATACCTGTGTGTCCATTATTGCTGACGATCATTCCTTCCATTCGCTCTGAAAAACCCTTCATCACCATGGGCGGGAGTTTGACCTCCTTGACGGACAGCAGGTTGATGTTAATGGGACTCTGGTGCTTGCCCACACACGTGTTGTACTGCTTACCCCACTCGCTTGGACCTAGATAGAAAAACATAAGATCAACTGTATTTCAAATATTTATTATAGTCCTCTAATTTTTTTAAAAGATCAGTGTGGAAAATAGGAATCAATTTTGTGATATTAATCCATTGTTTTGACAGAAACAGTATGATACTGAATACTTAGAAGGTCGGGAATAATGTATGTCGTTGAAAGGGTTGCTTAAGCTCAAATGGTTATTTGCGAGACATGTTGCCAGATTGGTAGACGATAGATGGACCAGAAAGGTCATGGAGTGGTACCTCGTGAGGTCAGAAGAAAGAGAGGGACACGATGGTCCGATTACTACTTCTTCGATGGCCCTACAGCCCATATCGAAGCCTCCAGTATTCTTCGCCTCCAACTCCTCCTGTCCTCCGCTTCGACCCTCCAATCTGACACTCGTAACAATTTCACCCCATCTCTCCCAACTTCATCCTCCCATCGCAGCCTTGGTCGTACAATTGGTCTTCTACCATCTGGGTGCCAATCCAGCAATCTTTTTGGAGTTTGCGATGACGGCACCCTCTGCACGTGACCGGCCCATCTCAGTATATTCAGTCTGACCTGTGTGGAGAGACTGGGAGACTGGGACAATGCCGCACCCTCCAGCCTTCACCGTCATTCACCGGTCCCAGAATTCTGCGCAGCACCCTTCTCTCAAAAGTATCCAGTCGCTCTGCGGATTTCACTGTCATTGTCCACGCCTCACACCCATAGGTCACTACTGTTCGGATGATTGTTTTATACAGGATGATTTTGGTTTTCCAGTGTACGTTTCTTGATTTGAGCACTGGTAGTAGAGAGAAGAATGTTTTGTTGCCAATTGTGATTCTTCTTTCGATTTCTTTGTGATCTTCGTTTTCCGATGACATTCGAAGAATTGTTGGTGATTGAATGCGAAAGGTACAACATAGAAACACGTGGAGAATATGGAGAGGCTTGTGCCCTGCAGTAGACGACAACGGCTGCTAAATCGCTATAGTGCGGCAGGCTACATTTGCAGTCCAAAAAAATGGTTTCTAATTGGGCTAAAATAACTCCCCCCTGCCGTCCAAACTGCCCCCTGGTGGGGCGTGGACCCTACTAATATAAATTATCTGTGTTTTTGTTCTTCATTATAATTTGTTCTGTAAACCCTCTGCACTCATTGCCTCTCCGTCCGCTAAATCACCAATTGTCCTTCCCCTCCTGCCCCCTCATCCGTCCTCTATCTGTGTTATACATGTCTGTAATTCTTCTCTGTTATAATCTTTGTATGTGCTGTTTTCTTATTAACCTGAAATAAAGATGACGAAGTGGGGCGGGAGATAGATAGAAGGAAAAAAAAATATATATACTAGATTAAATGTTGGCCTGTCATCCATTGATTTGATGACAAAAAAGTAACGTAAAGTCCCGGATGGACGGGAACAGGCCTAGGCAGTGCAGCGAGACTGACGAAAGGGCGTCGCTGCGTCCTATAACGGTCTCGGGTGGCGGTGGGAACCTTCTATCTGGGCTAAAATAGACTACATTGACAGCTTATATTTGAATACATCTTAAAAATCTTTTAACTTTAGTTTTTTTCAATAAATTTTTCTCCACTGCTGAATATAGGCCCCTTCTAAACTCTTCCAATATTTTCTATCTTGGGCTATATGTTGCTACCTACGACCTGTTGGATAATATCATCCGTCCACATTTTTTGTGGTCTACCTATGCCTTTTCTGTTTTTCCAAGTCCACCATGATCCTGAGTAAGTATTATTTCTAGTAGTATTTAATTTTTATAGTAATAGTAGTTTATTATCGACTTCTTCCTTGAAATACGTAAATATCTAACAACAATCGTATCCTCGTGATGCGAAAAACGTATGGAAATCGACTGAGTAGCCACTAAGTTATTATTCGCTTATTACAAAGCGCTGTGTATATAATAAGCACATGTGTATAAAAAAAACACAATGCATTACCGATTACCTTTAATATAAGAAAATCGATTCATCGTGTAAAATGAATTCGTATAATTGAAGGCTGCTTACTACAAAGATGCTAAGTGGTTTAAACATAAAACAAAGAAAAAAATAACAAAAACTGGTTATTTTCCATATCTCATGTACCACGGGTGGCATCTTTAGGGTGACGTTTGAACTACACCATCTTATTCAATCACTTTGCACTTTAACACAGTTATTGGCCTTCATGTTTAACACCAATTGAGATCAAATATTTATTTTTTTATATTTTTAACACTAGGCACCATTGTAATGTCCAGCTCACAATAAATGGTTTCTGTTTTAATTTAGTGAAATGCTTTGATTCAAAAAGTTTTTAGTAAATTTGTTAATTGGAAGGAAACCTTGAATAAGAAATTTGTTAATTGGAAACCTTGAATACTCTTTGTATTATAGAGTGTCGAATGAAAATATAAGAAGTGAATGCGGTGCGAATGATGGTGTTAAGAACAAAATAATGAAAGGATCATTCAGATGGTTTGGGCACATGGAAAGAATGAATGAAGAAAGAATAGTAAAAAAACTATATGTTAACGATTTAAATGAACTAGAAATAGAGGAAGACCGAGGAAAACTTGGCACAACCAAATGAATCAAATATTGAATTTCGGCCACGTGAGGAGTAAGAGAAATCGACGCGCGTGCATGACACGATGTATGAATATTGAGAAAGCGAGAGAAATATGTCAGGAAAGAAAAGTGTGGCAGTCCATTCTTTCTGCCTACCCCTTCGATGAGACGGCGTGATGGTTGGTTAGTTAGTTAGTTTTGAATAAGATAATGGCTAACCTACTCGACGTGCATCTGATTTTTATCAAGGAACAACATTGTCAAGTTTATGTTATTCAACAAAAAAGTTCATTTCTTATAAAATATTATTTAAATATAAAGAGACTTCACTTCCAGAAATCACTGAGCCTTTTGTTCTGTCTTCATATGCATAGAATAGAATATAAATTTTTATTTCATAATTTGAACAAATTTAATTCATTATTTTTGTATTTATAAAGACAATAAATCAATGTTTAACTTTACTTTATACACGTATGCCTTTATACAATAGATGAACAAACAATGAAAGAAACGTGATGTACCTACTAAGATAATGATGGACTCTTAAAGCATTATCAACCCAACACCATTTTCAAATCAGACAATGATAATAATAACAATACTATGAGAGATATTACAAAACAAAGCCAATCTTCAAGTTCTATTTGAGTTTTAATTAAAGTAAATAACCAACGACAATGTAGCAATATGGCATTCTTCGTGTCCTACTAACATATGTTACATATAAAATGTAACGTAATATAAAGAATACGAGCTGAAAATATTTGCTATTTATACTACATGTTAAAATAGCAAGGGTTGCGACAAGGATCTAATATATGGCCACTACGTTATTCAGTTGAGAAAACCAAACAATGGAAAACCTTACCATATACTTCAAGATTTTCCTTGCTTTATGAAATCATAATTTGTAATGTCTTAGTTTCAAATAGTTTTTAATTTAGATGAAAACTTACTTTTCTAGAAGAAGTTATATTATACTTTATGAAGTAACATGTTTCGTCTTGGTAAGGATTCTATAAATGACGTTTCAATCAACAATGGAGCTTTAAAATAGTTATTGGAAACAAGAATTTATCAATGAAAGCGAAAGTGGCCGTTCACAATGGAGTTCTGGTCCCAACCCTTATGTATGGAAGCGAAGCATGGAACTGGCAGAAGAAATATGAGAGTAGAATAAATGCGGTAGAAAGAAGGTCCCTAAGACCTATGTGTGAACGACTCTCAAATCTCAAATGCTGATATTAGAAAGGAATGTAGAGCCAAAGAAGGTATTATAAATAAAATTATGCAATGATAGCTGCGTTGGTTCGGACATATGGAGCGCATGGATGGAGAAAGAATGGATAAGCAAGTATTCCGTTAACGATATCAATGGAGTACGGAGTCGAAGTAGACCGAGGAAAACATAGCATGACCAAATTAATCAAATTTTAAAGGTTGTTCATGTCAGAAGCCGGAAGAATCGACGTGTGTGTATGACTCGCTGTATGAATATGGAGGAATCTAGAGAGGTATGCCAGAATAGAGTAGTGTGCCGGTCCATTATCTCTGCCTACCCCTGCGGGGAAACGGCGTGATTGTTTGTTATCAATAATAAATACTAAATATGATGTTTAACATCATTGTTCAAGAAATCATTAATAAATTGGTGTTAGACATTATCAAAAATGTTATGTCCTTGCAAGAATTTTATGGTCATCCAAAGTAATTTATGTGGTGTAGTAACATTAAAAAAAAGAGGTTATTTAAGCAGTTACACATTTGTTGAGTACTGTTTTATAAGATACTTATAATCTCTATAGATTTTATTTTGTTTTTAATGAATTGACGGTGATTAATATTACTAACAATTGACATTACATTTTTTCTATGCTCATTTCCTATAATGTGTGGCTATAATTGAATTCGATTGTTTTTATTACGTACTTCGCTATCTATTATCTGTATTATCTATGCAATACTCAACTTGCGAACGTTTCTTGAAGCAGGAAATACAGCAAATAATCTTCGTTTCAAATTTATAAAGGAAACATTTAATTTATACACAGTACGATTAAAGCATTCATTCAGAGACGATTCATTGTAAAGCAGGTAATATTTCTTAAAGTATGCAGATTCTTTGATACATAAGCTCTTTATAATGATCAAGATAAATGTAGAGACTCCATAAACAATAAATTGCCCTTTACGGATATCATGCATTAGACAATATTTATTTTTTTATACGAGAACTAATTATCTTAGCTATTTTAAAACTATTATCTCGAAAGAGGATGACTTTTAATGAAATTATAACCATGATACGAGTTTAACTATTCAAATAATATTTGATTGCATATTCTCAGAAATACGGTTTCCAAGCAAAAAAAAATAATACGAAATAAAACGTCTGTTTTCTAGAAGCTTTATTATAATTTTTGGGAATGACATGTTTCACCTTTCTAAGGCATTATCAAATATTTGGTAATGCCTTAAAAAGGCGAAATATTTCATTTCCATAAATTATAATAAAACTTCTAGAAAACAGATATTTTCATTCGTATTAATTATTTAATATAGAGTTTTAAATCATAGTTTAAGAAACCTTCTTCTTCTTCTTCTTCTCCTTATAGAGCTTTGGTCTGTTCCTCAAATCAGCCTGGCCTCTCTTGGGACTGCAGTGGCGGTACTCCCATAGAAGCCCGGCTTGCGTAAGAAATTTTGAATCAAAACCTCTTCTGGCTTACAGAGGTTCAGCTTTTGTGACTATTGGGAACATTGTTGGAAGGTGATTTCGTGGGTTGTTGATTACTTAGATTTGGGGGTTTTGATTCTAAATTTATTACGTAAGCCGGGCTTTTGGGCTTCTATGGGAGTACCGCGACTGCTTGGGAGGTTGACTCCCAACTATTTCTCCATCTCTTCGGCGGTCTTCCGGGGCACGGCAACCGGCAGGAATGAGACGCGCCACAGCGTGTGGGATTCTGGTGGGATCCATCCTCTGCACGTGCGCATTCCAGTATCTTCTGCGTTGTCTGTCCCATCTCACGACATCCTCCACCTTGCAGATCTCGCGGATGGCCGTGTTCCTCACCCTATCTCGAATAGTCCTTCCTGCTATCATCCTCCTTTAGCCTTCGTTCTTGTGTTATCCGCTCTGGTCTCAATGCTATATGTCAGTATAGGCCTTACGCAGGTTTATATATTCTGACCTTACTGTCAGTTCTCATATACTTGTTTAAGAAACCATTATTAATAAATAAAATATAAATATATTTTTTAATGAACTTGAGGCGTTATAATTGCATAATTTTGTTTTTATTATAAATGAAACCATTTTTTAAATGATTAAAAAAACGCTTCTTTCATTCATTACTATTAATAAATTACACCCAGAGACATAAACTGTAAGAAGTAAACAAAAATTAAAGAAAGGAAAATAGAAGGATTTTAGCAAAGAAAAAAACAATGTTATGTATTATAATTATAAACAACGCGAAGTTGTTAATTTCTGATAATGTCGTCATCCAATCTGCCTTTGATGATGCCCGTGAGAAGAGTATTCAAAGTTCTGAGCTTGATCGCTTTGAAGATCGTCATATTCATAGTTATGAATGTTCAGGAAGCAAAAAATCTCAAATCCTTGGGTATTCTGTCTTTCTTCATATCAGATTTAATTACTCTCAAACGCCTTCAATTTTATATATTTATAATATCAGCTGAACATAGCTTAAATGGCAGTGCACAAAAGCGTTCTTGTATCGACCCTTGTACAGGAAGCGAAGCATGGAACTGGCAAAAGAAAGATGAAAGTAGAATACATTCAGTAGAAATGAGATCTCTCACGAATGTGTGGAAACTCTGTGTATGATAGTGTGTCGAATGAAAATATAAGAAGTGAATGCGATACGAATGATAGTGTTATGAACAAAATAATGAAAGGATTATTAAGGTGGTTTTGACAAACGGAAAGAATGAATGAAGAAAGAATGGTAAAAAAGTATATGTTAACGATGTAAATGGAACTATAAATAGAGGAAGACGACCTTCGTGGCAGAGTGGTAAGAGCTCTGATTCCCATTCCGAAGGTTCTGGGTTCGATTCCCGGCGATGGCAGTGTGATTGTCACATTGTCTTTGGTCTGGCGTAGTATTCACGTGACAATAAAATGGCGATAGATTGGCTACCTGTCACATGTCACGAGAATCAATATATCAGCTTAAAAAAAAAAAAATGTATACTGTAATTGGGTTCAAGCAACCTGTTGTATACGTAAAAAAAAAAAAAAAAAAAAAAAAAAAAAAAAAAAAAAAAAAAAAAAAAAAAAAAAGACCGAGGAAAACGTGGCACGATCAAATAAATCAAATATTGAATGTCGGGCACATGATGAGTCAGAAAAATCGACACGCGTGCACGACACGATGTATGAATGTTGAGGAATCGAGAGAAATATGTCAGGGAAGAAAAGTGTGACAGTCCATTCTTTCTGCCTACCCCTTTGGTGGGACGGCGTAATGGTTAGTTAGTTAGTTAGTTTTAATATCAGCTTATGCATGTGAAATTATTGAACTTTATTCATCATTTATTCGTCCAGTCTATTCATAAGGGTCAGTAAAACAATACAAAAGTGATCTATTAAATTAAAGTATCCGAATTTGATTTAATATTTTTTTATTTCTTTCAACACTTTATTTATTTATTTTCTATATACATTTTTAATGTTTAAACATACTTGTGAGAAATTTTGTGAAATTTCCTAATTTAGATTTATTTATAATCAAATGAGCTCATTCGTCTAGCTTGTTTAAATATAACTAGTATACTCTGATCATTTGAAGAAAATATAAACCCCATTTATTTCATTTTCTCGAAAATAATAATCTTCTTATTATTAAAAAAAAGTTAAAGCGAACACAGAAGAAATAGTTATGAGCAAATCAAACATATACGAAACCAAAACAGCATACATTTATTTCCGAGTTGCTGAGTAGATACTAATAGCATCAAATATTAATTATTGAAATGGAGCACTATTATGGGACGGCTTACAAAGCGATATAGGTAGTTTGTTATTATATCATCATAAAGAGAAGCTGTAAACCTAATTTCGCAGTTGGCAGTGACATTGCTAACGGCAGTACGGAGTATCAATGTTACATAATTATTTATGTATTTGAAGGTCGGACAAGCTAAACCTGAAAGTACCTGGACTGATTACTTTTTTCAATTTGCAAATTGTACAAGGTGTTTTCAAACTATAATTTCATTCTAAAATAATAAAATAAACCAACTAACTAACCATCACGCCGTCTCCCCGAAAGGGTAGGCGTAAAAAATGGACCGCCACATTATTCTATCCTGACATACCTCTCTCGATTTCTCAACACTCATACATCGTTTCATACACGCACGTAGATTTCTCCGACTCCTCCCTCCAACAACAACAAACCATCACGCCGTTTCACCGCAGGGATAAGCAGAGTGAATGGACCGCCATACTACTCTATCCTGACATACCTCTCTAGCTTCCTCCACATTCATACAGCGAGTCATACACGCACGTCGAATCTTCCGGCTTCTGACATGACCAACTTTTAAAATTTGATTAATTTGGTCATGCCATGTTTTTCTCGGTCTCTTTACTCCATTTACATCGTTAACGTATACTTTTTTTAACCATTCTTTCTTCACCCATGCGCTCTATATGTCCTCCCTCCGACATTTATATTAAAATATTTTTTTCGTTTATCGTGCCACGTTTTCCTCAGTCTTCCTATATTTATTGTTCCGTATAAATCGTTAACATATACTATATTTACCATTCTTTCTTCATTCATTCTTTCCACGTGTTCGAACTACCTTAATAACCCTTTCATTATTTTTTCACAACACTTTAATTCGCACTACATTCACTACTTAAATTTGCATTTGACACCCTATCATATACAGATTTACGAAACATTCGTCTAATAGATCTCATTTCTATTGCATTTATTTTACTTTCATCATTCTGTTGCCAGTTCCATGGTTCACTCCCCTACATAAGGGTCGACATACACCATAGTGCACTGCTATTTTTGATTTTATAGAGTGACTTATAAGTATTAAAATATTTACTTAATAATTATGTTTTTTTTTTTAAATTGAGTTTCGTTTTTTGAAAGATCTATTTTATATTTTACACTGAAACAAAAAAATTTATAAAAAAATGCCGAATTATTTAAATTAAATGATTCGGATTACTAATTTAAGATTTTATTTCACAGGATATTTTTTAATACTAAAGTAATAAAACGAATATTGATTATTTGTAAAGAGCAAAATAATCTGTGTGAATTGGATATTTAATTTAAAACGTTCTGTATTATCTTCGTGTTAAATAATACTTGATAGATCAGGTGTGCATATCATTTGCATAATTTATAATTAACTAGATCTTATCATCGAACCTTCTAAATTCAAATTAATTTTTTTTAAATCCTTTGTACCCAAGAACTCGTTTAAAGCGTCTATTGTAAAATATATAATATATTTATTTTTTACCATTTTTTTCGTCGTATCCGAAATCTTGTGGTTTGGCTCTGCATTCACCTGAAAAATATTAATAGTTGTTATTAATTAAATAATTTATTGATCATTTACCAAGTAAAGTGTGTTTTTTTATATGTTAGGTTTTTAAACTGGCAACATTGTTTCTACAGACTGTCAATTTGACAGTTCACAGTTGATTTGTAGTAAGTACGTTTTGCCATTTTATCATGAATAGACTAACGTCAAAACAGCGCTTGAAAATTGTGCAAATTTATTTTGAAAATCATGGTTCGGTTCGCCAAATTTATCGTGCACTACGTCCATTTTACGGTCGACATAATCGTCCATCCAAGCAAGTTATTCGGAAGACCATGGATCGTTTTCGCACCACGTACCCTCTATAATGAAGACGGTTAGAACTGAGTCGTCAGGCCATAAATCATTTCCCCATGTCTATCTCGCTTGCACTTACGGGCCTTATGGAGCGGTTTAGGGATGGGCATAACAATAAAAAAAATAAATTGATAAGTAACGTTTATTATCGTATCTTGTTCATAAACTTTAACGAGTTAACAAAGTTTTTATAGTGGATAATACGTATCCACAAAGACGACAATTGTCGAAAATCGGACTTCACGATTGCGCTTCATTCGAGCTAGCCGTGGCGCTCATATGCCCGAAATCATATTTAAACAATAATGGCATAAAATTATTTGTAAAATAAAGCCAATATCATAGACATTAACATTATTTTAATGTTTTTTTCATTTTGAATATGTATTGTATACTTCTAAAAAAAAGTTACTTGGTTAAACCGCTCTAGGGAGGCATTACTATCAATTGACATAACATTACAGTAAAAACTCGATATAACGTATTAATTGGGGGGAGGGGGTGTCTATTAAAGCCGAATGTCCGTTGTATAAAAGTAGGTTCTAAATAAATCTAAAATCTTTTTTTTAAATATGTACACTGTATTAAGATATAAAAATAAACAATACAAAACACAAACAAAATTCTATTTATTGTCTTCGGACACTCGTCGTGAAGTGACATTGCTGTTTGATATTGACGCGCTTGCTTTCGGTAATCCTGCTTTGAAAAAGGAATCGAGTTTTGTTTGCACTTTTGAGGTTTGATGTTTTTTTTATAATCAACTCTCTAAAATTACGAAAATGCGTATAATATAGTTAAACTTCGTTATCTGACGAATAGTCCATAAATGTTATTAGATCATCAGATGTGATTTTAACACTAATAACTTTATTTTTGGCAGTGTTGTTTCTTCTTCTTCGCTATCTTCACTTCCATCCTCGGCATTATGTCTCAAATTCTAGCGCTAGACGTATGACGTGATTATCATGGTCGCTAAAAATTGTTAACATGCGGCGACAGTTGAATTTAAGCATGCATAATATTAACAGGACGTTTTTAATTTTTTTACATCGGAATTTTTGTCCGTTATATCCGAAGTTCGTTAAATAGAGGTCCGTTATATCGAGGTTTTACTGCATTCATATAAGAAGATTAGGAATGTATTATGCCTAGGGGTATATGCACTGTCAAAATTCCTTTTTTTTTTTTCAAATAAACATTACTTACACTACGGATTTAACTCATCAATTCGAAAGGATTCATCGACCTGAGAACACAGGCGCAAGTTCAACGAGAAGGAGGTATACTTATATTGGAGTATTTGCCTCTTGAATATTCTTCTTCTTTTTGTTTCTTTACTTTCGGAGGTTGGACAATATCAAGGCTATTTTTACTTTAAATACAGCAGCTCTAAACATATAACATATGTTTTAAAATAATCAAATGATTTTACTAAAATCTCTTGATTGAAGTTCATTTTAAATAATAATTAAATAAAACGATGTTCTTTTTAACTTATTCCACTTTTGTCTTTATTTCGAGAGCGACCGGTTTCGCCAGGCTCGTTAGACCGATCGACAGACTGACGACATTATTGCAAACTGAGTCCTTTATATACATACAGATCAGGGGTGATAAACATGATTCTGTACAAAAATAATCTTAAAATAATTATGTAAAATTTACTGAATTTAAATATTGGTAATAAAATTATTTAAGAGGATTCTTATTCAATATAATGGATAAAGGACTCAGTTTGGAATACTGTCACCAGTCTGTCGATACCAGCAAGCCTGGGGAAACCGGTCACAATCGAAATCAAGACAAAAGTAGAAGTAGTTAAAAAATATCGTTTTATTTAATTATTATACATGTTTTATTATTGACGTCGACCGGGAGATTTGGATTCCAGAACACAGATTGTGTGGACTTGAACGTCTGCTGGAAATGTTTATTCGGGGGCTAGAAGTGTGTCTGCGAGCGCTCCTTCGAAAGAGGGCGAGGAAGAATAAAGGATTTATTCTAATGTCCTACTTTTTTTCTCGGTCAGGGAATGGAAGTACAATTATGTTTGGTATGAACGAATGTAATCGTTACTAAGGACAAATACTGTGTGGGTTGTGCGTGTCTGCGCTATAAATATTGTTCCTAGACGATTTGACACGAATATCAATAAAAGTAAACAATTAACAAAATCATTTTCAGTTTGTGCCGCGGGCTACAAGCCGTGAACTTGACTTTTTAAGGACCGTATTACGGCAGGTAAGTATTACATCCACAGTTGAATAATACAGAACAAGTGCAAACTGATAGACGAGTGACAGTCCCCATTGTGCTCATGATTTCGTAATGAACTAACAATGCATTCGGTGAGAACGAACCGCTTACCGGACACATGGTGGACCCGCTGTATGAAAAATAAATATAATTATTCAAGGGGCTCAATACATTCTCGGAATAATCCAATAGAAATTATTACGGACACGGAATCGAACTGTATTCGTGTTCTAGATCTTTCCGTGCCTATCCCACACATGCGGGCAAACGTTCTCCCGAATGTTCGATGAATAATCACAATTCATAATGGACGAATAACGAAAGAGCATGCATGTCGACCTACGTGGCAGAATGGTAAGAGCTCTAAACTTCCATACCGAAGGTCCGGGGTTCGATTCCCGGCGATGACAGTGTGATTGTCACACTGTCTTTGGTCTGGTGTAGAATTAACAATAAAATGGCGATAGATTGGCTAACTACCACATGTCATAAAAATCAATATAATAGCTAAAATAAATTGTATACAGTAATTGGGTTCAAACGACCTGTTGTATTCAACGAAAAAAAAAATAATAAAAAAATAATAATAATAATCGGTGATAACGAAATATATTGACATGAGGAAATTTGTAATTATAATAAATTATATAAATCAATATGAAAAATGTTACGTTGATGGACATGATTGTGAAATTAATTTAAATTGTTTTAAATACGTTATTTTTTTTTAATTTTGGAATATTAGCTAAATCCATAAACTCTAAATTAGGGCGAAAAAATCTTCTTCGTCTTATTTATGTAGACCATGAGATCCGTTTAGATAGAATATTAAATTTGGTCCAAATATATCCAGCTTTCTCTTTATCTTATTGGTGGTCGGCGGCCCTCTGGATGATCACGGTCTTGGTCCTCGCAGGGTCCATTCTCTAGATATGGTCCCTCCAGAATCGTCTCTGCTTACTCCAATTCACTAAGTCATCAATTTTGCAGGTTCTGCGAATCTCTTCGCTAGGTATCCTATACGTCGCAATGTTTTCATTTCTGATGTTCTAAGTAGATGTTTCGTTCTGACATTGCCTTCTCTTGCTTCGATTCCGTAAGTTATTATGGGCCATAGAAAAAATCTATTTGAATTATTAAATGATAAAAAGAAGTCCAATATTTATTTCGTATTGGCGGCATCATAAAGGCAAAAACCCAAATATCGCCAAGAAAGGGTAGGAGAATATTTTGAATACAACAGAGCCAGAGAGGAATATTTCGATTCTTTCCGAAAGTAATTGGAAATGCACACGCGCATTCCCGAGAACGTTTCTTGATTATTTTTAAATTTGTTCTGATTATTGTTGTATGACAGTAGTGTAGAAGACAAGAGGAGAATAATTTGGTGTTGTTGATTGTGAAACTTTGAACGTGTGTGAAAAAAAATATTTACATTAAAAGTTAAAACAGTGAAACAAGTTTATAAAGGGTAGAACTTACTTCCGTGAATATTTCACGGGTTGCAACCATTGTAGTATCAACTAGTCGTATTCCGAGTTCGATGCAGTTCTTTGACTGATTAAACGAAATTTTAAATTACTCCAAAAAACTGCATCGGTAAGTGGGACCGCTAGCTAACCTACTACGGCATAGATTCGGTGGAAGTGGTACCATACGTATATAGAATTTCAAAGTTTTTCTTCAGAAAGACGAATAAAATATGTATTCCACGAATAAGTAGTTTCTCTCTCAGGCATTGATGACATACTTGTTTATTATTATTAAAGGCTAGGTTATTCGGAATATAACTAGAATTAATATATAAAACCACCATGGGATGCTTTATAGCAGTGGTTCTCAAAGCCTATTGGCAACGGATTTCTTTTGAAACACGAAATATTTAGATTTATTTTGTATTTAAAATAAAATAGAAATAAAAACACTACACTTTGTTTTTCACCACTATGCGGTTATTTTAATTGCCGAATAGTTTCGCTTGTACCCAAGCTTCCTCAGGGCTTCGTAATAAGTCCTGTTATTACGAAGCCCAGAGGAAGCTTGGGTACAAGCGAAACTAGTCGGCAATTAAAATAACCGCATAGTGGTGAAAAACAAAGTACAGGGTTTTTATTTTTATTTTATTTTAAATATAAATAATACAAAAAAAATTAAATGTCTTACCACAAAGTGAATGCTTCATAGGAACAAAAACTAAATATTTTCCTAAAATAAGCAATTCTAAAAATAAAATAATAAGTAGGACAAATGCAGTTGAATACTCTGTGTATGATAAAGTGTCGAATGAAAATATAAGAAGTGAATGCGGTGCAAATGATGGTGTTATGAACAAAATAATGATAGGATCATTAAGATGGTTTGCACACATGGAAAGAATAAACGAAGAAAGAACGGCAAAAAGATATATGTTAACGATGTAAATGGAACTAAAAATAGAGGAAGACCGTTGCACGATCAAATAAATCAAATATTGAATGTCGGCCTCGTGAGGAGTCGACGCGCGTGCATGACACGATGTATGAATGTTTAGGAAGCGAGAGAAATATGTCAGGAAAGAAAAATGTTGCAGTCCATTCTTTCTGCCTACCCCTTCAGCGAGACGGCGTGATGGTTAGTTAGTTAGTTATAATAGTTTATATAATTATAATTATTTAATCAAAATCATACATCCGCTGCATGGATATGTAGTGACGAGTATCGAGTCGCCACATACTTGTACTTTCTCGTAAAAGTTAATTTGTATTGTTTGCAGTTTTTGATATTATGCTGCTTGTCGCGGAGGAACCCTCGCGGAGGCCATGCGGACCCCCGCACTTTAAGAACCACTGATTTATAGAAATGTGCATTTTATTAAGTGGTAGAACGAATTGATTATATTAAAGTATTTTACAATAATATCTTATATGATCCAGGGAAGGACGTAATATTTTAATAATAAAAAAATCAATTAATACGAATGAAAACGTCTGTTTTCAAAGACATAAAAAGACTACACCTTCCAATACTGTTTTTTAGTACAAATATTTACCGATAGGTTTTGATTAATAAAAAAATTATGTGTAATTCTAGAACGATTGTTTAAATTTGGAAGCACAAATTTATGCCATCAGATGGCAAAGGGTTACCTTAAATTCAAACATTTTTATAGTAAACATATACTTAGTATATTATATAAGACTTAAAATATACTTTATGTATTTACTTTTAAATGTGGGATGTTGAGTGCCTGTTTGAGTGATATTTTAAAAACGCTGAATATATACATTTACCTCTTTGAACATATGTTTAGCGATTATGAAAATGCTTGACCTATGTCTGGAAGAACTTTGAATAAATTTCTCAAGAAGAGCTCTTATTGACTCGTCAATACAATGTTATATTTATTCGCATCACTTGAGTTTGATTTTAAGTTCGGACAAATCAAATATGACGTGTAATAACGAGTACGTTTTTTTTTAAATAATTCAATTCGATATTCCAATGCTATTATAGCGGAACTAAAATATTTAGATATAGAAGGGATGTTTTTTGTAAACAATAGTTTTTTTAACCCAATTACAGTATATAATTTGTATGAGCTATTGATTCTCATGACATGTGATAGATAGCTATTATATTGTAATTTTTATTGTCACGCGAATTCCACTAGATCAAAGAAAGTGTGATAATTTTTTCTCGCACTCATCGTATTCGAATTCAGGACCTTCGTTGTGACAATCTCATACCTGCCACTCTGCGTTGAGAGTTGAGAGAAGCGTTTACATTTGAGAGAAGAAATGAGAGACGGGCCAGGATTCAAGTACAAGGACAAAAATGGACATGATCAGATATACTAGAGAATCTAAGATCTATTATAAGTTAATTAGGCCTTACAACGTTTGAAAAACATTCTATCTCAATAAAATATGACCATAAATAAAAATAAGACAAGATGTATATTAAGGTTAATTGAGAATAGGTAAAATAATATATTGTATATAGTACGACTACCAGAAACGCATGAGAGATAGTTCGATATCAGGAAGACAAGATACTCTCCAAAATCAAGAGTATTTGCCTTCTGAACGTATGTACTTTCACTAATATAAAAGACGTCGATCTTCGAGGAGACCGCGTTCAGCAGATTAATTGCTCTTCCCACCGGTGTCACCAGAGGCAGGTTGGTTCTGGCGGCTGGTAGGTAAAACAATCTATGTTGTCGCTGTCGGAGATGTCTATCAGGGACAAAAAGCCGAACACCCTCCAGCACGGCCGAGTTCCCGAAATATCACCTGAGTTATCTAAAGAAAATGGGTTGTGAGATGCCCATCCCTTCGAAGCTGCAGAGAGTTGGTCCTTGACCTCCTCCACAACAATCCTGCTCTGGCTTGCATCCCTGGTCATCTCTCTCCATTTCCCAGCTCTTTTCATTTTCTCCCAGTCTTCTTCCACGCACATCAGAACTTAAAAAAAATGTTTTTTAATGAATTATTTAAAAAAACTTTTTTAGACGGCACAATGAATCTTTTTTTAATAATATGTGTGGCACGATACGTGTTAAAGGGATGTCGCCTCTAAATATACAATACATTACTTAATAATTCATAATTACCAATAAAATTGTACGTCATAAAAGGGGTAAATTGTTTATTATATAATATGTTTATCTGACACAGCGTATTGACATTATTTTAATTGAAGCTCATTATTAATGCTCAACTTCCTGGTTTAAAAAAATGTACGTGTCGTTTCAAACAATAAAATATAATTGTACAATATTATAAACACGTCTATAGTTTTAATGTTATATTTACTTACAGTCATACCACTTTGCTCCTCGGCCACGAAGGTCACTCACCATTCTTCTTGGTGATCTCATTTCTACGGTATTTATCCTACTTTCATCTGCTTCAAAGCTTCTGCCAAACCCAAACTTCTCTTCTATACATATGTAAGGGTCGGTACTATAAACTCCATTGTGCACTGCCATCATTGCAATAAAATAAAAATTTAAACCTGATATTCTATATAGCGTTAAAAATGGTTTATACCCGCTTAAAGGACTTACCTGTTATAAAGGACAATCATCTTATTAGTCAATGGCGAGGGAATCGTGCGATCAGAGAAACAAAAGGTTCTGATTAGGTTTAATTTATTCCCTTAAGGGACTCATTATTAGCTTCCAAATGCAGGTATTGAATGACACGTTTTTTATGTCTCAATAGAGCAGTGATACACAACATTTTTTCTCCTGGGCACAAATATACGTTTTAAAAATTACAGGAGCTACATTATACTGATATGACGAAAAAAAAAACATATTGGAAAAAACCTGTTTAACCGATACTCGCTCATGTTAGAGAGGGTTCAGAAAAGATTTCTGAGATATCTCTACATGAGGGAGTTTGGTAGCTATCCGTGGCTTTATCCCAATGCATTCCTCTTGGGCATGCTGGGGACCAATAGTTTACAGATAAGAAGGGATGGGTGCACACTTATCCATTTCTTCAGAATTATCAGGGGATTCTTTGAGAATTCCGTCATCTTGGAGGCTATCCATCTTTATGTTCCAGATGGTTATCTTCGACGGCGTCAGCACAGACTGTTTTATCTCCCAACATGCAGAACCAACCTGCCTCTGGTGATGCCGGTGGGGAGAGCAATCAAACTGCTGAACATGATCGCTTCGGAGATCGATGTCTTTCATATTCGTGAAAGTACGTTCAGAAGACAAATACTCTTGACTTTGGAGAGTAACTTGTATACCTAATGTCGAACCATCTCTCATGCGTTCCTGGTATTATATATTTTTTATGTTTTAACTGTTCTCAATAGATGCCTTAAAATATAAAAAATGTTTGTAATGTCTTTTGAGAAAATAAACCGATTTGATTTGATTAATTCAACATTTACTGCACTTGATAAATCAACAAATATTTAACATAATAATAATAATAATACGTATAGCTCATCAGCATACCAACAAACACCAGCCCATCATTAACAACAGAGTATTTAAATATTTTTTTCGACATTGTTTATCTATGCCAGTTTCAATCCAAGGGATTGGTTAACAGCAAAGATTGAAAGAAACGCCAAGCTGTTCTTTCCTGATATTCTTCTCTCGCTTCCTCAACATTATGCACGTCGATTTCTCCGACTCCTCACGTGGCTGACATTTAAGATTTGATTTTGATCACGCCACGTTTTTAAAGGAGCTTTTATTTTATTAACTAATATTCTAACTATATAAAATTCGAATGATACTCGACCAAAATAGTTTTTATATAAAAGGGAGGAATACCCAAAATCTTAATCCAGGTTTTATTATAATATATTTATGGAGATATTAAAATTATTAGAATCAATTTATACTAGCAACGGTAAGGGTACGTGAAATAAATTATATGTTATATATATATATATATATGTATATATATATATATATATATAAAAAATATGTTTACAAAACATGCTTGATTAAATACAAATGACCAATCAATATGTTAATGTTTTTTTTAATGTAAAATTAAATTTTATGAATGTTATTTTAGAATACCATTTAATTCAAACGTACTCGTATCTTTAACTGAAATTAACTTATGTAATATTGATTGACAGTTTTTTTTTGTATAATTGAAGTACACCATTTGAAAATAATTAGTTGCAAAAAACCTTTCAAATTAGTTACGCCTAAAATAATAATAGATATAATCTATACCTATTGTTCAGTTGACTCGTTATATTTGTATTGTTTTTTTTATTTTTAATTTTACTAAATTATTGACCGCGAAATATTTAAGGAATTAAATGAAAAATATTCAAATTCGTTATGGTTTTTGTATTAATGAATTAGTCGTAACAGTTTATAGGTAAATTATTGTTAAACACAATGAAATTCATTCTATTCATTTCCGTATTTTAGTAAAAATATAAATCATTGTTTTTTTTTGTGTCAAAGTGTTAACAAGGTTTCTTATTAGTTTGAATAAAATAAACTCGATAAATAGGTACAGATTATTACACCTTTCGTGGTGCAGAACCAAACTTCTAATGGTTATGGCAGTAGGTATAGCAATCGCTGCTTAAGGGTACGGCCACACCGAAGTGCCAGAGTAGGAGTCAAAATGAACACCCGGCGAACCAACGTATGGCGCACTATGGGACCGGCCACACTACACGCTCCGCGCCGCAGGGCGTGATCACAAACGAACCTTGTCTTGACTCCTACCGAAGCACTCCGGTGTGGCCGTACCCTAAAAGTTTCAAAATTCGTTTGATCTTCAACAACCTTTGTGGACGGACGCGCATAGTATGCGTGTTGTAAATCATTGTAAACACGCATTCCACATGTGGGGCTCCACATTCCACCAAGGTCACCCTTATGGAGAGCTTGTTTCAAACAGTGTGGCACGGCCTTTAGTAGTGGGAGTTCTGACACTAGCGTTCGGATATTGGTTGATTATATTTTACGGAATATTTTGAAAATGTTGGTTTCAAGTAAGATTTAAAACCAGTCGGATTGTTAATATGTACACATCTGAGTATGTAATATTCCAAATTATACTAGATTCTTTCAGGACCTTTGTGCTAATGATGATGGTATAGTGAAATATGAGAATTTTTTGGGACACCTTTTAAAAATCGTGCTGCCACATTGAAAGCTAATTTGGATGGACTCTCTCAGGGCTGATACATCTACACAACTGAAAAACTAAGACCACAGACAATAAATAAAAGAGACTCCTGAATTCAGTTAAGACCCACCTAGAGCTGTCGAGGTTTTAATTTATTTTATTTTAATTTTTTTGAGGGATACAAACAGCGATTTCAATATACATTTATAAACACATAGAGACAACAAAACAAGGCCAATTACATGCTACCACAAATTTTGTACAACAACGGGCATTTGTATATAAATATGCAAGAGGAATAAAGTAACATAATATTTTAGTGAGACAATTATAGAAATAATGAATAATAAAAGATGAAATATAATATAAATATGTAAAAAAATAAATTAGCAGTGTTCCTACTTTGAACATGGCCGCCTTTCAGTAATTGATTAGTTTGGTCATGCCATGTCTTCCTTGGCCTTTCTCGACTTCTTTTCCACTCACACTACTTGTATATATCTTTTTTACCATTCTTTCCTAATCCAATCGTTCCATATGTCCAAACCATCTTAGTGAACCTTTCTTAATTTTATTTATCACGCATTCATCCGCCTTATATTAATTTCTTACTTCATCATTAGATTTCTTACGTCATCATTAGATATTCTATCATACATTGCTTTTCCACACATTCTTCTTAGTGACCTCATTTTTACGGCATTTATCCTCCTTTCATCCTTCTTCTATAAACTCCAAGCTTCACTTCCATACATAAAAGTCGGCACTAGAACTCCTTTGTGCACTGCCATCTTTGCTTCAGCCGATATATTTCTATTTGCGGTAATGACTGAGAGTGCACCATTTATTTTGTTTCCAGCTCCAACCCTTCTTCCGGTATCTTTCTACATTTTTCCATCTCTTGTAAACATGCTTCCCAGGTAGACAAATTCGGTAACTTGCTCTAATCTTCACCGTTCGCCGTCACAATCCGTCATAAATTCTACCTTTTCAAATACCATAACTTTAGACTGACACGTTCATCACAAGATCATACTTATTGCATACTTCGTACAATCTTGACACTAGGACTTGTAGATCGTCTAAGCGAGTAAAACAGCGTCGTCTGCATATAGCAAACAGCTGATGGACATATCGTTCATTTTCGCACCAGCGTTTATGCCATCTAATTCTTTCATTCTCAGTTGAATGCAATTCTATTTTTAAAGATTACATCGAAAGATAATTGAATTTTTTGTTGTGTATTACAAGTAGGGCAATCACTCGAACAAGATATATAATTGAAGGTTTATTTCACAGGAATTATAAGAATAATTTTCTTTTGAATCCCCTATTAATAGAGTTGTACTCGTTATCATATCCAACAGGAAAATGCACTTCATATTGTTTACGTAAATTAATAATTTCATGAGTGTTATGTTGGTGATTTTATGATAAGTGTACAATAATGATGATTGCTATACAAGTAATTATATGGATAGCGATATAAAAAGTACTCTCACGATAAAACAAATCACATATTTCAATTTCACGGCCATATAGCTAGAGACAAATCCTCCCCGATAGCCCACTACGTACTCCGCCAAACAAAATGGTCTCACGCAGGACGCTATCTCCTACCCCAACTCCATCCAGGCACTGCTCCTCTTATCTTCCCCTCGGGAACAGACTTTTTTTATAAATACAATCCCAACCCTAACTGGTCTTCCATTCCTTGACAATAATGTAAGACTTTTTCAAAACCCTAAATTCCCCCTCGCCCTCTTTCGGAGGGACACTCCGGGCCATACATTTAGCCCCGTCATAAAACAACTACCAAATCGCATTCCAACAATGTTTCCTACAAACGTAAGAGGAATATCCATTAGAGCTGAACCTCTGTAAGCCAGAAGATCCAAGTCCAAGTCCAACGGATAATCGGTGGACAAGACGCTCCCTAGAGTGGCGATCGAGAACCGACAACTGAAACCAGGCAATGCCGTCTCGAAATCACTGTTTGCCAAGCCGCAATGTTTAATTAAATGTGGGGTCAATCGCGAATTTTTCGAAACAATGAATAACAAACATTTTTAACAATGTTTTTTGATTAATATTATTGGTACTTTACAAATGAGAAAGATTCTACATCACATTCTTTGAAAATGTTGTGTAGAATCTTCAGTGTAGAGAGGTTAGGCAGACACATTGATATCTTATACCAGGACTGCGGAAACACAAATATATTATTTATTGTTTCTTGAACAATGTTGTAAAACTCCATATTAAATTATTCATACGAATGAAAACGTCAGTTTTCTAGAAGTTTTATTAGATTTTATGGAAATGACATGTTTCGCCCTTCTAAGGCATGATCAACTGTCGAAACAACAACGTGTAAAGGGCGAAACACGTCATTCCCATAAAATATAATAAAGCTTCTAGACAACTGACGTTTTCATTCGTATTAACAAATGTATTATATTAAAATAATAATTAAATAAAACGATGTTTTTTAACTACTTCCACTTTTGTCTTTATTTAGACAGCGACCGGTTTCGCCAGTATTCGCCAGTTCCACGTGTTTGTAACACGTGTATAAAAAGTAAAAATACAATCTTAGTCGTATTTAACATTAATTAAACAATTTCACGGATTCTAATACAGATATGGCGGTGCATACGGCATATTATTATTTTGTTGAATCGCTCTTAACATCATTATAGTGCGAGCCAAATCGATGTAAATGGTAAAGCTATCATAATGATTGTAATGATATGTGATAGATAGCTAATCTATCGCCATTTTATTGACACGTAATTTCTTCACCAGACCAAAGACAGTGTGATCCGGGACCTTCGGTGTGGCAATCACAGCATTTTCAACTCTGACATTAAGGTCGTCAAGTTATGGTAGTTAATTATTAAATATAGAAATTCTGATTACAGAGGCATGAAATAAAATATTCCACGTATGTATGGTGCACATTAGGTAGATATTATGAACATGCAATGTCATCAAAATCGATAAGAATCACATTATACATTTTTTATGAGTTTGACGAATGAAATATGATTTTTTTTTAAAGTAGGGTAATAAATAAAATAAATTATTTAATTAAAAACATTAAAAATCAATACAAACTATTTCATGTTAAATGCGGTAGAGATGAAATCCCTTGGTCGTATGTGTCCTAAAACGATGTACGACAGAATTTTAACGAAAGAAAATTATAAAAGGATCACTGCTATGGATTGGACATATGGAACTCATAGATGAAGATAGAATTGTTAAGAAAGAACACGTAAATGAGATAAGGTAGTTATTGGAGACCGAGAAAAAATTGGCATGATCAAAATAATCCAATTTTAATGGTCGGTCATATTACAAGTCGGAATAATCGACGTGCGTATATGACTCGCTGCATGAATGTGGAGGAAGCTAGAGAGGTGTGTCAGAATCGAGTAGTGTGGCAGTCCATTCTCTCTTCCTACCAATCCAGGGAAAGGGCGTGATGTTTTTTTGTTAATATTGTTGACAAACGAAAATGTCAAAAATAGCACCCTGAAAGCTCAAAATAAATATTTTCAGATATCTGAATCATAATTCAATATACTGTTATTATATCATATACAAGAATGTTAAACAAAAACATATCTAAAAAAGCTAAAATGGCAGGGCACAATGGTCTTCTTATGCCGACCCTTATGTATGGAAGCGAAGCATCGAACTGACAAAAGAAGGATGAAAGTAAAATAAATGCAGTAGAGATGAGATTTCTTAGACGAATGTGTGGATACGCTGTGTATGATAGTGTCGAATGAAAATATAAGAAGTGAATGCGGTGCGAATGATGGTGTAATGAACAAAATAATGAAAGTATCATTAAGATGGTTTAGACACATGGAAAGAATGACTGAAGAAAGAATGGTAAAAAAGTATATGTTAACGATTTAAATGGCACTAGAAATAGAGGATAACCGAGGAAAACGTGGCACGATCAAATAAATCAAATATTGAATGTCGGCCATGTAAGGAGTCAGAGAAATCGACGCGTGTACATGACACGATGTATGCATGTTGAGGAACCGAGAGAAATATGTCAGGAAATAAAAGTGTGGCAATCAATTCTTTCTGCCTACCCCTTTGGGGAGACGGCGTGATGGTTAGTTAGTTAGTTAGTTTTGAATAAGATAATGCTAACCTATTCGACGTGCATCTGATTTATATCACGGAATAACATTGTCATATTTATGTTATTCAACAAAAAAGTTCAATTCTTATAAACATGTTATAATGTAAATAAAAAGAGACTTCACTTCCATAAATCACTGAGTCTTTCTTCTGTCTAAGTATGTATATAATAACAGTGTAATTAAGTATTGATAATTAATAATAATAAAAATGTTGATAACCGATTACTGCTTCGGCAAATACTTGCATTGTAATTTGTTACTAATTACTTGTTTAGACTTAAATATTACAATTACTATTTACATTAAAATACTTGTTCTGTTTGGGGTTAATGTTTGTGTTTCTGTTGTCGTTAACGAGGTTATCTCACATTTGTTTAGACGGGCTGTCACATCTAAAATTATCTCAAGCTGAAAATATTCAAGTTTAAAACCACAATCATGTTCTCGGTACATTCAACTAAACATTTTGTTGCATGTGCATATTGCGCTAGTTTCTTGCACCTAAGTCGATTAAAATCCGTTAAAAGGAGTATTCCCCATGACACTTTCAAAACTCTTGAAAATTCCTTCGTTGTGTCACGACTTGACTATTGTAATGGAATTTATGCAAAAATTCCAAAACAACAAATAAACCAACTTCAATCTGCGTTCAATGCAGCAGCAAGACTCATTAAAGGCATTTCAAAAAAGTCCCATATAACAAATCATCTCAAAGAACTTCACTGGCTTAAAAGTCCAGACAGATTCCAGTTTAAACTCTGCGGGACAGACTTCAAAGCGCTACATGGAATGGCTCCAAATTACATGGTATATCCGAACTCTGTATAACGGACAGCCTAAATACAAGAAATCCACACTTGCTCGGCGAACTCCTCGGCAATCGGAAGATTAGTTGAGCCAAAGCGTTGCCCTAGTACAAATTTCGGGGATCGAGCGTTTGCGGTAGCTGGTCCATCAGCTTGGAACAATCTGCCTTCACACCTCAGGTGCATAAATCATCCGACAGACTTCAGATCTAAGCTGAAAACCCATATTTTTCATATTTCATACCCAATTTAAAACATGCATCATTTGTTCTATTTTACTTTCTAATAGATCGCAGATCAATCAGATGCAGCGTTCTTATTTAGATTTAAAACACGTCTTAATGCGCCCTTGAGATGATTACATCACAAAAACGGCGCTTTAAAAGTTAGCATATTATTATTATTATTATTATTACTATTATTATTTTCATTATTATTGCTATTATTATTATTATTATTATTATTATTATGACGTTAAATATAAACTAACTAACTAAATAACTAACCATCACGCCATCTCTCCGAAGGGGTAGGCAGAAATAATGGACTGCCACACTTTTCTTTCCTGACATATTTCTCTCGCTTCCTCAACATTCATACATCGTGTCATGCACGCGCGTCGATTTCTCTGACTCCTCACATGGCCGACATTCAACATTTGATTTATTTGATCGTGCCACGTTTTCCTCGGTCCTCCTCTATTTCTGGTTCCATTTACATCATTAACATATATTTTTTTTACCATTCTTTCTTCATTTATTCTTTCCATATGTCCAAACCATCTTAATGATACTTTAATTATTTTGTTCATGACACCATCATTTATATTATATAAACAAAAATATATATAAAAGATTCACATACTTGTTTGTGACATACACCCCTCTTTACAAGATATATATTTTTAAATACGCCTCCACTAAAACGATTTACCGCATTTATGCCGTTTGATATTTTCAACATACGAGTATATAGCAAGTAATAATACATAATTGCCTTAGCAGTTAAATTCTTTTTTTAAATGGGGCAATAAGTGCTGCATCGTGAACACAGTAATCGCTCTCCTGATTTTGATGTAACAGGTGTTAATTTTTTTATTGACATTTATTTCTATCGACTTGGTCAATTATCAAATGATTAAATTATTATGTTTGGAAGCGAAGAATGAAACTGGCAAAATAAGGATGAAAGTAGAATGAATGCAGTAGAAATGAGATCTCTTAGACGAATGTGTGGAAAATCTGTGTATGATAGGGTATACAATGAAAACATAAGAAGTGAATGCGGTGCGAATGAATGTGTTATGAAAAAAATAATGACAAGGACATTACGGTTTGGACACGTGGAAAGAATAAATGAAGAAGGAATGGTAAAAAAATATATGTTGACGATATAAATGGACACTAGAAATAAAGGATGAGGAAAATGTGGCACAATCAAATAAATCAAATATTGAATATCGGCCATGTGAGGAGTCAGAGAAATCAACATGCGTGCATGACACGATGTATGAATGTTGTGGAATCTTGTTGTGGAATGCTGTGAAAAATTGTGGAGAAGTATATCAGGAAAGAAAAGCGTGGCGGTCCATTCTTTCTGCCCACCCTTTGGGTGGACGGCGTAATGGTTTGTAAGTGTGTTAGTTAGTTTAAATGATAGTTTTTTATGATTATCCAATCAAAGAATCACTAGAATAATTCCGTTTTAAATAGTTGAGAAAAATTTGTTACTCGTTATACGGAATCAAATAAATAAAAATTTAAACGTTAGCAAATTAAACTCAATGTTAAATAATGATATATTCGATTTGAAATTAACTTTCTGAGTATAAATCCTTAGTGTACTTTACTTTAATTGATTCATTTATAAATTCAAATAAATCTAAAAGCTTAATCAATAAGTAACATTTTCAAATAAAACAATTTAACAACGCTGTCAAATCAGTCTCTGTCATTTTCAGACAGACAGCAACGAGTCACCAACGAAACACTCCGGTGTGGCCGTAACCTAAAAGTTTTAACCAAGAACTATCTTCTACTAAATTCAAATCATTACCTTAATTTCTACACTATTTGTTCGAGTGTTACCAGGAATTTTTTTTAAAACGGTTTAATGACAATACAAAGATAACGTAATAGCTAATCACTCATTTATATCGTACTCTTATATAATACAAGAGTATTACGCTTCCTATTGTTTATTTAATACAATGTGCAGATGTTTGTAACATAATATGACTTTCGTTAAGCTAGAAAATAAGTAATTAAAAACCATTTAAATATTTTTTTGAAAACATTGTACAGGGTGTTTTTTTTAAGGTTTGATTTTTAAACTGACAACATTATTTCTACAGACTGTCTATTTAACAATTGACAGTTGATTTGTAATTAATACGATTTGCCATTTCACCATGAATAGACTGACGTTAGAACAACGCCTGCAAATTGTGCAATTTTTTTTATAATCATGATTCGGTTCGCCAAACTTATCGTACACTACGTCAATTTTACAATTGACATAATCGTCCATCTAAGCTAGTTATTCGGAAGACCATGGATCGTTTTCGCACCATGTACACTCTAGTGGATATAATACGCATCCACAAAGACGACAATTGTAGAAAATTGGACTTTACGATTGCGTTTCATTCGAGCTAGCCGTAGGCATAAAATTATATATTAAATAAAGCCAATATCATAGACATTAACATTATCTTAGTGTGTTTTTTTTATTTTGAATATGTATTGTATACCTCTAAAAAAACATTCTATATATTCACAACACTTTTTGCACATTTCACAAACATGTTTCGGGACACAGAATCCTTTCCTGAGTGTAGAAATTTTAACAATAAAATTAAACCAAATGTTGTTTCCGTATTTCCATAGTTCCTCTTTAAGACAAGCCTTCGCTTCTCTGCTATTTGGAATTGAATTGCATACAAAGTGAATTTTAAGCTGCATTCTTCTTTTTTATTACTTAAAAGGTTTCCGTTTTGAATGACGACTATGGATAATTATTGGGTTTTTTTCGGAATGTTTCTGATTGTTACATTAGATACATTCCTAAGTATTATATCTTTATCAAATGAATGCAAAGAATGTGATAATCAGCTGCTAGAAACAATGTTGAGTTATTGCTAGTCCTTGACAAACATTGATTACATGTTACAATGTAAAGTTACTCCCAATTACAATTACACTATCCACTAATTGCTTCAATAAAATTCAATAATGAATGTTTCCTGTTGCTATAGTAAAATGTTTAAGTAGTAAATAAAATGGTCGTTCCTTTCTAGCCTCTTCGTAGATATTATGCATATGAATATGTATGTCTTAAACGTTAATATTGTTTATAAAGTCTGTTGAGATAATATACTGAGTATTAAGGAGGAACCAGCCGAAATGGTTAAAAAACTGAAGGAGATATCCAAATCTGTGGGTAATATGAACCTGGCAAAGACGAAGGTAATGGACACAGAAAGGCTTCAAATCAGCGTTGATGATACAAATATCTGGGTCAGAATATTCGATTTGGCCGAGAAAATCAGACTACTGAGATCGAAAGTAAGGGGGAGTAAGTGGGATTCTATTGACTCTTCAAGTGGCCCATAGCCATCACCATGGTGATGTCAATGCTACGCTGGAGAATTGATCTGATCCCAAGTACCTATCCACACCTCGACTTTGGTCTCCCCTGGAAACTATGTTTGTTTAGAGATCGAGTAGTTAACCTCGGTGGATAATATTAATTCATAGGCCAACGTGGAAGGACACCTCGCCAACCCGTCTGGCAAGCGTGGAGTTGTAATACCAACCGCCCCCCATATGACATGTCTTAGGTTGAGAAGTATGGGGAGGTCTATGTCCATCATGACATGACCAAATCAATCAAATTTTAAAGGTCGACCATGTTAGAAGTCGGAAGAATCGACACGTGTGTATGAATCACTGTATGAATGTGGAGGAAGCTAAAGAGATGTGTCAGGATAGAGTATTGTGGCGGTCAGTTCTCTCTGCCTACCCTTTTGGGGAAACGGTATGATGGTCCTATCCAAAAAAGCCAAGATGGCAGTGTATAATGGTGTTCTTGTGCCAACCCTTATGTATGAAAATAGAATAAATGCAGTAGAAATGAGATCTCTAAGACGAATGAATGCGGTGCGAATGAAAGTGTTATGAACAAAATAATGAAAGGGTCGTTAAGATGGTTTGGACACATGGAAAGAATGAGTGAAGACAGAATGGTGAAGAAGGTATATGTTAACGACGTGAACGGAGCTAGAAATAGAGGAAGGCCGAGGGAAACGTGGTACGATCAAATCAATCAAATATTAAATGTAGGTCACGTGACGAGTCGGAGAAATCGACGTGCGTGCATGACCAGATGTATGAATGTAGGGATATGTCAGGACAGAACAGTGTAGGGGTCCATTCATTCTGCCTACGGAGAGACGGCGTGATTGTTAGTTAGTTAGTTAGTTAGAGTGATGGTTTTTGTTATTCTTAACCGAGTAAATGGCCATAGTTAAAATACTCAACGGAACTGAGCATTCGCCTTGAAAGTGAAAGATCGCTAGTGCGTATATTACAGGTAGCCTCGCCTCGTTGTCTTTTATTAGAGATTTCAGTCACATCTGGTCATCACTAGTTTTTTTTTTAATTATAAAAATCAATTTCTGGTAAATTTAATTATTAAATCAACCATTTTGACACGGCGGCACTTTGTTATAAAACAAACAAACGAATCTAATAATATTACTAAAAAGATACAGAAAACCTTTTAATGAAGTTAATGAAAAGTGCAAACGTACGAGTATATTAATAATAAGGTTTTACCCATTTAAAAATAAACATCATATTTCTAAATATAGTTTCCTTTAGTCAGTTAAGTGTGATTTCATTTAGACCAGTTACGCATCAAACTTATGTTGAACTAGCAGTAACAACCGGAATGCTTTATTAAATGTGCTAATTTGCTGTTAAGAGAGATTGTTAGGTAATAAAAATGTATCTTGTTTCATTTATAATAGTTTTGTCTATATTGTTCATTCTTTTTTTTTTGTAAAGAATACTTTCACACAAACAATTCTCGTACAAATAATTAATGTTAGAAAAAACATGAATAATTTGCTCATTTAATGAGTTTTTTTTTTTACGTTCAATCGTAACACATTCATTTGACGACCATTATAAGACACTGCAATTTCAGACTGTTTTTATACTGTGCTGATTGTAAACGTTTTCTTTTTTAGACATTTACCAAATGTAAATAAATCGACAAAAATATTGCAATGAATGAACTGTTTTATTATTAAAATTATAACTTGAATAGAAACATGTATTTAAATTTAATTTATAATAGTAAAAACGATTGTTTCGTGGTTTAATTTGGATTTAATTTATATAAATAGTGAAGTCTTGCGAAATAAATTTGTTACTATTTATATAATTTGTATAAATTAAATCCAAGTAAAATCACTAAACAATCGTGTTTACTATTATAAACTACTAATAATTGAGTTGTACAAAATAAATACCTCTGCCCGTTGGTACTTATGGTCTTGAAACTCTAACATTGTCCAAGGCAAAGTGCCGAGAAACTCCGAGTGACCTAAAGAGCCATGGAAAGAGCCATGCTAGGAATAAACCCGAGAGACAGAGTCAGAAACGATGAGAGAAAAAACTAAGGTCACTGACATCATCCACCGGGTGGTGACTTTAAAATGACAATGGACAGGTCACGTAGCCAGAAGCTCAGACGAAAAGTGACCAAGAAGACTGCTGACTTGGAGACCGTGGACGGCAAAGAGAAGTGTAGGGCGACCGCAACTACGGTATAAGAATGATCTGAACAGACACGTCGGAATAACCTGGATGCAGTCTGCACAAGACAGGGTGACATGGAAGCGAATGGAGGAGGTCTTTGTCCAGAAGTGGACGGGAATAGGCTGAGGAAGAAGAGAAGAAGAAGAATACCTCAACCATCAACAATCAATAGAAACATGCAGTCAGAATATTAATTAGTCTCTTGAGAAACGGATAGTTGTCTTGGGGATAAAACGCTTGGCTTCTGATTCAGGGGAGTTGGGTTCAAGCCTGGACACGACCATATTCCTTCTTCATAATAATGAGCTATTTTCTGCTCCTATTGAAGATTGTAAAATATATTGTAATGGCATTGATTAAAATACTTGTCCCCTTTTTATTGTCAACTGTATTGACAGGTCCTGCCCAACGCTACTAAGGGCTGCAGCCACCTCAATGTTATCGTGACTTTTGTGTATTTGTTTTATTTTATATGCAAAGCGTAAATATGATTAACAATGTATGACCTCATATTATATTTAATTATGCTCATTTATGAATTTATAACCGCGTTATGAAAAGTCAATAGATTATTTGATAATATTATAACACGCAACTAAGTAAAATGATACGTATTATTGTCCATATAATACATAGTCAATCAATAATAATTAATTCACATTCAATTATGTATATGAAACTACTTTTGATGCAATCTTACAAACAAAAAGTGTTTGAATATAATCACTAAAAAAACGTATTTAGAAAATCCTGATTGTCTACTCTTAAAGACTAGTTTTTTTACGCTTCATAAAATTTAATAATGTTTTTGCTCTAACATACCTGACATACCTCTCGAATTTCGGCTATATTAAAATATCGTGACACGCACACTTGTCGATTTATCTAACTTCAAACATGGCTGCTTTATAATAAGTTCATTAATCTGACATGTCATATTTTCCTCGGCCTTTCTCAACGCATTTTTCTAATCACACTGCTTGTATACAACACTTTAACCATTTGTTCCAGATAACCGAACCGACTTAGTGACCTTTTTTTTTTCATTTTATGAAATCACATTTATCTGATTAATATTACTTTCATATCTTCGGTCGTTATTCTACATCATATTTCCGTATAATATTTGTATTTATCTCATTTCTCCTGAATGTATAATATATTTTACTTTTAGAAAGATCACAATTGGCAACAAAACACTCTTCTCTCTACTATCAGTGCTCAAATAAAAAAATGTTTATAGGAAAACCAAAATCAACCTATATGAGACAATCATCCGAACAGTGGGGACCTATGGGTGTGGGGCGTGGACAATGACAGCGAAATCCCCAGAGCGATTGGATACTTTTGAGAGAAGGGTGCTGCGCAGAATTCTGGCACATGTGAATGACGGAAAAGGCTGGAGTGCGGCATAATGACGAGCTGTACCATATTTATAAAGCTCCCTGTCTCTCCACCCAGGTCAGACTAAATAGACTGAGATGGTGAGTCCTCTGAGTCACGTGCAGAGGATGCCGTAATCCCGAACATCAAAAGAATGCTGGAGTGCGACTCAGGTGGTAAAAGACCGACTGGACGACCAAGGCTGTGATGGGAGGAAGAAGTTGGGAGAGATAGGGCGAAATTGTTACGAGTGTCAGATTGGAGGGTCGAAGAGGAGGACCGGAGGAGTTGGAGGCATAGAACACTGGAGGCTAAAACTAATATTTTACTTTTTCCTGCCCCTCTATCTTGGTTCACACAGATTCGGGCTTTTCAGCTATTAGTGCCACTTTGAATGACTCTCTGACATTCTTATTGCGGATTCTGTCTATGCGTGACATACCACACGCCCAGCGCAACATTTTCATTCCAATTATGTTCCGTTGTTGTTCGTGATTTTTTTTTCATATATTATGTCATACTTTTATCAAGCTCTAAGCTTTAGTTCCATATATGAAGGTTTGACCGTTTTCCACAAAATTATTTTTCAATCAATAATGGAGAATAAAGATTAATTAAAATAAATAATGAAAATAAAAATAAAATAGTTAAAAATCTTTTTGAATGCTTATGATGTCAAAATCCAGTAATGTTTGTATCATCGACCGGTTTCGGCAGCTTGCTGCCATCTTCGATGATCGATTTCTCCGACTGCTCATTTGGCCGACATTCAATATTTCATTTATTTGATCCTGCCACGTTTTATTGGGTCTTATTCTATTTCGGGTTCTATTTACATCGTTAACATATACTTTTTTGCTATTCATTATTTCCATGTGTCCAAACCATCAAAATGATCCTTTCATTTTTTTTGTTCATAACACTATAATTTGCACCTCATTCACTTCTTATATTTTCATTCGATACTCTATCATACACAGAGTTTCCGCACATTCGTCTAAGAGATCTCATTTCTCCTGCATTTATTCTACTTTCATCCTTATTTTGTAAGTTCCATGCTTCGCTTCCATACATAAGGGTCGGCACAAGAACACTTTTTTTTTATTTACGTATACAGCAGGTCGCTTGAACCCAATTACAGTATACAATTTGTTTTTAAGCTGATATATTGATTCTCGTGACATGTGACAGGTAGCCAATCTATCGCCATTTTATTGTCACGAGAGTTCTACGCCAGACTAAAGACAGTGTGACAATCACACTGCCATCGCCGGGAATCAAACCCAGAACCTTCGAAATGGGAATCAGAGCTCTTACCACTCTGCCACGAAGGTCGTCGTGGATAGGCTTTTGTTTAATACCTTTGAGTTATACCTTTTTACGTAAAATGTTAATGTTGGCTTTAAGGCCCGCCAACAATGAGTTAATAACAAATAAGAAAAGATGAGTCTGCTGCGTATTCACTTTACTTTAGGCGACGCTCGCAGCCACCTATTATCGAGCTGTGTTGAGCTCGAACCTTAAGCCCGGCGGCTTTGTCTTTCCTCAGTGACCGTTTAGCCACAGAGTCGCGTCACGAGCGTGAAATTCAAATGTTCGTTCAGTAACTTGTACCCATTTCTTGTATGCCATCATCATTGTGAATTGTAAGGGGATTTTGACTCATGGGATGTCCGGTTTGATTGTGTGCCAAACATATTAATAATGGAGTACATTAATAAAGAACCATTAAATAATAATTAATTAAAACGATGTTGATATTATTAAAATAAACAAAAGTTGTTTAAAAATAGAAGAACTAATAATTCTATAAGTGATATGAAATATTCACGGCACGTGTTTCGTCTTATGTAGACATCTTCGAGTGTGCTCTGATAGTGTGCTCTGTGCTGAAGATGTCCTCATAAGACGAAACACGTGTCGTGAATATTTCATATCACTTATAGAATTTTTAGTTCTTCTAATTTTAAACAGCTTTTGTTTATTTTAATAACATCATTATGGAATTCCATACACTTAATCATACATCGATCAATAAAACGATGTTTTTTAACTTGTACTTCCACTTTTGTCTTTATTTCGACAGCGACCGATTTCGCCAGACTCGCTGGCATCGACAGACTGGTGTCCAGTTTTGTAGATCATACTCATTAATAGCAATATACATTATCTATATGAATACAAACCTAGATAAAATATAAAAGAAAATAAAGTGTTACTGTATATGAAATAGATAAATTAACTAAAAAAATACACGTTAATCAACAATTTATAAAATAAATGAGATGAAAAACACTCCATCTTTTTAAAAGCTTCAATATCGCATTAGTTAATAATGCGACATCTAAACAAACGGTCCCGAGGTCGATTCCCGGTTTAATTAAAATAAACAAAAAATCTTTCAAGGTTTCCATGGTTTGCTATTCGAATAAAAGTCTATTAGTAGTCTATAGTGTGCTTAATTACATTGTCATTTCTTCATCATTCTGTAAATATTATCAGATTGTGTAGAAATAGTCTAAATTTTAAATTTCGACTGATAACAAATGAATTTGTATAGGTAAGTAAATTTCCCTTTTTCTACATTTTCAAATGTAGCATAATATCTATGTGAGTTTTTTGATATTTGGTATAATTTGTTACCGACCGACGTTGATACCAATAACTTAATATTTTAATGTCTATTGGTGTAATTAAAATTATTTGATTTGTTACAACATTTTGAATGTATACAAATACTTGTAGACGAATACTGGAATTTACCCAAAATACAATCTTCATAGATGGCGTAAGTGTGTAGATTGAATAAACTACCATGCAAAGGGTGGTGTTGCAGATTAACATATATACAACTTCCAAAAAATTGTCAGACATGGTGGTCATAAAAAAAAAGGTGGAACGGGGAATGTTGTATTACATAAAGCGTGCGCTTAACCCAACCAGTGACAGGTCATAAGTCCTGTAAACACCTCGATCAACCATATTCTGTTTCCAATTTGCATCTTCGTCTCTATTGAGATACAATTAATTCTTTATTTGATTTGAATAACGATTTAATTCTTTATTTGATTTGATTCGATTTGATTTGCAAGGAAAATGTTCACACGGAGGAGGACCTACATCCTTGAAGGACAGTCTTCCTGGGATACGAGAGACAGCCAATGATACAGATTCATACTAAAATCGTTGTGATTTTCGATAGATCAGATATTACAATAATTGATACATTTAAACGACGCAAATTCAAATTAAAAAGTAAAATTTTAATACGATCCCTGAGATAGTTTTGGACACATGGAACGAATGAATGAGGGAAGAATTCGAACAACGCTCGCAAATTGTGCAAATTTATTTTGAAAATCATGGTTCGGTTCGCCAAATTTATCGTGCACTACGTCCATTTTACGGTCGACATAATCGTCCATCCGAGCAAGTTATTCGGAAGACCATTTCAATTGACCATTTAATTTGAATTGGACTTCACGATTGCACTTCATTCGAGCTAGCCGTGGCGCTAATATGCCCGAAATCATCTTTAAACAATAATGGCATAAAATTATCTATTAAATAAAGCCAATATCAAAGTCATTAACATTATTTTAATGTGTTTTTTTCATTTTGAATATGTATTGTATACCTCTAAGAAAAACATCCTTTATAATTAATTATTATAAAAGACGGTCAAATTCGAAGTCGGAAAAATCGACAAGCGTTTCTGTTAAGATGTATGAATAAAGGAAGTTCGAGAGGTCTGTCAGGACAGAGTAGTATAAAGATCCATTCTCTGTCTACCCCTACGGGAAAATGTTATGGTTAGTTAGTTAGTTAGATACATTTAAAAAATAAAATCAGCACCAAGTATCCCATTATAAAGGTGGTTATCGTCCCATGCCAAAATCAATCAGGTATTTTAAGCTGTGAATTTCTAGTCACATGATTTTTGTCAATAGATTATTAATGTAATATGATAGTATGCGCGTACAGAGTAGGATGCCAATGTGTCATAGTTTTCCTTTTCATGTTGGTAACCAACAATTATTTCTATATTATTTATTACCCAGTTAAATCAAACGCAGCGATAAATTAAAATAAATCGCATGGCATTAAACCACGTGAATGTGATTTATTCCAATACTGATTAGATACATAGTATTTTCCCGGAATATATAAGATACTCGTATATCGAATTTTATAACTTTTATTAAATATTGCTTTTCGTTTGTGCACTGTGTTACACGTGCCATTTCATAAACCCGTAAATAATACGATAGAAAATAATATATTTTTAGTTGCAAATAACATAACATGTATGAATAATAACAAGTTAACAAAACTTTCTCTTGATTGCACAAAATATCTTCTTCTTCTTCCTATTCTTAGTGTGGGCCTAGTGGCCTGTTTCTGAAGAGGAATTGGCCTCCTGCGAAATCGACTCCCAGCTGTCGATCCATCTCTTTGGTGGTCTGCCCGGGGGTCGTCTACCTTGGGGCTGGCCATGTAACACCAATGTAGGGGGTGCATACCGGTATCTTCTCCTTTGCCTTCCCCACCTAACGACATCCTCGACCTCGCATATTTTCCTTATCCGTGTATTTCTTATCCTCTCTTGCAGTGTCTTGACAGATATATGACTGACACTCTGAGCGCGTTTTTTGTCATTGTGGTGTCCGCCCTGCACTCGATCCCATATGTCATGATAGGTCGCACAAAGTCTTATAAATTCTCACTTTGCTGCTGATCTTTGTGTCAGGGTTTTTCCATATTGAATTCTTCAAGCATCCTGAAATAACCGCAGCCTTGTTTTCTTGCCCCATCACTTCACACGGTAGATCCGTTTTCCCACACAAGTCCACACCCAGATATCAAAAAATTTCCACCTGTTCCACTGAAACACCCCCCACAGACACGCTACATCCCACCTGAGCCCGAGAGAATATCATTCTCTTGGTCTTTGCTACTGATATGATCATACACAAAATATGGATGGAGTATTTAAAGGAAATGTATGGTGGTGTATAAAAGTATTACAACTAGAGTGAGTGCAAGACGTATACATGATTATACGGATCAAATAAGTACGAATGGAAAGATGTTGGGTATGACTGTATCACTATAGAATTTGTTAAGAGTGGAATACATCCTGCTTGAGCTTTATTGACGTGCGTGCATGACATGATGTATGAATATTTTAAAATTATTTCTCCCTACCCCTTCGTGGAGACGGCCTGATGGTTATTAAGTAATTTATTATAATTATTGTTTTTTTCTATGTTACGAAAGTTTCAAAAGGTGCTTGGAACATTAATTTTACAACTGGTTTTGAATAACTAAATCATGTATTATTTCTTAAACACTGATGTAAAACTTCATATGAAGTATTGATAAAAACATTCGTTTTCTAGACGTTTTAATAAATTTAATGATATTGGCGTATTTTGATTTGCTTAGACATTATCAAAACAATCACGTATATACGTTTTCAGCGATATAAAGCTTTTAAATCATTCATATACCGTTTTCCAAATAATATTTTATTTAAAAAAAGACTTACCTTTTAAAGTATAACGATTATTGTTAATAATGAATTACAGTATAAACAAGATTTATTACCGTGGTTTTCAACGTGCAAGGCTGTGTGCAAAGAAATGGGCTGTAGAACCAACCTGCCAATGGTAATGCTTGTGAGAAATCTTATTGTCGTGTCGCCTCCGATGTCCACATATTTCGTAATATAGTGTGAGTTGCCTCAGGGATCCAATATAAATGTTATGATTCTTTCTAATTCATACTCTTTAGGTTTTTTATGCTTCTCTTAAAAATTCTTATAATGTAATTGCAAACGATCTGGAATTATATGTATGTAATTTTTGTGATTTTTATTCAAATAAACGAAATTAAATCAAAAGAAAATGTTTTGATTTAAATAAAAGTTAAATCGTAATCGTCAATCAAAATTACATCGATTAGTAATTGGAATAGAACATAATCTGTATATCACTAGCCGAGGATATTGAATGTAAAAATTGATCAAATTAGTAACTTAACAAAAAAAACTCTTTGCAGTTCATATTAAGCACAAGGATCGCACTAATTTGATTAGTATTTATTAACATGTCAATTTGGGGAAATAGATTTTTTTTCATTTTAAGAAGCCAGCACTTTTGATATAATTTCTTATATAAAATTATTATAGGGAGCTTGGGAATTATTGAAGTTTTGAAGGGGAGTATGGCAAAAACAAAAGTTGAGAAATACTTGTTCTTAAACAACGAAAATACTGGTTCCAGACGTTTGCTTAAAGCGTAAAAAAATATAAAAAAATAAAATGCACACCCATAAAACAATTACGTAAGTACTGATATCATGAGATTTGAAATGAATAAGTTTAACACGTTGACTGCGGAGCACTTATTTGGACAGTTGTAAGGGGAGAGCCCGAACAGCAAAATCCTGTCCAGGTCAGGCTCTATACCGTTCGACTAAAAAACGAACTCTATATAGCCTGACCTGGACAAGGGTCCGCAGTTTGAGTTCTCCCCTACCGAACGGTATAGGGCCTACTGGACAGGGGTCCGCCGTATAGGTTCTCCCCAAAGGCCAAACAAAGAAGATGTCTCTAGAGACATATTCCCCAGCTCCTTCCATTTTCTCCCAATCTGCTCTCACGCAATCTGTCCATCTTTTCCTCGGTCTGCCTCTTGGTCTCTTTTCTCGGGGCACCCATCTGGATATAATTTGTGGTGTTCAACCCTCTGGCATTCTTTCCACATGGCCAGCCCACCGTAGGCGTTGAGACTTACAGAATCTCACTACTGTTTCCTGGTTAATCAGTACTTCAAGTTCAAGGTTTCTTTTAATTCTGTAAGTCCCGTCCTCCAGCGTGGGTCCAGTCTAGTTTCCTCAGTATTTTCCTTTTAAAAACTGCCAGCCTGCCTTCCTCTCTCTGCGTTAGAGAACATAATAATGATAGTAATAATACAAGAAGAAAAAGAAAAAGAAGTTTAACTGAAATTTCTTATGTTTCGTCATCTTTCCGTAAGATATATCGATTGTAACTCCACTGTTAAGGCGAATAGAATAGTGCGTTGGAAAAAGCGACAACTATTTTCTTCTGGCCTCATTTAAAATGGACCGAAGACGACTTTATTTCGGTTTCTACAGTTCTGGCGTGATTCGGTGGAACGTCTCGACCACGCGAAGAACAATTATAATGTATATTGTTCACTTGTTATGTAATTTTTTGTGCGCTTGCTACCATTGTTAGTGGTTAGCGTTTGCTTTATTAATGGTCAGCCATAATACTTATAATACATTACCTCTCGACTCGCCTCAACAGTTGCGGAGACTTTTAGATGATAAGTTATAGAAGCATTTCATACATGACAAGGTTTGAACGTTTTTGGCTCATTATTTTATTGGCAATAATTTATTAATACTCCGATGCACTGTTGGATGAAAGGAATGTTGGCACTCTGCTCCACCATATTGATCGTGACATTAAATAATAACACAAATACAAATCACTAATAAAATTATTTTATATTTATTTAAATGTACATTTTCTAAAGTATAATTATTTTTTTGGGGACAACATGTTTTGCCATGCTTTCATTGTCAATTTTTATATTATATCATTTCTTTAATATAGGACTTCATTTATTTTTTGCATCACTTTATTTTATTTTTAAAGTAACATCACATTTACAAAAAATAATCTGCTTACTTTTTCATCAGTTTGTTTTGTTAACCTGATGAAGCTCTTGTTTATAGATTAAAAATAAATTTAAGTTTTAAACCAATTGCGTTCGTGGTTGAGTTTATTTTAAAAATGTCACACAATTAATTGACTTTTTTTTATATTTACTTCCACTTTTTGTCTTTATTTCGATAGCGACCGGCTTCGCAAACTGGTCTGTCGATGACAACTAGCCAGGCAAAATCTTTAGCTGTTGTAATAAAGACAAAAAGTTAGCGGGTGCTTATTAAAAAAACAATCGTTTTATTTAATTGTTATTTAAAATCAATATTCATCAAGAGATTTCAGTAATATTATTAGATCATAAATTAAGTTATACGATAATATACAGTACCTAATTCAAACAAGCTTTAATTAAAAATATACATAATTCATTTATTGTTTTATGAACAATTATGTTAAACTCCATATTAAATAATTAATACGAATGAAAACGTCAGTTTTCTAGAAGTTTCATTATATTTTATTTATTAAATGTCGGCATTATCAAATGTCGCCTTAGATGGCCAAAATCGCCCTAGAAGGGCGAAACATGTCATTCCCATAAAATCTAATAAAACTTCTAGAAAACTGACGTTTTCATTCGTATTAATTATACATAATTCGCTTTTGTTATTACACATAATAAAAATTTATTTTACAGATGAAGAAGTATGGGTTGCATCGTTTTGCAAAGGGCTATAAGAAGTGATTTAACAACCATAAGAACGAACTTAAAGTTATAAACATTAAATATTATTAAATAATGTTCCAACGGTTATGTTTTGAAATAAACATAGTTCAATGATTTCTTATCATATGAAGATGTTTAAATCACAACTTCGAGTACTCAATAAGAAAATGAGTTCGATTAACAGCTGTCGTCGTGAAGTTTGAACCATTGACCTATGTATCCGTAACCAAGTGTGCCACACGCCATTTCCATGTACCAATCACTATTAATCAGGAGGGTATTCTACTTGCTTCAAGCGTTAGTCATAGGATAACTGCGGCTATAGCTAGAACCCGCTATAGCTTCATAAAAAATATATACTATCTGATTTATTTTACGAGTGTCAATGTCCATTGATACATTGAAAAAAAACGTGTATACAGTTACGGGTAGAAATATGTAATGTGTATGTATTTATGTATCGTTTGACAAAGTATTATATTGTGTATTGTTTCTCATATATTCACCATTACTTAATGTTGCGGATTTCTCCGACACTTCAAGTGGGCGACAATTAATATTTAATTGATTTGATTATGCCACTTTTTCTTTAATCTTCCTCTATATCTAGTTCCGTTTACGTCGTTTACATATACTCTTTTTACCATTATTTTGTTCAAAATACTTTCATTCGCACCGCATTCACTTCTTATACTTGCATTTGACACTCTATCAAATTATTATTATTATTATTTTGTTAAATCGCTCTTTACATCATGACAGCATGAGCCAAATTGATGTATATGGTATTATAGCTATCATAGTGATTCTCATAAAATGTGATAGTTAGCTCATCTATCGCCCTTTTATTGTCGCGTGAATTCGACACCAGACCAAAGACGGTGTGACAAACACACTGCCCTCGCTGGGAATCGAACCCGGAACCTTCGGGGTGGCAGTCAATGTACTTACCACTCGGCCACGAAGGTCATCGAGGTGGCCGTAGCCCTTAAGTGACAATGGGCTGAATATATCGCTCGAGATCCAGATGAAAAGGGGACAATTTGATTACTGTCCTGGTACCCGAAGGCGGCAGAACGTGGAGTTGGGTATCCACAATGGCGTTGAATAGTGTGATTGTCACACTATCTTTGGTCGGGTGTAGAATTCACGTGACAATAAAATGGCGATAGATTAGCTACCTATCACATGTCACGAGAATCACTATGATAGCTGTAATACCCTTAACATCGATTTGGCTCATGCTATTATGATGTAAAGAGCAATTCAAAATAATAATTATTATTATTTTTATTTTCGTTTTTAACTACATTTTGAATAAACTTACTTCATAACTTCCGTTTGTTTAATTTTAATTGCAAAATAATAGCTAGTCGTGAAATAAACAACTCAAAAATGTCTGTGAATACGTAATTTATTAAGTGAAAGCAAATTTAATATTACGTAATAATTATTAATTCAGTACCTAACGACAATTTACTTTTATAATATAATAACTTAAATCATGAGGCCTAGACAAAAAAATAAACAAATGCACCAAGGATATTTTTCAATCATATCAACAGATTGGTAGAAAAAATAATAATATTCGAAAGTGCCCTGACTAATAGTATTAATACAAACTTCCACAGAACAGAATGTTTGCGGTTAAATAGGACAAAAATGGGATACTTTAACCTTCACACATCGCCCTAGCATTTCCGATCAAAACATATCAAATATTTAGACCGACAATACGTGTATTTGATAATAACAGATTGTGGCTTCTGCAAATAAGCTTGAGTTTGATATTTACTAACAAATTAATACACAATTAACAAAGAATAAAGTTCGTGTCAATTGTTACAAGAACAATGATATAATGTATTTAATATTAACAATATAATATAATACATAAAATAATGGTGTTCTTCTACCGACCCTTATGTATGGAAGCGAAGCATGGAACTGACAAAAGAAGGATGAAAGTAGAATAAATGCAGTAGAAATGAGATCCCTTAGACGAATGTGTGGATACTCTGTGTATGATAGAGTGTCGAATGAAAATATAAGAAGTGAATGCGGTGCGTATGATGGTGTTATGATGGAGAACAAATAATGTAAGGTTTGGACATATGGAAAGAATGAATGAAGAAAGAATGGTAAAAAAATTATATGTTAACGATTTAAATGGAAGCAGAAATAGAGGAAGACCGAGGAAAACTCGATCAAATAAATCAAATATTGAATGTCGGCCATGTGAGGAGTCAGAGAAATCGACGCGCGTACATGACACGATGTATGAATGTTGAGGAAGCGAGAGAAATATATCAGGAAAGAAAAGTGTGGCTGTCCATTATTTTTGCCTACCTCTTCGGAGACGGCGTGATGGTTAGTTAGTTAGTTAGTTAAATATTATATAATATAACTTACTATTTTACTAACTAACCATCACGCCGTTTCTCCGGAGGGGCAGGCAGAGATGATGGATTCCGTTCCATTCCATTCTGTCCTGACATACCTCTCTAGCTTCCTCCACATTTATAAATCGTTACATGCAAGCTCGTCGATTTTTCCGACTTCGAATGTGGCCGCCTTTCAATATTTGATTAATTTGGTCATGCCATGCTTTCCTTCGTCTTCCACTTTTTCCACTCACACTGCTTGTATTCAACATTTTAAGCATTTTTCTCTCGTTCATTCGTTCCATATATCCAAACCATCTAAGGGATCCTTTTTTTTATTTTACTTATGATGCAATCATCTGCCTTATATTATATTCCTGCACATTCTTCTCAGTGATCTCATTTCTACGGCGTTTATCCTACTTTCTTCATTTTTACCAGCTCCAAGCTTCACTTATATACCAGACATGTTTACATATATAGTATTAACACAATTTTCAAGAAAATGATACGAAAAACAACTATTCATTTTCATGATTCGAAATTCATCTTTCGAAAAACGAATTTATTTTTTTATTTTTTTATTAGATAATCCATTGGTTCGGCCGACACTATGATAGTTCAACAATCTACTTGAAATACTGTTATTATACGTACCACAATTTATTTTTATGAGATTTTCGCGACAGCTGTTTCGCTAACATATATTCATATCATTACCTGATACAAACAACAGTTGTTTGTACACTTGATGATGTCTACATATTTTGGCGAAACAATTGTGGCGACAATATCAATTTCAATAATACGTAACTCATATAAAGTTTTCAATATTTATGAATATTATATGTTAGATGTATTTGTTTATATTTTATTTGCTGAAAACAAAATAAATATGATTATTTAATATGTAATAAAATATAATAGCTTGATCAAAGTGTTTACCATCGGAGACATATGTACATAATTAATAATCATGTTCAACCTAAATATTTACGTTATGTAAAGAGATTTAACAATGAACAATATTTGAAAATACCTTGTTATACAATATGTGAACAAGTGATATTCCCCGAAAGGAAGCGAATCCGACTCACATTATTGTAGATCGACTTCATACTTTATTTCTGTGTATGTACCGGTATGTCTTTTTAACAAATGCAAATTAATTAATGTACAATATTGGCTTATTTATGCATTTATATTGTCATAATGTGAATGATTTAGGAGCGATATACGACAGTGATTAGCAACCATTTTAGTCTGCTAATGATTATATATTATTATCTTTCTTCTATATTCGCCATTACTTTGTGATGTAAATTCAAATTTGAATAAATATAACTGCACTTACAACACTTTATTACACTTTTCACAGACATGTTTCAGTCATGACACAACCTTTTTCAATGTACAATATTTTAACTCAAAATTTTGTACAGGATAATGTTGTGTCATAACCAAAAAGTGTTGTAAAAATACTAAGTGCAGCTAGTTATACTTATTCAAATCGAGTATATTGTTAATTAATACGAATGAAAACATTTAATTTCTAGAAGTATTCTTCACATTTTGTGGAATGATAATGACATTTGGTAATGCTTTAGCAAGGCAAAACATTCCAATAAAATTTAATAAGACGTCTAGAAAACAGGTGTTTACATTCATATTATTTATTTATTTAATCCAGGTTGTTCCAGCTATGGAACGCTGGAACGGTGCAAAGCTCCAACGACCTGGATGCGAAGGGGACAAGACAGAGAAGAGTGGATAAAAATGGGAAAAGCCTATATCCAGCAGTGGGGGGAAGAACGTGAATCTGGAGATGAAGAAGAATAAGAAGTTATATAATTTAAAAAGTGATAAACGTGGGTAATAATGGTTCCATATTCAAACATAAGCTAAATAAAACAGTTATAATATATGTTAGTAAATTCTTTTTCACTTCTCTTGCTGTATATTCATTGCTGGATTGCTATTTTCGATTCCCTAACTCGAATCATTTTACACCCGTCTCTCCTACCCATGGTCAGCAATCCAATCCACTGTCTGATATTTTCCATCCATGACATCTTCCTGCATCCCACGCTTTTTCTTCCTTCGATTTTTCCCCAATATATGTACTTAATATCAGCCGCAATAAATGGTATTTCGGTTGCGCATAATATACCCTAATAATACAGTTTTTTCTTCTATAATCGCCATACTTTGTGTTGTTATGATGCTTTATTTCTCTTTTTCTTTTTTATATATAATACTTTGTATATAAAACACTTATATTCAAAAAATAAAATTACATAGACATGTTTCGGACAACCAGTCCTTCTTCAGTGATACACATTATAAAGATACATATTTAAAATATTATAAAATTGTTTACATGATCTGACAGATGTTGTATAAAGATTTATTTTGGAACGTTTATTAAATGTTTAAACGTTCCAAAATAAATCTTTATAATATCTTTCAGATCATGTAAACAATTTTATAATATTTTTAATGTGTATCACTGAAAAAGGACTGGTTGTCCGAAACATGTCTATGTAATTTTTTTTTTTTTAATTTATGTGTTGTATATACAAAGTATATAAAAAAGAAAAAAAATACAGTTTTTTAATTTATTTATCGTAATGACCAGCTGACGATTCATTCTCTTACATCTCAGTATTTCTTCATTTATCATTCTTGCCATCTGTGGTATCTTGAACTTTCTCCCATAATTCCACATTTCTAAAGTTTCTAGTATTCTCATTGTGGCCACTTTCAGAGTCCAGCTCCCCATATCATATGTCGTTGCTGACCTGACAACACTTAACACTTTTTTAAACTTGTTGAAGACGTCTCTAGCAATTTCGATTCGGCTATTTATCTTTGCATCAGATTATTAAATATATGTCAATTATACACAATTGTTATCGATTCAGTTGTCAAAGATGAGTCTCAACATTTTTTTTGTTGATGTAACCTAAATAAAGAATACGGTATCAGTACACCGAAAATACACATCTATCTATTCGTGTTATTCTTGGATTAGGTACAACCTCGGGCCAATTTTTTCAATATTTTTTTTTAATTCCTTTGGTTACAGATCTTAACGGCGGACGTGGTTTACAATAGTCAGTTGTATTACTTAATTTGTCCTTAGCACAGAATTGTTATAAAAGGTATATGCATAAATATATATTTCGTATACGATGCCCCGAAGGCGTAGGCAGAAAGAATGGACTGCCACACTTTTCTTTCCTGATATATTTCACTCGCTTCCTCAACATTCATACATCGTGTCATGCACGCGCGTCGATTTCTCCGACTCCTCACATGGCCGACATTCAATATTTGATTTATTTAATCGTGCCACGTTTTCCTCGGTTTTCCTCTTTTTCTGGTTCCATTTACATTGTTAACATATATTTTTTTTACCATTATTTCTTCATTCATTATTTCCATATGTCCAAACCTTACATTATTTTGTTCACCATCATAACATCATCATTCGCACCGCATTCACTTCTTATATTTTCATTCGACACTCTATCATACACAGAGTATCACACATTCATCTAAGAGATCTCATTTCTACTGCATTTATTCTACTATAGTATAATATACTACACTATAGTATAAACTAAAATCTCAAATTGGTAAACGTCAATATGGTAATTTGGGACATTTGTTATATCTAACTCATTTCTCATTTCTCCATAGGCAAAACATATGACTTCTACACATTTTTTATACGGCATTTCTTTTGGGAATGTTCAAAACCAATTTTCTACAGCTTCGAAGAGATGGGCATCTCATAACCCATTTTTTTAGATAAATCAGGGGATATTTCGAGAACTCGGTCGCGCTATCGGGTGTTGGTCTTTTTGTCCCTGACAGATATAGCGACAGTACAGATTACCTATGGGCCGCCAAAACCGATCTTCCTCTTGTGACACCGGTAGGTAGAGCAATTAGTCTGCTGAACGTGGTTTCCTTGGAGATCGACGTCTTTTCGTCGTTCAGGAGACAAATACTCTCGACTTTAGAAAGTATCTTGTCTTCCTATTGTCGAACCATTTCTAATGCGTTCCTGGTATTATGTTGTATGTCGCACCGTGAGTGTACAACCGAGATAAGTGCAAATATAAAATTTGGAGATATGGGAGTTTAAAGACTTCATATTGCTTGGAAAAACTGTTTTTTTTTTAAATAAACCAATGATTTTCGGTTTATAGTAATATACCTATAAACCGAAAATCATTGGTTTATTAAAAAAAAAACAGTTTTTCCAAGCAATATGAAGCCTTTAAACTCCCATATCTCCAAAATGTATATTTGCAGTTATCTCGGTTTTACACTCACGGTGCGATGTGTATAATATTTTACCTGTACTCAATAGATGCCTTAAACATTTATGCTGTTTGTAATGTCTTTTGAGTAAATAAACTGATTTGATTTGATTTGTTTTTTCTCACAAACTTATCTCATCTCATCAACATTCATATATCGTGTCAGACATTCAAAATTAGATTTATTTTATTCTGTCACAGTTTACTATACGAGTATATCTAGTTCTATTCACGTTGTTAATTTATACTTTCATGACATTTTATCTTTATTATTTCATGCCATGTATGCAAACCAACTAAATGAATTTTTAATGTTTTTACTCGGGTATGAAGCACTTAATTTGTGTTGTGGCATTATTAAATTTAATATACACTTCTTATTTGTTTTTACACCATATTATTTTTTAACAACCAACCGGTTTTGCTCCCGCCGGAGCTAAGACATGGTTACAAAAGACACAAAAAAGAGTGAAACTCTTAACTTCTAAACACTATTTTTTAGTGTCTTTTGAAACCCTGACGAATTTCCGACGGGAGCGAAACTGGTTGATTGTTAAAAACTTAATTGTTGTAAAAACAAATTAAAAGTAAATTAAAATAATCTTCAATTTTTTGTTTATTGCGTTTATTTTCGTATTGCATTAACTTATATTAGTAACTATAATATATAAGCTTACGACACAATTGTCAAAGAGATCCCATTTCCCCCGCAATTATTGTACTTTCATCATTATTTTGACAGTTCCATGCTTCATTTCTCATACATCAGAGTCGATACAAGAATTTTTATGGGTACTGCCATCTTAGCTTTGATAAAATATTTATATTAGTAGTGTTAAAGAAAAATCTATGAACATTTAATGACAAGTATAATTATTAATTTTGTGTGCATATGTGTTTTTTAATATTATTAATAAACTACTACATACATATTACACTACAACTTCAATTGTAGTAAAGATTTTTTTTTTCTCTAAAAACACTTTTTTACCTTATGCGCTACGTGTTATCGACCTCTGCAATTTACTCGTGTTCATTTCGAATATTGTACCGATACTCGTATATTTAAGGTAGTACTTTTACTTTGGAGTATTTTTTACTCAATGCCAACTTACCCCGTTTTTAGTTTTCAAATAAAAGTTAAGGTAGTAACTTAAGCGGTTTTTTGCATGTCTTTTTTGGAGATCGTTTTTTTGTAGGAAAATAAAAACGAATCGTTTTGGATATTTAGGATGTTTTTATTTACATATTGAAGATACAAAAAAAATATTTTTTGAAAAAATTTCATAGTTTATTATTATTTTTATTATTGATCGAAGTTGACACCTCGAAAAAAAAAGCGCGTGGGTGGCCCCGGTGATTTTGGCTGTTGATGTGATCTGAAATAAAAAATTCTTGAAAATTCTTAATAAAGACAAGTCATTCTCGTCGGAACAACCGAGAAATTTTTACATTCCTAACTTTTTATTTTACAATCCATTCTTTGCTAAAAAAAAATTCAAAGTCCGCCATTTTGTTATTTATCCATGAAATTTAACTTCAGTAGTTCCAACCAGAATGACAACATGTCTTTAGATTAAGAATGTTCAAGAATTTTTGATTTCAGATAATATCAAGAGCCAAAATCACCGGGGCCACCCACGCACTTTTTTTTCGAGGTGCCAATAATAATATCTAATAATAATAAACTCTACAATTTTTTCCAAAAAAAATTTTTTTGTATCTTTAATATGTAAATAAAAACATCCTAAATATCCAAAACGATGCATTTTTTTCCTACAACAAACGCCCTCCAAAAAAGACATGAAAATCGGCTTAAGTTACCAGACTTAACTTTTATTTGAAAACTAAAAACGGGGTAAGTTGGCATTGAGTAAAAAATACTCCAAAGTAAAAGTATTGGTTGTAATTACGAGTATTCATTCAATGTGGACATACCTATATTGGTTGTAAAAATAATTTCCTAGAAATTTTAAAAGCACCAGTTATTTGCTTCTAATCTAAATTACAATAATCGATGCACACGAATGCCCATGGAGAAATATTTCATCAGTGTACTTTGTCATGAATGTGCATTACTTGAAATTTGCACGGTTCATTTGCCATTGTATAAACTGGTTTTATCACGTGGAATGCACCGTGTGAAAACTGCTTCATTTCCCCAATATTTGTTAACGACATTCGTTTTACAATATTTCAATGGGAAAATATTATCAGTCATGTTTCGAACGCTCAATAACAAAGCTGGTTTGATTGCACTACAAATGATATTTTACTATTGACAATGGCATAATTCTCTGACAAGACGAAATATCTCACTCCTTATATAAATACACTCTACTAGAAAAATATTTATTTATTGTTTCTTGAACAATGACGTAAAACTCCATATTTTTTTTATCTATACAACAGATCGTTTGAACCCCATTACTGTATACACAATTTTTTTTTAGCTATTATATTGATTCTCGTGACATGTGATAGGTTGCAAATCTATCGCCATTTTATTGTCACGTGAATTCTACACCAGACCAGTGACAATCACACTGCCATCGCTGGGGATCGAACCCTGGACCTTCGGTATGGAAGTCAGAGCTTTTACCACTCTGCCATGAAGGTCGTCAGATTATGAAAGAATCACGAAAGAAAACTGACGTTTTCTTTCGTGTTAAATAATTAATACGAAAGAAAACGTTAGGTTTTAGAAGTTTTATTATATTTTATGTGAATTACATGTTTCGCCTCTCTAAGGCATTATCAAATGTTAAATCACATTTGATAATGACTTAGTAGGGCGAAACATGTCAGTCCCATAAAATATAATAAAACTTGTAGAAAACTGACCTTTTCATTCGTTTTAATTAGAAAAATAATTCTTTATTGTATGTATTTATAATACTAATCTCACTCACTAAGAGACATTTTGACTATTTGCAAAATAACTTATGAATTTAAATAGTCCATTGTTTCGGCCGAAAAACTATGATACTTCAACATTATTACTGTTAAAATTTATAACATTGTTATGATATCACAATTAATTTTTATTTACTGAGAGTGTCGCGACAGCTGTTTCGCCAATCGGTGTTGCCATCGAGTTTTTTGTAACACCTGATGATGCCAACATCGGTTGTCGAAACAGCTGTCGCGACACTCTCGGTGAATAAAAATAAATTGTGATATCATAATAGTGTTATAAATTTTAACAGTAATTTAAATTTTTTTTTCACTTTTGAGTTTCTTTGTATAGATACGTTTCGAAGGTTTTACACTTTCATCATCTGGTTTTACACTTTCATCATCGATATAAACGGTATAAAACCTTCGGAACGCGCCAAGAAAAATAAACTGAAATGTGGAAAAAACTAAATTCATAAAAAAATCGTCATAATGGAATTTCACTTGTTTTTTTTGCCTCTAAAAGTTTTTATATTATTTAACACATATCCATGAAATTTAAATAATTTTATGAAGATTTTCAGATATCGTAGAATTCATTGAGAACAAAACAATATTTTACGTCAGAATAGAGCAGTTTCAAAGATGGACATCCATCACCGACATCGAAATCTATTGTTTATTATTTTTTTCTTTGGATATTTTTTTTCTATAAAAATAAACTACGATATTTGAAGGTATATTTTCAACGTCAAAGTTCGATGTTTACTTTAAAAACTGTCAAAAAATGTTGCAAGCTCGAAATCATCAAAATGACACATGTCCGTCATCCCAGTCATTTATTTATGATTTTTAGGCGGCAAGAAACTTTTGGTGTTTAAAAATAATATTTGTTTTTATAACAATTTTCACTCATAACATAGTATTAGTGTAATTTGTATGCATTGTAATATTACACCAAGTACATTTCTATTATCTAAGTACTTGATTTACAGCTTTGACCTCGACACCTCGGAAATAAAGGGAGTACTTGCTTGTCAAGCGGTAATAATGGACGTTTAGATTATTTGAAAATAGAAATTAATATGGGTGTAAGTGCAGAAGGTTATCATAAACAATTCACCGAACCATAAACACAATGATTACACTTCTAAAGGTAATTTCCTGTGACTAAATTCTGTCAAGTACATTTCATAATATTCTCTCGTAGCTTCGTGATCTTTTAACCCCGATATTTTCCGTTTTATCAGCAAATGGCTGCACTTAAGACCATAACCAACCCAATGCCATGCATTATACGTTGTTAAAGTAGAAATAGGAATAGATCGTTACGTATAATGTTCTGGAATGATTGGTGTCATTAAATAATAATTTAATTGAATGGGGTGTTTCTGCAACGATAATAAAATCATTATTTTATTATTTTATTTTAATAGGAGAGATTTATTTATGTTACCTATACCTATTGATGGATTATTTTATCATTCTATGAATTAACACGAGATTATTCAATATTAATTGTACTGATTTGTTTATTTTATTATACCTATACCTAGAGATGGATTATATTGTCATTCTATGACTTAACATAAGATTTTATTATTATTTTATGTTGATTGGATAGATTTATTTATATTGCCTTTAGCTAATGATGGAATATTTGGTCATTCTATGACTTTTAAGTCAATTGGATAAATTTATTTATATTACCTTTATCTAGTGATGCATAATTTTGTCATTCTATGACTTAACACATTTAAAATATATATTTTATATTAATTTGATAGATATATGTGTATTGCCTATACCTAGAAATTGATAATTGTAATTTTCTCATTCTATGACTTTTATTTATTTAAAAAGAGTAAAATACAGCGATATCAATAACATATATGTAAAAAAAATATTTAGAAAAAAAAGTAAAGCCATTTACATGCTGCCACAAATATAAAATAATAGCTAACAGTTAACAGACAACAGGGTGAAACGAGATTGAAGTTAAACCAAGACAAAATGAGGCATAATAAAATATTTAAGAGTTAAAAATAATAATACTAGTGGAAATAAAAACAATAAAAAAAATTAAAAAGTTATATATTATAATATCGTGTAACGTTATCGTCTCATCCACGCCGAAAGGTTGCTCCGATAATTTTTTTTAAATTTCCCTCGTTCAAATGGAAAACATCAATGTCTCCAAAATGCTTATTGTAGTTGTCACAAATTCGATACATTGCCGCGCTCTGAGCGTAGTTAGTGCGATAAACAGGAAGATGGAAAACTTGACTCGCGGTGTGTCTTGTGCGAGACATAGGGGTATTGAGTGTCAATTTGCAGAGAAGCTCAGAGTTGTAAAATTTTAAAGTGAAAAACTTTATGAAGCAACATCATGTCATTAAGAATACGTCTATTTTTAAAAATTAGGGCAGATTTGTAATCAAATAACGACTTGGAAATTTTAAAATTAATAGGTTTATTTAAAAAAAAATTGAATCTTTCAATACATTGGATATGTGCTGCATAATAAGAATACCAAACGGGAGATACATATTCAAGGTGTGAGCGAACCATGGCTACATAATACTTTAAGGGCAGAGATATTCTGTATCTATATTTATATATCAATAACATATACGAGTATATATAAAAAAACATTTAGAAAACAAAGTAAGGCCAATTACATGCTACCACAAATATAAAATAATAGTTAACAGTTAACAGACAACAGGGTGAAACGAGATTGATAATGCAAAATATATCTGGTGTGTGATTTCAAACATTAATTTGAGTAACAATTTTGTAAGGTGACGATCTACCGTGAAGATAATTATAGTATTTTTTGCCATTCAGAAAAGATGAAAAGTCGTAGAAGCGAGTTGAGTTTTAAACTGACAATATTTGTTTTATAAATCATGGTGATTACACGTTGTATCTAAGAGGAACATTAGAGTAAGTGTCATTGTTAGCATTAGCAATAGTACTCTTCAGCATGGCATGTAGGGGGTATTATTGCTGGCGCGTTTTTTAATGTTCATTCAAATGTCACACAAATTATATGGAAACCACAGAGATGGAAGGATGGCTGCAACTCGTTTAGTTCACACCGCAACGGTACGCCCGCAATCATAAAATTGTGAATAATATTGTATCATTACTAGGGCTCGGATATGACATAAAAAGCATTTATTTTTCCTAGGTTTAGCTTTCAAAAAGACGCTGTTTTTTGTGTTTTGAGATCTAACATATAGGCCTTCATTAGCCCTAGTTATTAGATAATATAAAAACATATTTCAGGATTAGAGCAATTAAATGTCATATTTTACTTTGGCTATATTGTATGTAGTCTCCCTTTCGAACTTAAATGACGAAAGAATTGACAAGCAAAAGGCAAACAATAAACTTTGCGAGATTACGAGTATAAGAGTGTGTAACAGTGTAAAGATGCGTCGCGTCGGCTGTGTGCATAGGTACGTCGCATTTAGACTTCGGTTGTGGATAATGATCTGCACCTAATAAAAACATCGTTGACGTGGCCAGGAGAAAATGGAAACCTTGCCAGGAAAAATCTGGGATTAGTGTTGCACCAAAATCCCGACTGGGAAAAAATTCTAAAATTTATACATCCTACAGGGAGAACACGTGACGGCGCCATCAATGATTTCACAATCTACAAGTTCTTTCCTATCGATTGAAGTCGAGAGGTTGTTTTCCCGTATAACAAATTCTTGAAGAAGATAGACTGAGTATTACCCAAGAAAATTTAAAGAAAAATATATAATGATAACTTAACTAACTAACCAGACAGACCTTCGTGACCGAGTGGTAAGTGCATTGACTGCCACCCCGAAGGTTCCGGTTCAATTCCCGGCGAAGGCAGTGTGATTGTCACACTGCCTTTGGTCTGGTGTAGAATTCACGTGACAATATATTGGCGATAGATTAGCTACCTTTCACATGTCACGAGAATCACTATGATTGCTATAATATCCTTTACATCGATTTGGCTCATGCTGTCATGATGTAAAGAGCGATTCAACATAATAATAATAATAATAATAATAACCAACTAAGCATCACGCCGTCGCTCCGAAGGGGTAGGCAGAAAGAATGGACTACCACACTTTAACCGATGCGGCACTCCATCCTTCTCTTTTCGCCCCCGCGGGAGACGCGGTGTGGTGGGTTGCGAACCTCATCGCCACCAATAAGCATCTCCCGCGCACACTTCGATCGTCCAACGTCCACAAATACTTCTAAAAAAATAGTTTAAAATACAATGATATAAAATATAGTAACAAAATAAAAATTATTTTAGATGGTGCACATGTTGTAGGCTGGACAATCCGGACTTTTGTGTTTTTTATTTTATTTATATGTAATTATACAACACAATTAATATTATTACGTATAAGTGGTAGAGTGGTAAAAGCTCTGATTTCCATACCGAAGGTCCCGGGTTCGATTCCCGGCGATTACTGTGTGATTGTCACACTGTCTTTGGTCTGGTGTAGAATTCACGTGACAATAAAATGGCGATAGATTGGCTACCTATCACATATCACGAGAATCAATATAATAGCTAAAAAATAAATTGTATACAGTAATAGGGTTCATACGACCTGTTGTATACATAAAAAAATTATATATTCATGTTAGAAGTCGGAAGAACAACGTGCGTGTATGACTCGTTGTATGAATGTGGAGGAAGCTAGATAGGTGTGCCAGGATAGAGTAGTGTGGTGGTCCATTCTCTCTGCCTACCCCTACGGGGAAACGGCGTGATGGTTTGTAGTTGTTATTAAAAAAATCCACATAAAATCTTGTTTTCTCTAGTATGCAATAAACATAAGGTTAGAGAATATAAAATAATATTTGGGACATACATAAAGAATATTTAAACATTTTTAGGTAAAAAATAAATATGAGCCCTAGTCATAACGCCCTAGTCATAAAGGGCGAATGCTGAATGTCCGGCCCTAGATAACCGAACCCACCAAGCTAAAGGATGGCGAACCCTAAAAAAAATTAGAGAAGTCAACAAGAAACCACTCTAATTATATATATATATTTTTTTTTGCCAAGAAATTATATTGGGTCATATACTCGTATATGTAACGTGTCACGCGTTATTTTTTCTAAATACTTTTAATATAAGTAAAATGGCCTGAATTATTTGCATAGCGCTAGTACTATTCCACGATAGACTCTTGGCTGACAGTCATAGTAAACATTAACTTCATGGAATCAATACTTTAATAATTTTTTTACTTATACATCATTGTACATTAAAATACGGTTTAAATAATATAAAAGTCTATAAATAATAATAATAAAATTAAATCGTTAAACCTATGCATTTAAAAAAATATCAAATTAATTTTACATATTTCGGCTTATAATTAGATAATCAACTCAATATTCGTTATTTTGCAATTTTTTATATCTTAAAAAAAATGTATTTTCATAAGAGTAACTTTAAATAAATAGATGCATATCTTGTGGTGAGGGTATGTTATATTTTTATTCAATTACACATTTTTCAATATTGTATCTACAGAATCTAAACTCAAACACAAATACCAAAATTAGAGTCGATAGTCAACTCTCAAATCCTGTAAAAGTCGGTACTGGCATCAGACAGGGCGATAACCTGAGAAATATATCTGGCAAGACACTGCAAGAGAGGATAAGGAATACACGGATAAGGGAGATATGCGAGGTTGAGGATGTCGTTAGGTGGGGAAGGCAAAATAGAAGATACTGGTATGCACACGTGAGGAGAATGGATCCATCCAGACTCCCCTTCATTGTGTTGCACCGCCAGCCCTAAGGTAGACGACCCCCGGGCAGACCACCAAAGAGACGGATCGTCAGACTTCGACTTCGACTTTGCAGGAGGCCAATTCCTCTTAAGAAACAGACCACTAGGCCTACAATAAGAATAAGAAGAAGTATCTAAAGAGATTAATATAGTAATTTCGAAATTATCAAAGAAATTATATGAACTGTTAGGTCAACGTATTAAACTCTAACAGTGAAAGTTATAAATATTGTTCTATGAGAATATATTTTGATCTATTGTAAATCATTAATATTTGTAAAAAAATTGTACTTTCGTACGAAGCACTTAATTTGTGGTGTGGCATTATTAAATATAATATTGTGGCGATGAGGTTCGCAACCCATCACACCGCGTCTCCCGCGGGGCGAAAAGAAAAGGATGGAGTGCCGCATCAGTAAAAGTGTGACAGTCCATTCTTTCTGCCTACCCTTTCGGGGAGACGGCGTGTTGGTTAGTTAGTTAGTTTTATATTAATACACTTTTAATTTGTTTTTACACCACTTTATGTTTTAAGAAACAACCGGTTTCGCTCTCGCCGGGGCTTCGTCGGGGTTACAAAAGACACTAAATGGTTTTGGGTCTTTTGTAATTTTGTAATAATTTTTTTGTGTCTTTTGTAACCCTGACGAAGTAACCCTGATTATTAAAAAATAAAGTGGTGTACACACAAATTAAAAATTGTTTTAAAATTATATTTAAAATTATTTTATTTATTATTTGTATTTAATCTATTTGATACCATTTCTAGCAATGCTTAGTATTTAGCTTACTTCATATCTACTATAAATAATGAAATATTATTCTTGCAACGAAATTTCAACCCGCCCATAAATTCATAAGTAAGGCAGATTATATCTGACGTTTGAATTGAGAACAAGATATATTATGACCCAAACCCGACCTTTCTCTACCTACCCTATGTTTATCTCCCGTTTATCTCATCGGTGGGATTATTCCTTTGAATAATTATCGTTGGCGAAACGATAAAACGAAAATTGAAACAGGAACTTTCAAAACGCACGAAGCGATTTAAAATTTGGTAACCATGAGCAATCGTGTCGTACGTTAAGAAATGGGGGGGGGGGGGGGGGATATTTGCAAAAACTTTACTGACACGATTATGAAATCCTAATATATTTACTGTTTCTTTATTAATGGTGTAAAACTCTATACTGAATATTTAATAAAAACGAATACTTCTGTTTTCTAGAAGTTTTAATTTATTTTATGGGAATGACATGATTCACCCTGCCAAAGCATTATTAAATATAGCGAGAAGCAATCGCGTAGCTGTTTATATACCTGAGCTAATGGAAGAGAATACAGTACTTGAAGTAATTGAAGTGGCACAATATATTGTTTAGTTCAATTTATAAGGGACTAAAATTGAACTAAGCTAGGCAGCTTTTGGAAACATGGGTTATCCTTAAAAACCGGAAAATACCGATCAACCTGAAACGAAAAGTCTATGAAGCCTGCGTTCTGCCAGTTGGTACTTATGGTCTTGAAACTGTAACATTGTCCAACCAAAGTGCCGAGAAACTACGAGTGACCCAAAGAGCCATTTTACAAATAAGCCTAAGAGAGAAAAAACAAAGGTCACTGACATCATCCACCGGGTGGCGACTCTAAAATAGCAGTGGGCAGGTCACGTAGCCAGAAGCTCAGATGAAAAATGGATAAGAAGACTGCGGATTTGGAGACCGTGGACCGCAAAGAGAAGTGTAGGGCGACCGCAACCACGGTAGAAGGATGACTGAACAGACACGTCGGAATAACCTGGATGCAGTCTGCAAAAGACAGAGTGACATGGAAGCGAATGGAGGAGGCATTTGTCTAGGAGTGGACGGGAATAGGCTGAGGAAGAAGAAGAAGAATATTACATAGTTAAAAAATCATTAAGGAGCAAGAAAAAAAATAGGAAAAGTTCAATATGTCTATAATATGTATGACATATAATACTCCCATAAAATTAAACAAAACATCTAGAAAACGTATATCAGTAAATATTGAATATAGAGTCATATAGTATCGTTCAAGCAACAATAAATTCACATTAAATATTTAATATTGATGAAAACGTTAGTTTTATAGAAGTTTTATTATTTTATATGCAAGGGAAATATTTTGCCTTGCAGGGGCATAATTTTATTTTTTTAGTCTTGCCTAATTGAAACTATTTTATTGTACATTGATAAAAAGGTCCGCTGTCATCAATCAAATTAAGACGTCTGTTCAATAAACCATGACATATGTATAAGTAATAATAATAAATTTACGTGAAAGAAAAAAAAGCAATATAAAAATTGAATTCTAGCCAGTATACCAAACATAGTAACATTAGCAGGATGATGGTCCTACTAACAGTTTCTAGAATATTATGGGTGAACACGTTCTCATTGACATTAAAATGATCTATTCCGAGACGATGGAATTTAATGTACAAAATTCTTACCCTATTGGGACAAATAAGGGTAGTTAAGCGTTAATGTACCTATTTTAATATCGTATAGCGAAATAATAATAATCTTAGTTTATAATTCATATGTTCAAGAGCCCTCTCAATTAGTATTATCCCAATCAGATTTATTTTAAAGAATATTTGTATCTCAATAGAGACGAAGATGTAAATTGTTTTTTGGAAACAGAATATGGTAGTCGAGGCGTTAACAGGACTTATGACCTGACATTGGTTGGGTTAAGCGATCGCTTTATGTTTAACAACATTCCCCATTCCCCCCGTCTTACGACCACCACGTCTTACAAATTTTTGAAAGATGTATAAATGCTACTTATGTTAAGAACACTTCACATTTTTTAGGTCAATCTACACTAGCGCCATCTATTAAGATTACTTGTAAGCATTAAGCAGAAAATCTTTGTTAATGCAATGTGAAAGGCTTACGCAATTATCACACTGCTAGACAACGCCTGGAGTGAAACTCCAATTTTTATGCTTTTAACTTGTACCAGTTTTTTATAAAAAAAAAATTTAATGTATACAAATACTTGCAGACAAATAATGGATTTTACCCATAACAAATAATCTTAATAGATGGCGCTAGTATAAATTTACCTAAAAATGGGAAGTTATTTAACATTTTAGCATATATACAAGTTCCAAAAATTTGTCAGACGTGGTGGTTGTAAGAAGAGCGGAATGGGGAATGTTGTTAACATAAAGTGATCGCTTAACCCAACCAATGACAGGTTATAAGTTCTGTAAACGCCTCGACTACTATATTCTGTTTCCAAAAAACAATTTACATCTTCGTCTCTATTAAGAAACAATTATTTCTTAAAAAAGATTTATGCTATTATAGTTAAAAATGTAGATAGTTGGCAAAGGTATGGTCACTCAAACGGTTAAGTAATCTTATGGTAATGTCAAGGTATTGCGAAATCAATTACTAAACAAATATTCAGAACAAGGTGCATTTTTTTATTATTTGGGTACAAGCAAATCTAATTGTTACACACTGTGCCGTGGTATTGTAAGTAAATGTTTTTACGTGTATATCAAAATATCTGTACGCACGGTTGGCTCCGTAAATAATAGATGTCGTAAATATCTGTAAAAATGTGTTACCGATTAAGAAAATTTTAAATATGGTTTCTACTTGAGTGCAAAAAATTATGGCGGGAGAATTTTTTTCTTGTTTAAATTAGGTTAATACTGAGAATGCTACAAGCAAAACGAAAATTGACAGTATGAACGCAAGTCCTCTGTTTAGAAGCTTGGCGTTCGATCAACTTGATTAGTATTCGTCAAACTTATCAGTCAAAAGAGCCAAATATCAGCAGGGCAGCGATTAAGTTTATTCTGAGAGTCAGAATTCTATAGAAGAACCGCTCTTTTAGAAGTCAGTTTAATCTAGGTACTCGTATTTACGTAGAATATCACACTTTATAATAAAAATTTGAGGTATATAATACATATTTAAAATGAAAAAAAAACACATTAAAATAATGGTAATGTCTATGATATTGGTTTTATTTTATAGATAATTTTATGCCATTATTGTTTAAATATGATTTCGAGCATACGAGCGCCACGGCTAGCTCGAATGAAGCGCAATCGTGAAGTCCAATTTTCGACAATTGTCGCCTTGTGGATACGTATTATCCACTAGAGTGCGAAAACAATCTACGGTCTTCCGAATAACTTCCTCGGATGGACAATTTTGTCGACCGTAAAATGGACGTAGTGCACGATAAGTTTGGCGAACCAAACCATGATTTTGAAAATAAATTTGCACAATTTGCAAGCGCTGTTCTGACGTCAGTCTATTCATGGTAAAATGGCAAAAGGTACTGACTACAAATCAACTGTCAACTCTCAAATTGACATTCATTAGAAACAATGTTGCCAGTTTAAAAACCAAACTCTAAAAAAATACCCTATATTTATACACCAGAAGATGGCAACGAGGTGCCGAAACTGGTCGAAACTAAAGAACAAGGGCAATAAAAATAATTCTTCTTCTTCTTCTGATTGTAGATTTTGCGATCTGTTTATGCAGGATATCAACTTCCTTCTCGCGATGAAAATGCCCAGCCTTCTCTCCATCTCTTTGGTGGTCGTCCTGGTGGTCGACGGCCCTCTGGAGTCTCGTGCATCAAGATCTTAGGGATTCTTGCTGGATCCATTCTCTCGATATGGTCCCTCCAGAATCGTCTTCTCTGCCAATTCCATCTCACCATGTCTTCAATTTTGCAGGATTTGCGAATTTCTTCATTGGGTATCCTATCTCTAAGGGTTCCCCCCACAATAGGTCGCAATGTTCTCATTTCTGCTACTCTTAAGAGATGTTTGGTTCTGACAGTGTCTGCTCTTGCTTTGATTCCGTAGGTCATATGGGCCTGATGCATGTTTTATAAATTATATAATGTAAATAATTTTCTAATAATAATAATTCTCATAAACAATGAAGAAACCATGACATCGCACCGTGAGTGTAAAACCAAATTAAGTGCAAATATACATTTAGGAGATATGGGAATTTAAAGGTTTCATATTGCTTGGAAAAACATTTTTTTTTAATAAACCAATGATTTTCGGTTTATAGGTATATTACTATAAACCGAAAATCATTGATTTATTAAAAGAAAACAGTTTTTCCAAGCAATATGAAACCTTTAAACTCCCATATCTCCAAAATGTATATTTGCACTTAATTCGGTTTTACACTCACGGTGTGACATGTTTCGCCTTTCTAAGGTATTTTCAAATATATTTGAAAAACATATTATTCCCATAAATTAGAATAAAACTTCTAGAAATCAGACGTTTTCGTCCGTATTAATTAAATAATACTAATAATATTTTAGTTAATTTTATAATTTATGGTTAACATCTGCCAAGAAAATTAGCAATATTAATATTTTATTTATTGATTAGTTACGTGTTTAATGTGAATATTGTCTTGTATAATGTGGATAATGGATACGCATTTGTTTGGAAATTTTGGGTAAATTAGGTGTGTATATTATTTTTAATTCCGGGCACGATCCCACGTTTTATTCAATAGGACTGTTTTATTTTTGTATTAAAGCATACTTTATACTATTAAATATTTGTTTTAAAAATATCTTAAACACGTCATTCGGGAAAGACCCACACCCAAGTACAAAGGTTACGAGCCGCATTTGGCTACCGAGCCGCAGTTTACGACTACTGCACTAGATCATTACATATTTCTATTTTTATTTTTTATACACTGTGTATATACAACACTTATATTTAAAAAATTAAATTATATATACATGATTCGGACACAGAGTCCTTCTTCAGTAGAGATACATTTTTAAAATATTTTAAAATTGTTTACATTATCTGACAGATGTTATAAAGATTTATTTTGGAACGTTTATGCTTTTGTTATAACAAATATTATGAATAAATTTAAAATAATAATTTTAAGTTCTTATTGGGGTTCAGGTAATTACTTACAACAAATGAAATAAATCAAAGATTGGACTTGGCGCTAAATTTGTTTGATTATTTATAATATTTTCTTCATATTTAATAGCTTTTTTAATTTCTAAAATTTCAATATTTCTCAAAGCTATATTTCTATTATTAACATGCAAAATTTCAACGCCAATATCTTTATTAAATGAATGATCTTTTTGTATGAGGTGGTTAGCAAATTCAGAAAAAATATTATTAGAGAGACATCTTATGTGCTCTTTTATTCTTAATTTAAAATTACACCTTGTTTTACCAATATAAAAAGATGAGCAATCATTACAATTCAGGTAAAAAAGAAGAAAAAAAAATCGGAAATAAACCATCATAACGACACAAAGTATATAGAAGACATTACTTAATTATTTTTTTTATATTTTAAAGGTGATACAATCTCAGTCATGAATTCAATACTGATAATTTTCATATTTAGCCACGTTCTCGAACGAAGAGAGTGCTTAGAGAAAAAATATTTCGAAAGCGATGTTCCATTTTTAAAACATTTAAAAACACAAGTTATTATTTACCCCGAGGGATATGTCTGGAGCCGGGACGACCCGCCGCGGTAGGATCGGGGATGGGTGAGGTAGATTTTTGTTTTTTACAGGTAGATGGCAGCAGATACTTAGCGGAACAAACTGGTTCCATGTGGGATCCTGTCAACCGATCACCGCCCAAACATGCCGCATTAATAATTCAAAATGTTTAACTGTGCCGTTTGTTGCACTGCACAGTGCCGCATCTGGAAAAAGCAAAATATGAAATGCCTAATTTTTCTATGTATAAAATATACATGTTGCAAAGTGTTTAAATAAAACTTTGAATTGTGAAAACAATATATCTACACAGGTGTAGAATGAAACAGTTTTACGCCAGGTACTGTATAACGAAGCGTCCACTATGAAAAATAACTTGCACAAGTGCCTTTTACGCCTGTAGCACACTGCAATGAAAGCAAAACTCTAGCGAATATCGAAACACTGTGTATCATGTGTTTGAGAAAATCTATCGACATACACGAAATTGTTGCGGAGGTCAGGCTAATTGAATACGGCCCGCTTCTGTTCCACGTGCTGTGTGCAATGACTCATTTAAAAACATGATAGAGTTTCGCTATTCGCTAGAGTTTAATGAACAGTGAAAATATCACCAAGATCTATCAATTGTCGAGTTAATAGAGTAGAAAGATTAGAAGAAGAAGAGGGGGTCCTCTTTTTTTCCATTTTTATATACATACATAGATATAGATTTTGTGTAAACTGTAAATAAAACTCCTGGTTATACATAAAAATACATTATTAAAATACTATTAAGCATGCCTAATCATGCAAGTGACATCGAAAATAACCAAACTGTCAGTGTGCTGTCTGTCTATCTAGATAATTGTTGCTCTAATGTGTTTCTCCTACTTTGTTATTAGACATATCCAAATGTCTTACTAATTAGTTTAACTTTGGACTTACATTAGTAAGTAGGCACTTTGCAATCACCAGAAGTCATAAAACAAACTAGAAAAGTTATTTTTGTATTGTAATGTGTTTTGACTCTTTACTTAGTAAAACTTACGAACAGTAAATTTTTACGGATATTCTATTTCATGATGTGCTCTTCAGAAAACTACCACATTAAAAGGCCCAAAGTGGCATCCCAAGAACGACCAAAAATGTTTTTTTTTCATTGCTAAACAAATCCCTTGAACAGAAACTATAGAAGACACCCTTTGATGGAAACAAGCGACCTATCATATGTCATGAGACTCTATAGCTAAAAAGCTGTATACAGTAATTGAGTTCAAATAACATACTATGATTGAATTAATGGTCTGCATTCGGAGCGCTGGGCAACATCTTCAAGGCGGAAATGCCACAAAGTTTAAAAACAAAAGTGCTGGAGCAGTGTGTGTTACCTGTGATGACCTATGGATGCGAGACATGGACGTTAACTAAAGAAGCAATGCACAAAGTCAAAGTTGCACAACGGGCCATGGAAAGATCCATGTTGGGTATCTCGCTTAGAGACCATATACATAACGTGAGGATTAGAAGACGCACCAGGGTCACCGATGTAGGGATACGCATTGCGAGGATAAAAGGGCAGTGGGAAGATGGAAGATAGAGCCAGAGGGTTACTGAATGGAGGCCAAGGTTGGGCCAGAGAAGTGTCGGGAGACAGCCAACCAGGTGGAGCGATGATATTGTGCGGACGGCTGGAAGGACCTGGAGAACACTGGAGAGAGGCCGAGAGAAATGGCGTGGGGGTGTAGAGGCTAACGTCCAGCAGTGGATGGAGACATGCTGACGAAGAACATACTATGTACAAATGTTGGAAACAACGGGAAATTACCATATTAAAAGGGCCAAATTGGCATCCCAAGAACCAGCAAAAGCGTAATGATTCAATTATATCAATTGCCACCAGATATCAATATCTGGTAGCAATTGCTGGAAAAACTCTCCGAAATCGTGTCCACAACGCATACATAAGACATCTTGCGAAATAGAGGACATCGTTCGGTGGAGTAGATCCAGAAGAAGATACTAGAGGGACCATGTAGCCGGAATGGATAGTGACAGAGTCGCATAAACAGCCGCTTATGAAATCCCTTCCGGACACCGCCCACCTGGAAGGTCGCCTAAGAGATGGAGGGACAGCTGGACCTCATCATCCGAGGAGACATGATTTCTCTGTCACAGCTGGAAATCATCGAAGAAGAATAACATTTCATTTATTTTTCTTACCCGGCCCTGCTCGCATTAATATAAAACAGTGTTGTTAACACACTAATACAGCTCTCAATGACTAGGTTACTTCAAGGGCATTATAGATACTTTATGTTGATTGACACTTTTTTTTTCATAATTCTATTATACTTTTAAGTAAGGTACATCAATACTCTGTCCTTGATCATCACCCAATTAAAAGATCCACTATTGAATCTTATATTCGGATTATAATTATTGTTAATTTTTTTAAATAATTTAGTGTAACGAGGTTATCGTTGCAAAAAATGCGAAAGTAGAATTGAAATCTAATTTTAATTACAAAAAAGATATGCCTCTACCATGCGATAAAGCGTAACGATTTTTTTTTAATAGACGAAAACTTTCTGATAAAACTCTTCTAGCCTTCCCTCTACAACCTAGGTTCTCAAAGTGGGCGATAACGCCCCCTTGTGGGCGTTTGAGACTTTCAGGGGGACAATAGAAGACCCAGAAAAAATAGAGAGCGTGGGCAGATAAAAATATATAGTCTAAAAAGACAAAAAAAAACACGCTAATCACGTAGCTACTAATAAAGCAAATTAAACTTAAATATCTGTTTATTTTGTTATTGTATGTATTGTAATCATTTTCACATTTTTTGAATAACTTTTATGGGAGGGGGGCGTTGAACGTTTATTTTTCTTGTAAAGGGGGCGGTGGCCCAGATAAGATTAAAAACCTATGCTCTATAAGATCTCTCATTTTTAAGTGTGTACTGATTACACAGCACCGTACTGGGTGAATTTTTTTTAGGAAGTTAAGTGAAATGATGAACATTAAAATATTATAATTTCAGTTCAGTCCTATAGTAAATAACTAACCATCACACGAAGGGGTAGGTAGAGAGAATAGACCGCCACATTGCTCTATTCTGACACACCTTTACAGATTCCTTCACATTCATACAGCGAGTCATACACGCACGTCGATTCTTTCGATTTCTAACGTGGCTGACCTTAAAATTTGATGAATTGGGTCTTGTTTTTCTCGTTTTTTTTTTAAAGAATGACACGTTTCGACTTGTTGAGGCTTGTTAAAACATGTACCATTTTTTCTCTGTTTTGTGAGATTGGGACATAGAAGTGAATTGAAATTGAACATGAAATTAAATTTGGCCTGGAGACCCTTTTTTCCTTTTGCTTTATTTTCTGGTGTGTCCCAAGTCCCACGTGGACGGGAGACTGGCCTAGAAATTGTATGAGCGAAGCTGACGAAAGGACGTCGCCGCGTCCTATAAGAGCTTCGGGTAAGCGATGGGTAACCTTCTATGTTAAGGCATTATCGTATTTGATAATACCTTAACATTGTGAATCACGTCATTCCCTTTAAATATAATAAAACTTCTATAAAACAGACGTTTTCCTTCATATTAATTGTTTCATATGGAGTTTTATGTAATTGTCCTAGTAACAATAAATGACTATTTTTGTACTTGAAAAATCCTAATAAAGGTTTTAACAGTGGTATTTCCGTGCAACGTTAAAAATACTGAATACCGGCATTGTTTTTGTCCGTTATTGCGATCACTTATCATTAAAATTCATAATTTACAATATACAGAAATAAACTAACAAGTCCAAAAATAGCTAATATTTAAAAATCGTTATTCGTACAAAATTATGCGTTTTATTTTAAGAACGTTCAATGGTGTTAAGTATGTAATCTAATCGTGTTTCTGAATAGTGTTTTCTGTATATCGTACAGATGGCTCACAGTCATCCATAATAATACCTTTAAAAAATAAATGTGTTTTATTGTATGAATGCTTATAGGTACCTATTGAATGTGATGAATTAGCATTAAAATACATATATTAATATTTTCAGAAACATATTCTCGGTATCAAGAAGAAAAATACTAATGTTCTATATAATAAGAAAGATGTAACACGATTTGCTACATATATAAGTTGTTTTATATATGTAGAAATTTATATGGATTAACTAACTAACTAACCATCACGCCGTCTCCCCGAAGGAGTATCTCCCGCGATCACTTCGATCGTGCAACGTCCACAAAATAAATCTAAAACAAATTATATAAGATACAATAATATAAAATAAAATATAATAACATAACAAATAATGTTATTTTTTATGGTCACATATCAGCTGGACGATCCGGACTTTTTATATGGAGCTTAACATCAAAACATGTAAAACTCCATATAAAATAATTAATGCGAATTAAAACGTATGTTTTCTATATAGTTCATGGGAATGACATGTTTCGCCTTTCTAAAACATTATCAAATATCACATTTCTATTTCAATATTATTTTATAATGATGTATGTATACCT